>VWZP01009876.1:51998-176105 GCA_013396995.1 Dicaeum eximium | reverse complement strand
CCCTCAGGGCGGGCAGGGCAGCCGGGGCTCGGGGAAAACGCCTTCTCCTGCAGAAACACAGCGCTCAGCAGAGCCACCCTCAGCACACACGGGCACTTTATTGTTTTATTGTTGAACTTAGACTGTTTATTTATTTGCTTTCTCTGGCTGGGTCTGCTGGTGTGGGTGCGATGATTGAACTTATTTCTGCAGTGGCACCAGCGCTTAGGCTGTGGCTCAGCACGGTGGGGCAGGGAGGCAGGGAGGGGATGAAGAAAATTGTGTTTTGTTTGTGAAAGGAAAAAGGATATTTGCCAGAAAATAACCACGGTTTTCCTAAAAAATGCAAGATGTGAAATAACTTAAATAGGAGCAGTTGTCCCCGATGAGCTGAGACTTGTAGAACCAACACAAATTCTCTGAAATTCTGCATTTTTTTGCAGTTACTGTTATCTTTAAAGCCTTTTTCTTTGCAAATGCAAAGCAATTGGATGTGAATTTAGAAAGTTAATTTGTTATTTAAGGAATTATTGTATTAGTTCATCCTTATAAGGCATTTGTCTTGGAGGTAAGCGTGGGAATTTTTCTGTTTTACTAGAAATATGAACCTGTAAATCTTTTTACTAATTTTGTATGTTTTATACTATAAAAAAAAGCTGCACTTAAAATGCCAGTAAGGGGCTGACTGCTTGATAGCACGGCTGCATCTTACACCTTTAAAAGTATGATTTTTGTGGTATAAATATCTCGGCTCAGAGACTGGAACAATCTAGAGCAGCAAATGTGAGGATGAGCTGCTGTGAATTCTGTTAAAGGGGTTGGGTTGTTTTTTTTTTTTTTGTCAGGGTGGATATTTCGATCCGTGTTTGTACCTCTCTCCAGCTCTGACAGATTTAGCTGTGTCAGCAGCGTGGATAGAGGTGGGCCTGACCTTGCAATCGCCTGAAGAAGTCCCTGCCAGTTTCCTCAGACTTTTCTCTCATGTCTGCTCCACCCTCCTTAGAACTGGAGAGTTCTTCCCTGCTGCTTCTTCCTCCTCGTGTTTTAAATATGAAGGCCGTGGTTTATTTTTTCCATCTGGTTCTTGCAGTTAGGGGGCACCATTGACAGTTCTGACCTGTCTGACTCCGTGTGGGAGGTGTTGATTTTGGGAAAATGAGCTCTAAGCTACTGCAAAAACTCCCTATTTTTTAGAACTTTTTTTGTTGTCGTGTTAAATGTAGCTGCTGATCTAGATCACTCATTTCTCCTGACGAGTGCTGCATAATTCTGTAGAACCGCAGTCAGCTCCTGGGCTTTTTTTATGCTGCTTGGGAGGCTCTATGTGGGCTTGGTGCTAAGGAGTTGTCTCTGACCTCAAATTCTTTGATAGACAATCTGTCAGCTTTGGAAATTCCAGGAGAGTGGAGGAAAGAGGATACAGTGCCGGTGCATGGTGTCTTTTCATGCATGTAGATCAGCCTTTCAGCTGTTTGCTCCTCTGTTTTGTGCTTGCTAGGTGCCTGGAATAGAAGGGTACAGATTTTATTGGGTTCTCATGAGCGATTCCTTCTTTTCCAGGGGTTTGCCACCACCACAGCAGCAACAGATGCTGAGCTTACGGGCAGCAAATCAGCCATCGCTGCTCAATGCCAATCCTATGCTTCAGCGGGCCTTACTCATGCAGCAGATGCAAGGTACTGTCGTTATGGGAAACGCTTAC
Organism: Dicaeum eximium; assembly: GCA_013396995.1. Taxonomy (NCBI): domain Eukaryota; kingdom Metazoa; phylum Chordata; class Aves; order Passeriformes; family Dicaeidae; genus Dicaeum; species Dicaeum eximium. The sequence continues at coordinate 174,424 of VWZP01009876.1, read as the reverse complement.
TTACTGGAGTTATTTAATCATCCTCTTGGACTGAAACCATACCATGGCTATTTCCTGCTGAACCAGTGCAGTTCTTGTACTTGGCAGTTCTGTTTGTTGTCTTTTTTTTTTTTTTTCCTCTTCTCTTTAAATTAGTCCGTAGTCCTCAGGACAGAGGTTCTTCAGTTGTTGAAAATCACATGTGCCCAACTGTTCAGAACTGGGAATAGCACTAGGAGGTATCAGGTCAGATACTAAATACATGCCTTCCCTTTTAGGCTTGATGGAACAAGTATTTTTTCATCAATATATTTAGATAAAATACTGAGATTTTGATTGGTTTTGTCTTTCTTGGTTACAAGGTTAAGACCATTTATTTAATTATCTGTTACATACACACTAACCTTGTTTGCAGTAGATACTTGTCTTTGTCCAAAGTTAGTGCAGTACAAACAAATACAGTATATTGAGGTAGAAGATGGTTTGGGTGTCAGCTGTATTGTGAAATTTTGACTCCCTGAAATGACTGTAATTTCTATGGTGGATAATATCTCTGCCTTTCCATTATTGTGTTTCCACAAGTGGATTTTCCTTTTCTTTTTGTGTTTTCAAAACAAATTTATGAAGCTGCCTTAATAATAGCATTACTAATGTAAAGATAATAGGAATAAAGGTATACTTTTATTTTTTGCTCATGTCTTAACCTGACAGTTCTTTTCAACACAGAAAATCAGTACCTGAGATAGTTTTCAAGTGCCTAGTCTAGATTAATGCCTGCAATTTCTACCTTGCCTGTGAATCATGTCCAGATGTGAAGACAAAAGATTTATTCTGCATGTCGTTAACTCTCCTTTTGTTCTCTCTTGCCCATTTAACGAGAGGGCTCTCTAGTGACTCCAGTGGCTCTCCACAGATCTCTCTCAGGTTGAAGGAAATGTGACAGTGAGACAGGACAAGCCATGCTCTGATGATTGGTGTACATATATCAGGAAAAATTGTAACTCCAGCCTTCAGTCAGCCATGCTCCTTGTAGGTACATTTGCAGTCAGCTGGCGTTTTTCCCTGAATCTTGTATTGAGAAGTTGTATTTAAATAGTGTGCCAAGGACCTAGGGCTAATTAGATAGAGCAGGATAAGATATGTTAATGAACACTTCACATGCACTTTGTCTTAGTGGTGCTCCTCTTCACCTCTCCATAGAGGTGTGACTTTTCTCAGTCACCTACCTCAGGTAGCCACAGGTAACATGGAATATGGTTGCCAATGGCCAATGTGGCCCTTTTTAGTGATATTAATTTTTTGGCCATTCAGGTTTGGGTTACATGTAAGAATATCTGATGCTGTACCATTTCTGTCCCTTGGAAGCATCAGCATAAATAATTCATTGGCTGTGTGTGGCTTCAGCAGTGGGAGTAGGAAAAGATAAATACTTCAAATTGAAACAGATCTGTGGTTCTTTAAAGGTATCAAACCAAGAGGAAAAGATGATTTCTTGTGTTAGATTTTTTTAATATAGCTATGCCCTTTTAAGGTAAGGGATTATATATGGGAAGTAATAATACATTAGATTGCTTTTGAAGACAAACATAGGGAGTGCTTCCTATTGTGTTGTAGGCTTTTAACACTGTAACTTGGTTTTTCAGATGTTGGGTGCCTGTTTCCAAACTTTGCTGCCTTGTTTTGACAGCTGCTAAAAGGCTGGCCTATGCACTAATTCAAGTGAGAGAGAAAAAATGGCAATTTAAGTCCAGGTTCCCTGAATGATGGATGATTTCTGAAGGTATAGCTGAGGCATCTGGGCCCCTCCATTCCCTCACCCCTGAAATGGGGGTGACAAGAACTGTTTTCAGAAGAAATTTTTGACACTTGGTTAATAGTCTGTGGATGCTGAACTGTTCAGAATGCAGAACATTATAATTGGAAATGGCAGAGTCTCAAGTGTCAGAGTTGAGGTTGACATGGTGAGCTTGCATGACAACCAGGTAGCAGAGAGGGTTGTGGGATTTTTTTTTAAAGTTTGGTGGTGTTTTAAATGAAATGCTGTTACTGGCTTATGTTAAAGAGCTCTGTGCTGTGGTGTGGGCAGTCAGCTGCACAAATGTGGGGTGAATTTTCCTTTTTTTACAGAGAGTTTTTGTAAAACAAGGCCTTGTTTGTTGCAAACACAAATGCTAATGTGCTCAGATCAAATAATTGCTCTAATGATCTTTGCCTGGAGTGGCAATTAAAATTAAATAGCCTGATCCATAGTAGTGGGTGCTATCACATCAAATCATTCTGTGTGCTGAACAGGGTAGAGCACAGAGCACCTATGCAGTGCCCAGTAAAGGACAGGGTCATGTGTAGAGGAGCCCTTCCTCTCTACCTGCTGCTTGTTCAGGTGGAAGATTTTCTCTCCTCCACAGTGCAGGGTGGTGAAACGCTGTGTTTGCATTTCTAGGAAACCTGCGTGGATTTAACATGACAGCGCCAGCACTGCAGCAGTTCTTCCCTCAGGCTACGAGACATTCCCTCCTGGGACCACCACCTGTTGGGGTCTCCTTAAAGCCAACTCGGCTGGGCTTCCCCAGCCTCCCATTCCAACGGCAGAACCGGACCTTTCGCAAGGTGGGATTATGATTTCCAGCTGCTGGGGAGCTTTGTGCTCCTTTTACACTTGCAGTTGTTGAGTGTGTAGTAGGTGGAGTACAAAGGAGAAGGGAGAGAGCCTTACAAAGAAAATCATGTTTTGCGCCATGCTGCTGACACAGGAATGCAGAAATCATTCCATCCCAAAGGCTTTTGTGGTCCATATTTGCATTTTTGATGCAAAGGTTTCTTGTCACTACTTGCCCAAGAGAGAAAATTCCCCATGATAGAGCTGTTTAAACCTAGAATATAAAATGAGCCTTTAGAAGTATCAGCTTAAAAGTAATTACAACAGAAGAAATCCTGGCTAAGTGCTTTGCTGTTCCAAAGCAGTTTGTTGCTCCTACTATGGACACTCTGCCTCTTTGGGCTCTTCTCCCACTTTTTAAGATCAGATTCACATTTGTCCTTGTGGATTTTGTAAAATCTACAATTCTTGTTTTGTGAAAACCTTTCTCACTTTGCATCATTAAGACCTCTTTTGTATCATGGAAATGGTTCTTGGGTTGACTGCTACTTGCCTCCTCTTAGATGAGCTTTGTCATATTTCATTCCATTCTGTCAAAAATATGTGGATAAGGAAAAGTGGCACTCTTGGATTGTCCTCCAGAGTCAAAAAAGGGGGATTATTTTAGACTGTCATTTTTCCTGCCCATGCACCTCTAGCCAGAGTTCCTCTAGCATGACCCTACCCTCTGCAAGCAGCTGGATTTCCTACAGCTGCTGCTTAAAGCACTGGGGACATGTCCTGGCTGCCTGTGGAACTAAAATGCCTTGCTGTCTTTGACCATGTAAACTTGCCTTGGGCAAGGCAGTCCATTGTAAACCATCTATTCCTTTCCATTACCACGTGCTGGAATTCCTGTTCCTGCCCCACAGTAAAACTCTGCTGCTTTAGGCAGTGTGTGTTAAGGACTAAGAGATGGCAGTGACTGTCTCTGCCCATTGCAGGATTTCCAGAGGGTTCCTGACAGGAAGCGAGAACTAGATCCTGGTTCTTCATCTCAGACACAAGGTGATGAGAAAATGGAAATTCCAGAGGGAATGCAAGCAGGGTCAGAGCAGAACAATTCCTCACCATCCACAGGTAAGGGGGAGCCTGTAGTGAAACAACTGCATGCAAATATGATAAACTTCTCTTGACTAGTCCTGCAGCAAAAACTGGAGATGACTTTAGGCTTAATCAGCTATGCTTCTCTGTAATTGTAAATATTTAAACTTCTTGTGATAGCCCTCTGCTTTGTGCTTCATGTACCATTTTTACATGAATATTTTTGATTTTTTTTATGAGCCTGTTCCATTTCTGTTGCGTGGAAGCCTCTAAGAAGTCCCTTTGACACTGAGCTCTGTTTAAGATGGGGGGAGAAAAGAAAACTGGTCTGAAATTAAAGCTTCCACATTGCCTTACCCATGCTGAAGTCAACATCTCATGCAGCCAAACACATCAAGCAGAACTAGTTACAATCAGCATGCTAAGAAAAAGATGAGTTGAAAGTTCTGGTGCCCCAGTTGTCAAAACAGAAACTGCTGGCACTGAATACCTTAATGTCAGATACAACACAGATGTGGGAATGTCATTTCTGACTGAAGAGTGCACGATTTAAAACTGCAGGCTTTGATGAGGTTGTGACCAGGGAATATGCAGCAGTGAAAACTGTCTTATTAACTGGTTGCTGTCAGGTAGATGGGCCACCTTGGCTTATATTAATGCTCCCATGATCATGGCTCTTGTCACTTAGGTACAGGACTGAGACCCACTTAGTAGATATGAACATAGATTTCTTTTTTTGACCAACACCTCATACAGTGACATAGCAATAAAACTCAAATATTTGAGGTCATTATCTAACCTTGTCACAGCAGCTCATAAATTCAGAATAAGGAAGTATTTAGTATTATTTGCTCTAATAGAGCCTCATTGGCATTTGCCATTCAGGTATAGAATATGCTCAAGGTGGCATGGTCTGTTTTGCTAAGGAAATCTCCTTCTGTGTTCCTGCAGAGCCAAGAACTCCAGCAGAGTCTGTGTTGAATACTGAGCCTGCAGCAAAAAGACTGAAGAGGTATTTATTGAATGGGGTATTGAGATAGTTACGGAATTTAGAATTATTGTGTAATTTTACTTCCTGATAATTAGGGCTGTATAATCTATTGGCCTGCTGTCTAGCATGTAAGAGGTATTTCAGATGCTTGTGAAGAGCTTGCTTCAGAAAATCTCGTGCTGCTTGCTGAGATACCCGGTATTGTGGGGTCTCTGCTAGGTGTTATCCAATTATGAGAATGGAAAATGAGAGATGCAGCTCACCTAAATGTCCAACAAAGCTGAGTTTGCTCATGTATTCTTCTGCCAGGGTCCTTTTAAGAAGCATAGAAGTTTCTTTTCTTTTCTGGTGTATTTCTCTAAGTTTCTTCCCTAAATGTCAAAAAAGTGAAATGAGCAGAAAGGGAAAGCCTTGAAATATGTTAGATTACAGTAGGTGTATGAGAGGGTAGTTTATTTTGAGAAATTATAAAGGAAAGGGAATCGACACTCCCTAGTATCTAAGCCTGTATCCATGAGCGCTGAGTTCTGCATCCCTTCTGCAAAGGTTGCCTTGCCAGTATCTCTGGTAAAAATAGACAAAGGCAATCCTATTATCCCCCAGGGATGCGCGGCAGGCTGGCCTTGGCAGGCCCGTGCCGGCTCTCCCGGCCTCCCGAGGGTGCGGCAGGGACAGGCAGGGCTGCATTGCCATCTAGTGGGAAGGCACCTCGTGGAGTTCCCGCTGCCATCTGCACCGAGCTGCTCCTCTCCCAGAACTGTCACCCTTGGCTGGTGTGGAGGGGGAAGAGGAAGGAGTGAATACAGATTTCTGTAGGCACCGACTTGAGAATTCTCCAGCATATGTTAACGAGGATGAGTCAGGACTCCTGGGTCCTCTTACCTTCCCTGTCAGGCATTCACCGCCTGCTTTTGGACAAGCTTCCTCACCTCGCTGTTTCCCATCTGTAGATTACAGATTAATGGCTAAGGGGAATATTCCAGGATTACATTATCAAGGTAATATCCAAACATCAAAGTAAAACATTAAAGAGTGATAAATATTGTGTGCTCAGGGACCATCGTGCGTTATGGACTCTGATTATCAGGAAAGTGAATAAATTCAATTAAAGCTAGGTCGAATACATTTGAGTGTATGCTTTGTTAATCTGTTTGCCAAAGCTAATTTAATTTTAATTACATTAATATTTAGCAGGGTATTAATCAAAGTCCTGTTACATGCACTGAAAACAAGAATCAAATCTGAGGAATGACAGCTCTCACTGCAGCAAGTCAGCTATTAGGAAAATTCCTTCCTAAGCTGCAGTTAGGGACTGCCAGATTTGACGCATATATTATGGCTGGTATTTACCTAGAATAGACTATTCCTTAGCTTTTTTTTTTAATGTTTCTAGTATCTTCCAATGAACAGATGATGGATCTGTGAAAAAAATATTTTACTGTTCTCATACTGCCTTTCACAGATGACAAGGGCATTCCCCCCATCAATGTCATAAACTTGTGTTTCATGCTTCATTGTTCCATTTCCCTTTAGACAGGAATACCAGCCTCCTTCTTCATTTCAGGTTTTTCCCACTTCTGCCTTTGCTCCTATGTACCATCTGTACACCTGGAACAGCATCCTCATTCCAGTGCAGAAAGCACTCATCATCTTCAAATCCTTCTTGAACACCCACTTCTAGCATGGCATGACAAGTACCCATAGAACACCATTTCCTCTTTAAATCATGCTTGTGGTGGCTTTTGCTCCCTTAGATTGCTCCTTAGGTTTGCAGTTCAGGCTGCAAACCCTCGCCCTTAGTGCTGGCACCATCTGTGTGTGGTACCGTTAGCATTGAGCCTGCTGGCAGCACCTGGCAAATAATGTTAATGCCAGTCACTCTTGTTTAATTCGTGTTTGCAGTGCCCAAACCCTGCTGCATATTTATATCCGTGTAACCCAGTTCCATTATCACTTACCAATCTGATAAATTATGCGGTGTGCGTGTGTTCGGGTGCGGTACCTGCGCTATCGGCTGTCCTGCTTGTGCAGAAGGTGCTGCTCCCTCTTGGCAGAAGGGCACCAGCAGGTGGGAATTTGAGCTGCCCTCAGAGCAGACAGTCAAGTCATGGTGGAAAGTTAGTCCTGACAGAAAAACGGAGGCTGTAGAAAGAGACTGCAAAAGAACACTTTGTGCCCTCTGGAAGTCAGGCGTTTATTCTCAGTGGTCCCCTCAGGAGCGCTTTTCTCCTTAGCAGATCACCAAAAGCACGGCCCTTTTGATTTGCATCTTGTAGAGTTTCACTTCCCCCACAAGCAGAGCTGTAGGGACTCTGAAATGAAACACGACTGATATTAATAGAACAGGCAGCTGTGGTGAAATCCCTGTAAAGGCAGCATGGAGAACTCCTTCAGTTCTGATAGGTCTCTTCTCTCATGCACAGAGTAGCCAGGAGCACTGTCCAGGTGTTGCAATTTCCCTACAGATCACCAATCAGGACAGGAGAGAGCTCTCAGAGCTCTTAATAAGAGTATTTCTTGTATGAACTTAACTCCCTTCAGGCTTCTTGCAGGAGAGGGCAGCTAACAAAAAAATCAGTTGTAACCTTGTCCGGATTATTTGGCTGCTGTTTCTGAATCCATTCTAGAACACCCACTCTACGTTACTTTTATTTATTTCTGCCAAATTCTTGCCTGAAATACAACTTCAGTCGCTTATTGATTTGGGAGTTTAGTGGAGAGTGTGGTAGGTTAGACCCCAGCCTCTGCCTTGGTGTGCCTTTTGAAACTCTTGTCTGTAACATGGCAATTAAGGTACTTTTCTTGATATCCTTGAAGTGTGACTGGGGAGCCTGCATTAGAGGATGCCACAGACAGCAAGAAAGCAGGAGTCTCGTGCATCCATGTCCAAGCTGATGGTGAGTTGCTGAACCCTGTGATTTGAACTTTTAGAGCACTCATTACTGGAACTGCACCTGTAGGTCCCCATGGGTCTGCAGAAATACTCTTCCCCCTGTTGTACAGGATCAAGAAAGGAGGATAAAATCTAGGAACCAAATACAAACTTTGTCCCCTAATATCTGTTACCTGCCAAGGGCAATTGATTGGATGTTTCCATCTTTATTAAGGATAAGGAGAAAGGTTTGTGAACTGGCTTATGGCCAACAGTACTGTGAGGAAAGCTCCCTGACTTCACTCACCTGCTGCTTTGTTTTTCCTGTCAATGCTGTTTTGATTTAAGGCTGCTAAAAGGACTCTCCCTTCTTAGGTACAGACAATGCAAAGGAGTACACAGCTGAAGATCTCTCCAGAGAGAGGAAATTCTCTGAGGAACCAAAGGCTCCTGAGGTGAGCAGACACCGCTCCACGCAGGGGTGGTGCAGAACATACAACCTCCCCCTCCATCCTGGAGAAGCCCGTTGCCACTGGGAACCAGCTGGCACCCACGTCTGGAGCTCTGTCTCCTGCTGTAAGCTGTTGTCCCTGGCAATAAGGCGTAATATGTCTGCAATTAGTACCCAGTCTGCTCTGACTTGCTGCTTTTGTACATTGCTGGCCTGTTCCTTACCTACCACTGCCTATGGATGGGGCATTCATTACGATTTTTGTATTCAGCTGGAAAGATGGAAAGCTGAATTGAAAGAGTTACTTAAAACTCTATGTATGGAGGGCCATAGCTAAATACATCTTTCATATTGCTAAAGAGCAAGTGTAAAAGATTCAGGTGGTGTTAAAAGATGCATCCTGAGAGTCTTTTGCATGAAATACGTGGCCCCCATGCTGGATGTTAAATCAGGACCTTAGGCTGTGTAAAGCTGTGAGCAGACAAAGATTTAACCTCAGGTGTGAATCAGACTTGACAGTCTTCCATAATTGGAGACATTTATTGATGTGATCAAATGTATCATCCTGCCTGTGTCTGAGTTCCTGACTCCATCAGGTGTTGTGCTGAGTAGGCTTTAGTTTTGTTGTGGAGAAACATGAGTTGATTGTGTCCCTTAGCAACAATTGTTTGTGGCTCCAGTCCCCAGAGACTGGATCTTACAGTGGCTGCAGAAACAACCATCTGTGCTAATAGGGCTGGTGCTATGACACAGGGATCACTGATTTAGCAGCTTTGGGAGGAGTGTGTATGAGAGTCCTCCTGATCAGCCTCCTGTGGGTTCAAGCTTAAGTGCATTCTCCTAAAGGGTAAAGAGCTTAGGTGACATTAAAAAAGCAGGTGCAATTTTTAGTCTTCTACTGAGGGATTGAACTTAATGTTGACTCCTTGTTTTGGCAGGTGTTGAGCTCTGGAGGTTCACTGAAAGTGACTATCCAGCAGAGCAGTGAGAGCAGAGCCATCAGTACAACAGCTCTGAAACCAGGGCACTGGGCCTGCGACGTGGGCACAGCTGATCCCAACCCAGAATCAGTCCTTAAATTCTACTGTTACATCTGCAAGACCAATTGCTGCAGTCAGCAGGTAAAAATGCACAGGTCTGACAGGGATCCAGGTGGTCAGGAGATGGGAATTAGATGGTTGGCTGCCAAGGGGACTTGTTACCAAGGGCTCATGCTTTAGGAACAAGGAACATAAGAAATGATGACAAGTATGCAGATAAAATAAACCTCTCCTGAGAGCTGGCAAGCAACCTGCTAGAGAGAGAATGTGGGTGGATCCACAGGCAGCCATGCTCTTAAGCTTTTATATTTCATTGTTAAACAGCAATCAAAAGAAAGGAAAGCATAGCTCATACCTATTATTTTCTGTGTTTTGGATACATTTAAAAGGATTTTTCTCCTAACCTCTCTTTCAGAATTTCCAATCCCACATGGCTGGAATTCAGCACCAGCAGCGACTTGGGGAGATTCAGCATATGAGCAATGTTTGTTTTGTTTCACTACTGCCCATGGTGAAACAGCAGAAGGTGCTAGCAGGAAAAGATGGGTAAGTGTTGGTCTGCAGTAAAAAATTCAATCTGAATGTGGCCATACATGCGTTCTAAAATTTTTCAATGCACCAGGGTGCCTCTTTAGTTTAAGGTAAGGTACAAACCCCCTCTGGTTTCAAGGGCCTTAATCTCCTTCAGGTAGATATGTCTTGCTGAAGGATACCAGAGTTGACTTTGATCTGTGTAGTTTTTAATACAGTAGGTTAAGTAGGAGACCTGTTTTATCTGTTGCATTTCTGTCAGCACAAGTTAAAGCAACCTGTAAGTGGGTGAGAAGGAGAGAAGATAAATCCAAACCTGTAAAGATAGGAATTGTGGAGAAAACAATGCCAGGGACAGATTTCTAACTGCAGTATCCCATGGAGAATAAGAAAGGTGTGACTTACAGCTCTATCTGTTGTCACTTCAGAGAGACCCAGCAGCGGTGGTGTAACACCTGTCAGGTGCATTTCACAGGGGACCTCATCAAACATCGCAGGACCCAGGAACACAAGGTAACAGCCGTAGCGTGGACTTCATTTTGCACTGACCTTTTGTCTGGGGATTAAATGGAAGCATGTAGTATCTTCTGCTCCCCAGGTAGTGAAGAAGTGACTGGAGGGATGCCCATAAAGTTCTTCCAGTAACTCCCTCCCTAAGGGCACTGCAGTGCTACCTCCTGCCTCTGGCATTGTTGGAGCTTCCAGTTGTCATGATGTGTCAATGTGGCCTGAGGCACCTCTAGTCTGTAATTCTTGACTTTTCTTAAGAAATATTGCTTAGCATACTCACCTAAGCAATTTAATGGAGGAGTTGGTGGGCAGCCTTTTTAAGCTAAACTTCAGGCAGGCCAGCATATTTATTGACTTTTAGGGAAGAAGTGCCAGAACGCCTATTTTAAGACACACTTACTTTTGCTCTGCATGTTTTTCATCTTTTTGGTGGTAAGAGTTAGGGAGTCCTTTCTGCTGAAAAGACTGTTTTCTGTGTGGTCTCCCAGGATGGGGGGCTGACTTTGTTTCAAGATTCATTTGCATTCCTCCAAAGCAGTGCCTCTTGTGACTTATGGAATTGTCCCTCTTTCCTTAGCTGGCCAAACGCTCGCTTCGTCCTTTCTGCACTGTCTGCAGCCGCCACTTCAAGACCCCTCGCAAGTTTGTGGAGCATATGAAGTCCCCTGAGCACAAACAGAAAGCCAAAGAGGTAATGCTGCCTGGGTGGAGAGCTGTGCAGGTCTGGAGGCAGCTACACTGTAGAGCAGGATAACTTTCTGCTTCCCTGACTGCTGCAGGGCTGAAAGGAAGATGTGCAGTTCTTCCAACCCTGTTTTAATTTTCATCTTTTGCTGAACTTCAGTTGTTAGTCCTGAAAAAGTTCAGTGAAAAAGGGAGAAGGTGTTTGATGTGTTTAGAAGTAAGGGAGCTTTATGCCCTTCTTGCAGTCTCTTCTGCTCATCACATACAATCTGTCCTGAGTCTGGGCTCTTCCTTGGTTAAATGGCAAGTGCAGAGTTCATCCGATCCTTCTTTTCTGAACCTTACAGGTTAGGCTAGGAGAGAAGGAGTTGGGGAGCCCAGAAGATTCAGAGGAGTTGATCACTGTGGATGCTGTTGGCTGTTTTGAAGATGATGATGAGGAAGAGGAGGAGGAGGAGGGAGGAGCTGGTGAGGAGGAAGAGCGTGATGTAGTGCTGATGGAGAATGAGGATTCTGCTGCCAAGCAGGTATGCCGTGCAAAAGAAGAAGGAATGACCTATCTGATAATCTGCTGTGGGATCCTATGACTTAGTTGGTCTTGGCTGCTTGAGCTTGGGCTTTCAAGAGTGCTCAACCTTGCACAGCAGTAGGGTGGGACTCTAGGGTTCTTCCAGAGCACAGGGTGATGCAGAAGAGAATCAGGCACTATGTGTAGGATACACGACAGTGTTTCTGCTGTGCTGTACAGCTTCTGCTGTCTTCAGACATTAATCTTGTTGAGCACAAAGCAGTATTGACATAGTCTCTTTGAACAGCCCAGCAGTAGCTGGGTCTGATAGCAAACGTGTAGTGATTTATCTTGACCAATACATTCCCAGTAGAAAGCAGTTACCAATAAGGAGGTACATGGCTAAGCTCCTTCAGGCTTGGAGTGCAAGGGGTGATTTTAACCTTTGTAATTAAGTGGTCTGCTGACATTAGGGTTTGCATCTGCAAACCAGAGGCTGACCACCTGAGGCTGTGCAACTTTGTCTCTGGTATGTGAATCCTCTGTTTTGCTCCCAAGTTTACCAGGAAAATGCAAGAGCCTGGAAATTGCCATAGATACAGTAGGCACTAATGTTCTTTCGGTTTCCAGACTGGGCTGAAGGAAGTGTCTTTGGAGGATTACGAAGGAAGTGAGAAGTACTGTCCAGACACAGCCTATGGTAAGCAAGCAAAGTTAAGCACAAAGGGCCACAGAGCCTTCTCTGGCCACATGCTGTATCTGTAGGAGAGAATGGTCTCTTCCTACTGTTATAATGACTTCTTGGGCCATGGTGCTCCAGCATCTGCAGTGGACTGGTGCAGGTCACTGGTGCCTGGAGAACCTCTTCTGAGAGCAGGATGTTTCTTTATTACTGTGTGATAAAACATAAGGATGTGATTGATGTTTGTCAGCTGCCTTTTGCTTTGAAGAAGGATGAGAGCCAGATACATTTCTAAGGTAGGACATGGAACAAGCAGGGTAGGAGTACTGAAGAAAGTAGGTAGCAAATGAGGGATGCTCTGGAAAGATGGAGTCGGAAAGCATATTGATTGGAATGCTTTCCAACAGAAATGCAGCTTGCAGAGAGGTACTGAGCATCACTGACAGTATCAAACTCTCTGCTAGACCCAAACTGTGCATGTTTCCTCCGCTTCAGAACCCCCACGCCGTACCGAGCAGTTCCTCAGCTGTGCTGCTGGCCTGGTGGGCAGTGGTTCCTCCAGATGGCTGTGTCTGGTCCCCACCCTGTAAGCGACTGACTTCAAACCCTTAATGGCCACTCGTGTTTGAGGAGGGCAGCTCTGCAGAGGCTGTTTTGTGCCCAAGGAGAGCTCTGTTTACACGGATCTTCCATATCGCTGTAACCTTCCACTGTCGTGTGGCAGATGGAATAATGATTCATGCTGTGAATGTTCTCTGCGTGTTCCTCTTGCGCGCCTGCTGTCTTCTGCTTGGTTTGATCCCATTACATTAGATCACATGTTCTCTGTAGTTTTCCATTGTACTCTTTTCTCCCTTTTTCCCCCCTTAATGCTCTGTGTAGTTTCTTTGCTCTGGCAGCCAGATTTCTCTCTGAATATCAACCACAGCCATTCCATGGTAAGACGAGATATTCAGCAAGTCATCTTGCAAATCCCTGATTAACAGAAGCAAAGCTTTCCCCCTCTCCTTTTTTACTCCCATCCCCCCTTCTCTTTTAACATGCTTTCATTATTTGAGTTCCATTCAATGTGATCTGTGATTTCCCTTCCCCTCCCGTTTCGCAGGCCTGGATTTTCTGGTCCCCGTCGCAGGTTACCTCTGCAGGCTGTGTCACAAATTCTACCATAGCGACTCCGCTGCCCGGCTCGCACACTGCAAGTCCCTGATGCATTTTGAGAACTTTCAGGTTAGACCCTTTGGCGATTGCATGGCCTGGCATTTGTTACCCCCGTGCGTGTCTCTCCAGTGAATCCACCACGTTAGCTGTCTTGTCTCCAGCTCATTTCCATCATCCTTGGTGTCCATTATGCTGTAGCTTTCTCCTGGTGTGCTCCGTCTTTGTCTCCCTTGGCCCTTGTAGATCTAAAACCAGTCAAGTCCTGCTTCCCAGCTACTGCTGCTGTCATCTTTTTGCCTGTTTCTGGCTGGGAATCTTCCTCAGAGTGTCCGCTCTGTTTGCTGAACCTGTGGAGTCTGTCATTTAGCCTAGGCCTCTTCTCTGTTAGATTACAGGTTAGTTAAGGTGGGATTGAACAGGAGACAGAGGCTGTTCCCTGTCAAGAAAGCTGGTGCATACACATCTCCAGGTGTGATACTGCAAGAACAGCTCCTTTAGCTAAAAGTGTGGGTGTGATTCATGCAGGAAGAGGCCTGGTAAAATCAGATACCTTAGAAATCTGAAATTTAACATTACAGACTCTTTATGTGATAGAATCTACAAGCTAGTGAGAGTCCATTTGTCCCCAGGGTCAGCCTGCAAGAGGAAGTCTGTCTGTCTGTCTGTCTCTGTCTGCTACCCTTTCCTAGAAACTCCTTAGCACAAAGCTCTGCAAACTGATGCTGTTCCTTTGCTTTTCTGGCTCCACCTAAAGAAGCCGTATTGCCCCTTGCTGCTTTCGTATCTAAAGCTTTTCCTACTGGGCTGGCCTGGAATCTGCCTCCATTGTTCTGTCCTTGTTGACTTGCCAGGGGGTAAGGGGCCTGGGTTAGTGCTTGTGGAGGGTACACAGGACTTGCCCTGTTTTTGCCCTCTCCTGTGAGCACTGCCTGGGCCCCTGTATGGAGAGCACTGTTCCCTGTCCTTGGCAAGAAGCGAGGCTCCCACATCGACTTCGTCCTCTGCCTGCACCCACGATCTACTCCCAAAAACTGCTGTGCTTCCCTACCACCTTTTAAAATAGTGCTTTTAAAAAACTCTGAACACACATACACACACCCCTAACCCCCCAAAACTTCATGATTTTTTTTCTAGTCTTCAGACAGAAGAAACTATTCCCAGTCGGCCATCACTGCCTCTAGGAAGGGGTGGAGTGCTTTAGAACTCTGCCAGCACTCAGAGCAGTGGATTTGGAATGGGAGGAGATCACAGCTGTTCCTTCATGGTTGCTCATCCTCTCCCACTCCTGCAGCTAGTCATTTCAGGAATGAAGGAATTGGACTTGCTGTTTTCCTGGCTTGTTTTAGATCAGCATAGAGTGAAACTGCAGCAGCAGTCACTTATGTCACTCTTTTGGCCCACTTAGAGCTGAAATCAGATGCTCTTCAAATGCATGCCAGAGTGACCTGGGGAGTTCATGAGAAGAGTCCAGACTTACATATCAGCAGGCAGATAACTATTATTCTTGGCTGCCTAGGTGCCTTGGGGTTGTCACAGTCTGAGTTAAATCACTGCCAGTTGCTGGGGTATTTTCAGCAGAGTAGCTCAGCAGAGGGTTTCAAAGCAGAGAATTATGTGCTGTTGAGACATTTTACAGCATCAGTCTGGACAGCAATTTGCATGCCTGCACCTGCTTAGGTTTGGGTACAGTATAACTGAACTGATCGAATTCCAGTGGGATATGATGTTGTTCATATCCCATGATTTGAGGACAGAGGAAGAACAAGCCTGCAGTGATAAAGTGAATTACAATGTAAGGCTGCCTGTCACATGTGCTGTAATTCCACACTGCAGACTGGTGAAAGCCATTGTGCTTGAAATTGTTTCCTTAAATTGTCAGGTGTAATGCTAGTGCCATTTCAAGGAACCCTTCAGCAGACAGCTGAAAGGGAGTTGATTATGAAGGGAACTGCTGTGGGAAAGAGTGAGCTTCAGTTTGTTCCTTTAGGTCATGATCTGTCTGGGCACT
Organism: Dicaeum eximium; assembly: GCA_013396995.1. Lineage (NCBI taxonomy): Eukaryota > Metazoa > Chordata > Aves > Passeriformes > Dicaeidae > Dicaeum > Dicaeum eximium. Next base: position 159,331 of record VWZP01009876.1, on the reverse strand, counting down.
GAAGACTGGGTTCCTGCAATGTGTTAGCTAGCTACAGTGAGTTGTTTTCCTGAAATCCAGTCTAGAACATGCGTAGTAGCCATTTAAATCTCTTTACAGACCTCTACTGGTTTATCATGATAGTGAGTGCAAATGAGTCATTTTACTGATGATATGCTTACCTTTACTCTGTGGAAAACCCCAGTGACTTGTAACGAGATATAATTGATATTGTAGCTTTCCTGCCAACAGTTCCACTGACCGTGCAGATGATATCAACAGAGTGAAGAAATAAGCTTAAGCCTTGCTTTGGCTGATAAACATTAAATCACACCAGTAGCTGAGGGCTGTGGAGAGCCTCACATGCCCAGGGTACGTGTCCTGGCAGTAGCTGAAGCAGGAGCTGTCATTTGCACTGTTACATCTACAGAGTCCTGAGTCTGACTGAGACTAACAGTTGCCAGATCATGATTTGTGTCTCAGGAGCCACAGGTCTGCCATGCACTCGCTCAGCATTAAGTAATGTGAGAGAGACTTCAGTTTTTAATGTAACTTTTCCTCACAGGAGCTGACCCTTCTCTGTTGAGAGCCTCAGCAGCCAGGCCAGGAGCTGCTGAGATCGCTTGTGCCCCTGCCACTCACCACTGTTTTTGTACAGGTGTTCCTGGACCAGCTGCTGCTTTGCTGCAGTGACAGGAGCTGAGCTGGGCTTCTCTCTCACATTGGTTTGTTTGTATTTGCAGAGATACAAGGCAGCAAGGCATCGTGCCACAACTGCCTACCCCGAGGCTCCTTTGCATTGCCAGGGCTCCAGCTCCCAATTGCTGGATGATCCAAAACAGCCTCTCGATACGACAGCACATACCAGCAAGATGATGAATGATGATCATGGGATAGATAAGGAGGGCACAGAGCTGTCAGCCCTGCAAGAACAAACTTCAAGGTCTCTGGAGGGTAAGGGTGAGCTGGCCACCTCTAGGCCAGAGGGCAAGAGCCTGGCCAGTGTGACTGACGATGTGTGTGGTATCATGGTTGTAGAAGAAAGTCTGCAGGAAGAGAACAAGTCCACTGCCACTAGTGCCGACTGCCTGTTCTCTGAGGAGAGCCACACCCTGGGGGAGCCACTGGGACGTGAGGAAGAAGCCAACACAGCCAGGCAGAGGGCAGGCACAGACGATGACCACCAGGATCCAGGGAGTGGAGGAGGCTTAGGCCAGGAGGCAGCAGATGCAGGCCAGGAGGCAGCAGCAGAGCCTTCCTCCCTCGCCAAAGGTGAGACAGCCGGTCTCACCTCTGCTGGGTGCAGACGCTCTTCCAGGCGCAAACCCAGATAGAGTGGCCTTAAAGGAGAGCCCTTTACATATGATATTTGCTGGAAATGTTTATTTTCTGAGTCTTTTAATAGAGCAAAACCTTCAACTTTACTGCTGTTTTTATTTTAAGAATAAATAAGCCTGGCTTTAGCGTGTCTAATAGAGGATAGTGTTGCTTATTACTTGTACAGTTGGGATACAGCAGTTATGTGGAAAGACTGAGGTTTGGATTGTTGAACCTGAAAGAAGATGGTAATGGGATTTCCATAGGGGACAAACTTCACAGAGGATGGATGCAGACTTAAGAATTCTTTGTAGTTCTTCTCATTTCCTTTCCAGGCAGAGAAAATGTTTATCTCTTGGGAGACTCTGCTGAATTCTGCTTCTCAGAACACTTTACTTTCTAAGACACACAATGTTGGACAAGCAGTCTTGGACAAGTCCTAAGCTAGGCAAGAACATGCATCTTGGTCCTTTGTTAATACTGCAAGGCTTAATCTAATCTGTTCTCATAGTGGAGACTCTCAGGAACAAAGTTTGTTTCAAACTGATTTTAATAAAACAGATTTCTTTTAAATAACCTCTTTAACTTTCCAAAAAACTCCTTTAACTGTACATAAGTAGAACAGTAAGACTTGCTTCAAAAGTGCTAGCTCTAGGACATACTGACAAGATCACAAGGTACATACCAGACCTCTCCTCTTGTGCCTTGTCAGAATGTACAGGGAGGGAGGGCTCTGCTCTCTACTGCTCCTGCTGTGGTGGGAGCTAACCAGGCTGCTCTGCCTCTCTCCACACCTCAGCCCTTAGTGGCAGCTGAAGGAGTGGGGCAGCTCCCAGTTACAGTGATGACAACCATCATCCTGGTAGCTTGTCTTATCTGCCTGGAATGGAGTGGAGGTGTCCAGTGATCTGGAACCATGTGCCAGTATTTCATACATCACAGTTAATGTGACTAAGGGAGATTAAACTGTAGCTTCAAGGCAGCAGCTGGCCTAGGCCCTCCCTCTCCAGGGCTGTCATCGGAGTTACACTTAGGAACAAGCCTAGAGTCAGGACAGTCCCTGCCAAAGGGGGTAGAGCCATAATACTCCTTGCTTGGATTTAAGGAAAAGAGAGCAGAGATCATTTTTCCACTCTGTGAAGAGGGCCTGCCTGCAAACTACATGCATGGCCTCAGGTTTCCTACAACCAGCTTTAACCAAGTGAGTGCCAGGCTCATGTTGGGGAGCAGAAAGAACCAGCTCTCCTACACCCACGCTTGTGCTTCTGCACCTGTCTCACAGCTAAAGGAAAACAGAACATGGAGATGAATGGCAGGATACAAACACAAAAGGAACAAGTAACAGACACGAGGCACCTCTGCTATTCAAGTTGTACATTAAAATGGTGACCAGTAACTGTCCCCTTAGCAACACCAGCTGAGAGTGTGTGGTCAGACTCTAGGCAGGAGGCTGGGATCCCTGCACATCAGCTCCTGTGTTCAGCTGCTTGCTCTGCTGCTGGAACTCCAGCCGGGTCTGGCGGTTGGACTCCAGCAGTTCCTTCAAGCAGATGTGTAGGTGATCATTCTTCTCCTCCAGGTGATCCAAGCAGGAGTTGATCTGGTCCAGCATGGAGTTTATTGCTGCATATTCTAAAAGCAAGGCAAATGAGAGACTGAACAATATAAGTACATTGTCACTGCAGTCAGAGCAGGCAGCAAGAGCTCTGGCAAAACATGGCCCACAGCGTTTTGGCTGTGCCTTATTTGCCCCTGGGTGGGTGAACTAAAATGTAACTGAATCCTGAATGTGCCCTGTTCCCTGATCAAACTAGGCCAATGGGAAGGTGGAGGTGGAACACTGGTAACAAGATCTAAGGCAAGGTACCTGGGCAGTCCAAACCCATTGTGGGCACATCTGACAGCCCCAGATCTCACACACACCCAACCACAGGCTAAGTGCTGACTGCAACGGTACCGGATAAATCCCAAAGACAAGTCAGCCTCTTTAGCTGCCTTTGGAATCATCTTTCCTGATAGTACAGGCACTTTGTCAGCATATCTCAGGGTTTACAGGATTTACTTTCTGTGAATGATCTGGATAAGGCTTCCAAGCTGGGATGTGCTTCACTTAGGCCTGGCTGGAGTCAGGCTGCCATAACAGTGCAGCCATCACGGCTGTGGCAGGAGGAGGGCACGAGCTCAAAGGTGCTGGGAGTGGCACCATTATTTCCTCAGGAAGGTAAGTGCTGGGCACTGATTTCAGCCACAGGATTTTCGTGATCTATTAAGGCTTTGGGTACTTCAGATTGAACCTAGACTCACTGCAGATGATCCTGGCAATTGCTTCTCTAGGCACAGTTTCTTATTCACAGCATTGTTTCAAGTGCAGCCATTTGCCTCAATCCAATGTCATTTCACAGTGCTGTGTGTTAGCACTGTTACCCAACTGAAGAGTGCTGTGCTTCTGCAACACTTGCTTTTGGAGTGCTCCAAGCAATATTCACACAATCCTGAAGAGTAACAAAAACTCCAACTGAAAAAACAGACAAGATAAACTGCTGAGGTTATTGAGGAGCCCTGGGAGACTGCAGGGGACCCCAGATGGAGCCAGTCCCATGTTCCTTTCTGAAGCCACACAGCTGAGTGAGTGCAGGGAGGCAGAGGTAGAGCTGTGACCTGTGGGCTGATGTTTGTGAGGATCATGGGCAGGGAAGGGTGCCAGTGTGGGTGGGACAGGCCCACACCTCAGGGGCTGGGGCTGGCTCCTCTCCACTGTGAGTGTGAGACTCACAGTGCCTGGAACGCTGGGCTGAGCTGAAGGATGGGGAGAGGAGGGAGGATGAGGATGTGCTCTGGGCACCCTAGGAGGGTCAGGCTGTGCTGAAATGCCCCAGACCAGCTCTGCCCCTCTCAGCTGCCCCTTTGCCAGAGTCTCCTGGTGCCCCAGCACACCAGGTCCAGGCACTGCCATTTTCAGCAGCTTTAAAAGAACTGTGAATATTTAAACATTGAAGTCATTTGCGTTATTAATAACTGAGAAGTTTCATTACAAAAAATAATTATCCTCCTTTTCTTATAACCACTTTGGAGCCGTTCAGAGTGCTGCAGCCTTCAAATGTTTGGAGAATTGTGTAATGTTGCATCTGAGCTCATTAATAAAAGTTTGGCCTTGCAGGTATACAGAGAGGTGCCATTACGAGCGAGAGCACTGATTATGTTCTTGTATTTAAAAATCAATCCCACAAACACATAATTTACAAAAAGGTGGCAGATATCAGTAATTTTCAAACTAACAGCATTTTTCAAGGTATGTGAGTTACAGCTCTTCAATTTGATGCACCATATTCCAGTGAAATGGTGAGCAGATCCCAAGCAGACATGGTAACTACTTCTGGCAAGGGACATTCATCAACTTGGCAAGAAGTTTGTAATCACAGCAGAAGCTTAATTTCTCACAGTGCCTAAAACTCAAATGAAGGTTATATCATTTCTGCAGCTTTGGGAAATGAAAACAAATTTAACCATTTAAAAATAAGCTGTAAAAACCTTTTATTTGATTGTTTTCTGTTAGTTGCAATCTTGGTGGATTTTTGTGGAAACATAACCACATCCCTATTGGAAACACTGAGCAGGAGTATGGCAATTGCATTAACTCCTCTACATTCTTAAAAGGACAGCTGACAAAAATCAGGTTTCCTACTTGAGATGAAGAAAGAGATCCACAGCCTCAGCCCCACCAGACCAGGAAGTAGCTGCAGCCCTTTATGACCAGCTACTGCACACAAAGCCCAGTTAATTACAAGGTGAACAACCCAATTAATTAGGATGTAGATCCAATTTAGTAACTTTCTCCATCACATCCAATCTGTCTCTCAGCTCTTCAAAAAATATGAAATACAGATCACTGTGATGATGCAAAGCAGGGAACACACTTGGGGTGTTTCAGGGCAGAAATGATTGTCCTGTCACTGCAGCTAGATCCCAGACATAATTCCTAAAATCACTTGTGTGGGTCACATCTGAGAACAGAATGTTTTGGGAAACAGCAGAACCCAACTCCACCATTTTCAACACAAGAGTAGCAAAGTGCTTACTCTGAAAGAATTCCAGTTTTAAGAGTGACCTCTATGTCCACATTACTGCTCTGCTCTGTCTCACTTCCTCCATGGGCTGGTTCTAACCGGACAGGGCAGTATCAGAAACGGCATAACCAGGCACAAGATACCTGCATTAAATTCCCGTTTTCCATGCATGACTACTTCGCCCAGATCTGCCCACAGGATCAGCCCTGTGGTTTCTAAACCCCAACATCCTCTTTCCTGACATCCGCACCCCGTACACCAGCAAGGGCACAAAGTATCTTTTTCATTAAAAAAATAAAAAAAATCCATCCCAGGGCAACACGTAGGAACTCGGTGCCCCATGGCTGGGTGGGACTCAAACCCTGCAGCCCCTCAGCCCCACTGCCGTGCAGCGGGTGCATCGCTGGCACTGGGCACCGCTCCCGGCAGAACATCTGGGCACACCTGAGCACATCTGGGCACACCTGAGCACACCTGGGCACACCTGGGCACACCTGCGCTCTGCCACCCGCAGCCCAGGGGACCACGCCAGGCTATCCTGCGCCACGGGATCCCCTCCGAATGGCGCCCCGCTCTCCCCCACGCACCTTCCTCCTCGAAGGTGTCCCCGCCCTCGTCGCCCTCGTCGCCGGTGCCGCCGCCCAGCACGTGGGGGTCTCCGTTGGGCCCCGACATCCCGCCGCGCCCGCCCGCGCCTCGGCGCCGCCCGCACGGCGCGCCCGTGCACGCGCGGCACCTCCAGCCAATGGGAGGGCAGGGTGCCTGGCGCGTCACGCAGGCCGGCGCTGCGGTGAACTCTGTGGTTAGCGCGGAGGGCGCGGGGCGGAGGCGCGCGGGCGGGCGAGCGCTGCGGGCAGGGGCGGCCCCGTTGTCAGCGCCACGTTCCCCGTTCCTCGGGGATTTCTCCCAAACGCGTCCCCAGCGCTAGGCTGTGTCCTTGCCCTCCCCAAGTGTCCTCGGGTCCTCCCAGATTACCCCGCTTAGGGGCCGCTATCAACACTAAGCGTTTCTTTCCCACCACAAAGGATGCTCCGTATGGAGAAATCTGCATCCTGTCCGTGCGGGCCATCCCGTCCCGGCTAGGGCTTTGCTGCTGACCTCCCAGCAACAGCCCTGTCACCAGCTCTGCTTCCTCCACTAAGCGGCTTGAACCAGCCTCAGGTCACCTTCACACTCGTCTTCCCTAAAGCAACAAGCACGATTCACTTTGCCCTTCCCTGTCCTTGGCCTGGGTATCAGCCACACCTCAGTCACCTTGAGGAGATCACTGTCTGGTGTTGTCATCCCCGGGAGAGAAGTCCTTGGGATGAAAATAACCCATAATTAGAGCACTGATTCAAGCAGTGCTCCTGAGATCAAGGACTCTGTTATTAAATGGGTATTTGGGACAAAGACAAAGAAAATGGCATGTCCTCATTTAACATTGCAGCCACCTCTCCTTTTTGTGGGTAGTAACCCTGCTGCGCAGCAGAGTCAGGCTCTTGTTGCACCTCAAATAGGGAAATTGAATGTAAGTGTAATTAATGGATGTAACCACATGTTAATAAAACAGATTATGACTTTCAGTGTGCAGATATGCGCTTGCATTGTGGATATGTGCTGGTCAGAATCCACAGCCCCACGGGGCAGAGAACCACAGAATCCCAGAGGGACTCAGGTTGGAAGCCCACAGTGGCTCACCCGGTCTCATCTTCCGGCTCAAGCAGCGTCATCCCAGCGCACAAGGCACAGGATTGTGTCCAGACAATCCTGGAAGGCTCCACACCCTCTCTAGCCAAACTGTTCAGGGATCGGTCACTGCCTAGTAAAGTTTTTCCTCATGTTCAGGTGGAACTTCTGTGCATCGGTTCCTGCCCGTTCCTCCTGTTCTATTGCTCGGCACCACGGCCTGATCCATTCTCTGTCCACTCTCTGCAGGCATTGACAGACGCCGATGAAGTCCCCTCAGCTGCCTTTTCTCGCGGCTGAACAAGCCCAGCTCCCTCACCCTTTTAATTGATTCTTTTATTCCCACTTTAGACTCTGGGGTGTTCTCAGATTTGATAATTACAGGGCAGCGGGTCCGGCCCTTGTTGGGTGTCCCGCGCGGGGTGTCCCGTGCGGGGTCTGCCCTCAGCGGGGAGCGGTGCCGCCATGCCCGAACCCCGAGCCGGGGCCGTGCCGGGGCGGTGCCGCCGTGCCCGGGGCGGAGCGGCCGCTCTCCGCCCGCCCTCAGCCGAAGATGGCGGGTGCCGGCCGCGTGTGGCGAGTGGGAGCGCTGCTGCTGCCGCCGGCCTGGCGGCTGCGGGCTCCGGGACGAACGTTCGGCGGCGCGGCGGGACGGGGAAGCAGCAGCGGCGGCGGCGGCCGCCTGGTGCTGGGCGCTGCATTCGCGCTGGGCGGCAGCGCCGGGCTGTGCCTGGCGGCGCGGCAGCGCCTGCGGGAGCACTCGGCCGCTGAGGTAACGCCGGGGGCGGCTCCCCCTGATCCCCGCCGTGCCCTTCCCGAGGCCTGCGGGGACCCCGCTGCGGCGGCTGCGAGCCCCCGCGGACCGAGCGGCTCCTTCTGCCCCGGTTTGAGTGAGGGAAGAGCTTAAAATGGTCTGGGAGGCCCCTGGCAAAGCATTCCTTGAGGAGCTGTAAGGAAAGCCGTCAGTGAGGGCTTCCTGGGGGTGTGGAGCCTTTTCTGTTGTTGCTTTTTCGCAGCACCCGCGCAGGGTTGTGTAACCCAGTAAATTGTAAATGAGAAACAAAGCGGGGTGGCTGCATTTGTTCTTTAACGTGTCAGGAATGATTGGCACGGCCTGTCAGGCTGCCGAGGTGTAGCAGCTTTGCAAAACATCCCGTGACTGATGTCGCGGTGGCCCTGGGCTCTCACTGCCTTGTCCCAGTTGTGCCCATGTTGGTTAATCCCAGGAATGTGAATTCGGGCAGACACGTGCCTAAAATCAAATGCAAACTCTGCTGTCCTCACCTTGTGGCCTCAACGGAGGGTGTTCTGGGGGAGGGATTGATTTGTAAAGGGATTATTTGTGCTTATTTGAATACTAGTGTAAATAGTTGTGTTTTTCTATAGCATTCTGTTTTACAGAATAGAAACTATAAAGGCGTAAATTGTCTGGATTTAACTTTTTTTTTTTTCCCCTGGCTGTGAATAGGAGTTTCCAGCATATTAAACAGATGTTTAGAGAAACATTTTATTGGTCCCAATGGATGGTGAATATTTAAATATTTGATGCCATTTAAAGAAATCATCTGATAGCCAAGAAATGCTCACGATCAGATGTTGATACTGAATATCAGTGACTATGACTTCAGGACAGAAATAAGGGTGGAAGGAAGGTAGTGTTTATGTTTTTAGCAGTAAATGGAATCTTTTGTTCTCCTTCTTTCCCAGCTGCCTGCAGGGAGCCTACAGCTCACTCTCTACCAGTATAAAACGTGTCCTTTCTGCAGCAAAGTCCGAGCTTTTCTTGATTATCATGGACTGCCCTATGAAATTGTGGAAGTGAACCCGATCATGAGGAAAGAGATCAAATTCTCTTCCTACAGAAAGGTGCCCATCCTGCTAGCCAATGCTGGAAGCCCTCTGGTAAGTCTCCCTGACTTGAAGCCTCAGCCTGGAGGGGAAAAGGTTTTGAAGAATTTCCTTTTCAATTTAACCATTTCCTTTTAAAAGGTTGCTTTAATCCTGTTTTTCAGCAATTGAACGACTCCTCGGTGATAATCAGTGCAATAAAGACCTATCTTATTTCCAGGTAAGAAAACAGGGTGATGAGAGAAGAGTTGAATGTGGAGGGCCCAGGTTAAGCAGAGACTTAGAAGACTCTGAGTGTGCCATAAGTCTCTTACTGACCTCAGGCTCCGAAGCTCTGGGTGACCTGAGCCTGGCTGTGACAATATGGGTTGTGCCTATATATGTTGTGATGTATGTGATGTAAAGCAAAGCTTGTACCTTTCAGAAGTACTTTCTCATCAGTGACACTCGGTTTGCGCAGAACCTGCTTAAACATGGACTAGTGTTAGTCCTGGAACTGAGCTTACAATTAGCCAGTTATAACATCTAGAATGAAATGGCATTGTTGTGCCTGTAGCCTGTCCTTTAGGTCTACTTGAGAATGGTAGGAAGTTTTATGCCTGCAGAAATTTCTGTTCTGCCACAGACAAAGGTATGTGCACTAAAAATAGTTATTTGCAAGTAACTGTTCCAGTCTCCTTTTTTTTTTTTTTTTAAGTAGAATGTGGAACATTGTGCACTTACTTTTAGAATAATAAATTTTATAGTGTGTATCTTTAAATCTGGTCTTTGCTCTTGCTTGCTCCTCTTTTGTAGCTGCCAGATAAGTGCTAACTGTGTTTCTTTCCACAGGAGGAACAGCTTAGAAGAAATCGTGTCCTTTTATCCACCTGTGAAAACAGTGACTGAGCAAGGCAAGGAGGTGCTTGAGTATGAGAATAAATACTGGCTTATGCTGGATGAGAAGGAGACCAAGAGAGTCTATCCTGTCAAAGAAGTGAGAGTGTAAGTGCTCTTCAGTTTCTGGGCTCTCCAAGTAGGGTCACAGCCTCCTCCATATGTACTCAGGGTTGAGGTAGATGTGAAATCCCATTAGGGCTGAGAAGTCTTGTCACACCCCTGTTAGTATTTCAAGCCTCATTAGTTGGTTTGCTGTGTTTGTTAGATAATTCAAAACAAAGCTGTTAGACAGCCTAGTTACCACCACCGTGGTCACACAGGCCTTCAGCTGCCTCCAGTTTCCTTCTTGGCTTTTCCTTTGTGCCACAGAGGAATGCTATTGAGGGACAGTTTCCCTTCCTGGTTTATTTGTCCTATTGGGCAGAGAACCTAATGCTCTTAGTCTTAAATTCAGTTTGAGATTGGAGAAGCCTTGCCAAAGATAAGGATGCTGAGTGCATTTTAGGGAGATCACCAGAGTACCTGGGTAGGAGTGTTTGACCTTGGAAGGATCTCTGGCTAAGGTAGCCGTGATCCTGCCTCCTGTAGCCCTTCTGTCTGTACCTCGTTCACTGAAAACTTTCTTTTGACGGCTCACAGGGAAGAAATGAAGTGGAGAAAATGGGCAGATGATTGGCTTGTTCACCTCATCTCCCCCAATGTTTACCGCACCCCCAAAGAAGCCTTGGCATCTTTTGATTACATTGTCCGTGAGGGGAAGTTTGGCACCTTGGAAGGTCTCTTTGCGAAATACGTGGGGGCTGTTGCCATGTTCTTCGTTAGCAAGAGGCTGAAGAAAAGGTTGGTATCACCAAGCACCAAGTACACAAGAGGAGAAATAGCTCCTCCTTAGCTGTGAACTCCAGCTGTCAAAGGGCAGAACCTCAGCGTTTTAAACTGAACCATTTAATCCTGTATGAGTAACAACTGTACTTCTGTAACTGGAGGTACTCAACCCCTCTACCCATCCACTATTTAATTGCTGACTGCCCCTTCACTCTGAAATACTGCCCTTACTTGCAAACCAAGACCAGCCCATAAGGTGAGAGGTGATAGAAGGTTAAAGAAAGAAACAAACTTATGTCTTCAAACTGATTCTTCTCTTTATCCAGACACCAGCTTCGCGATGATGTCCGAGAAGATTTGTATGAAGCAGTTAACAAGTGGGTGAAAGCTGTTGGCAAAAATCGACTGTTCATGGGCGGGAACCAGCCAAACCTTGCTGACCTGGTAAGGGCTTCATCCCTGCAGTTACTGTCAGGTGGATCACAAATTATCCTTCTGCTCATCTCTGTGAAATGGTTAATACAAGTACAGGCAGAGAAGTTGAGCTATATGAGATACACTGTCCTTTGTGCAGTAGTACAATTCCTACATGGTGAGGGCTTCCCCAAAACTGCACATAGATCCTGATCCTTCCTTACTGTTTCCTCTTGGAAAAACATGCATATTCTTAATTACTTTTCTGCCATTCACTCCTCCTTGCTAATCAGAAGGATGGGTCAGATGGCAGGATGGGGAAGAGCCGTACTGGCTTGGCTATTGAGTCACTTGTTGTACCCTAAGCTGTTCTCCACTGCTTTTTCAGTGTTGTTCTGACCTCTCTGCTTTGTACAGGCAGTGTACGGGGTACTCCGGGTCATGGAAGGGCTGGAAGCCTTTGATGACATGATGGTTCACACCAATATTCAGCCTTGGTACCAGCGCATGGAAGAAGTCATTGAAAAAACTGGAGTTGCAATCTGATGCCAGCTGCAGCTGCCTCCCTGAAGTACTTGCATGGTGAAAACTTCAGAAGAAATGGCTTTTATTTTTAGAGTTGACTGGTCACACCTAATGGACTTGACATGTGGGGACAGAGACCACCCCGTTCAGCACATCAAGTCACTGCGAGAGAAGGGTCCAGCTGGGTGTTTGTAGAAGGATGGGGACAGGTAAAAGAAAGGGATCTTGGATGCTGCTGGAAAGGAGGCGCTCTGAACTGAAGAATGCAGCAAAAAGGCTTCTTTCAGACAAGAGACATCCTCAGAGCAGGTTACTGTAAAAGCAGTATGCTCTTGGCTGGTGTGATGGCTGTGTCAGATGTGGTAGGCCTGACCAGCTTTTGCCTCAGTCTGTCTTCTGCTACTCATCCATGTCACCTGAAGTGTTTTCCGGATTGAGACACTGGATACTGGTTTTTAAGTGACAACATTTCCTGCAACAGAATCTTGTAAACCTAGTGCTAAGGGAACTGGAGGAATCCGCAGCGCTGCAGAAGGCAGCCTTCCTCTGACAGCAGCGAGGCTGTGCTCGGTGGGGTGTCTGCTTTCACTCTCCATGTAAACAGTTCTCTCAGGACTTCATTCTGTACGGTCTGCAAGGATAAAGGCTGGCTTTATTCTGTCCCCTTTGTGAGGTCTGAGTCCTTACCTTTCCCGTTACACCCAAAGAACATGGCCTACACTGAAATCACAAAAGCAGGGCAGTTACTGGAAAGGCTTGTCTTGCATGAGATCTCTCTGGAATATCCCTGAAGATTGGTTTGTTCTTGTTTCGGGAAAAGAAGGATTAAGAGCCGTCTGCATGGCCTGGGGATCTCTAGGTGTTTCTGTCATGCAAGAGTAAGAAAGGATTTGCTGATGTGGCAGATTAGGAGCTGTACCTGCAGCTAAGTCTTCTGAGCTGTGCTGGGTAGAATCATAGAATGGTTTGGGTTGGAAGGGACCTTAAAAAGCATTTTGTTCCAACCCTTGCCATGGGCAGGGAGGGACACCTTCCATTAGACCAAGTTGCTCCAAACCATGTCCAACGTGACCTTGAACACCTCTAGGGATGGGCTAGCCACAGCTTCTCTGGGCAAGCTGTGCCAGCCCTTCCCCATCACCACAGAGATGAATTTTTTTGTAACATCCCTGGTAACCCTGCTCTGTCAGGCCACTGCCCCTTGTCAAAGTCCCTCTCTAGCTGCAGAAACCGTATTTGTCATAGCAAGAAACAGTGCAGGTTCAAATGTGAGTGATCCTCTGCACAGCCCAAGACTTCAGTATCCTTAATTACCACATTGATCACGTTCTGTTTCCCTGGAAGAACAGGCAGCTTTCAGAGAATCTGATTTGTGATTTTTCAGATGCAACTGAGGTTGGTCTATAATACAGCTCCTCGCCCAGTGTGTGTTCAGGGGGAGTACCTTTATTGGTTATGATGGTGACAATAGTGGTGATAGAGGTTTGGGCTTTTTCTGAATGGAGGACTAGTTCCAACTTCAGTTATGATCTGACAGTGAAGGGAGAAAGAAAGTGCTTACAGTAAAAATAGCTGTGTGGCTGCTCTGACTTGTATTTCTTTAAACTGTTCTGTACTGAAACTTGTGTTCCACAGTATCAACAGGCAATGTTCTTTTAAGGAATTGAGCATGCATAAAGAAGAGGTTGAAAAAAACCTCGATGATAATTTCAGCATCCACCTCAACCTGAGAGGCAGGAAGAGATTTTCAGGTTAAATGAGGATCTGAAGCACCAAGGGTTCAGTGACTCCACTTCTTGCTGTGCTGTGTTACATAAATCAGTTCTCTCAAGATGAATATCCGTAACACTAACATGCCAATAACTTTACATTAAATAAAGATTGTTTCAGGATTTTGTATCGCCTTTTATAGAGCCTTAGAACCTTAAGGGATTAGAATGGACCTTACAGATCATCTACTCCCAACCTCCCCTGCCATGGGCAGAGGGACATATCCCACCAGACCAGGTGCTCAAGGCCTTATCCAACCTGGCTTTGAGCACTGCCAAGGTTGGGGCATCCACAACCTCCTGGGGCAACTTGTGTCTCAACACCCTCACAGGGAAGAATTTCTCCCTAATATCTAACCTAAATTTCTCTTCTTTCAAATTTCATCTCATCCTATCCCGACAGTTCCTGATGAAGAGTCCCTCTCTGGCTTTCCTGTAGCCCCCTTCAGATCCTGGAAGGTGCTCTGAGGTTTCCACACGACCTTTCTCTTTTCCAGGCTGAACAGCCCCAACTCTCTCAACCTGTCTTCATAGGGAAGGTGCTCCAGTCCCCTTATCCACTTTGTGTCTTCTACAACATTTCCATGTCCTTTTGTTGGGGACAGCCAGAACTGCACACAGTTTACAGTAAAAGTGGCTGTGTACACAATTCTGGTGTCACCTTTAAGACGGTAAACCTCATCTCAAAGGCAACGCCAAGAAAACTGACTTAATAATCCTGTTATTTCATTCTCTTTTGAGACCCCCCCCCCATTTCTGTACAGCTGAACAGCCGCCGCTAAGCGCCGCGCTGGGCTCTGCGCGGCCGCCGGTTCCCGCGGGCCCCGAGCGGCCGCTCGTGCGTGCCGCATGGAGCTGCAGGCAGTTACCGGGGGCGGTTACCGCCGCTCAGGGCCGTTCGAATCACCCAATGGTGGAGCCGCGGGCGGCGCGCCGGCGGCGGCGGCCGGGGCCTTGTGGCCGCGCCTCCTGCCCGTGGTGCGCTCATCCTTCCCAGACCTCGGCCCACGCCCGCCCGTGCACCTCCCGCCGCGCTGAGACAGAGCTGAGGTGGCTGCGAGCCCCGCGCAGCGCTACCTGGTGAGGGCGCCGGGCCCGGGGAGGGCCGCGCGAGGCGGGGGGGGGCTCGCCCTGTGGGGCGTCCCCTCACCGTGTGGGCGTCCCCTGTCCCTCTGGGGGTGTTTCCTCACCACCTGTGTGTCCCCTCACTGCGTGGGTGTCCGAGCACCGGGAATTATTCCTTCCGCCCTGCCTTTCGGGCTCCTTCCTGCTGGCAGGCCAGCGGGAGCCATCGGGCGGAGGATAACGGCGCGGTGCGGGCGGGCGTTGGGAGCGGCCGGGCCCTGCCCTGAGGGGCCCCAGACCGTGTCTCTGCCAGCCTGAGTTGAGCACAGATTCCATGGACAGCCTGCAGAGATTGCAGGAGAAATTAGAACTTTCGGGTGCGTCTTGTTGCTAAGGGAGGTGCAGTGACGTTTGGTAGGCTGTCAGTGCTGGGCCGGGGGAAGCGTTAGCCGTTCCTTGGAAAAAAGATGATTAAAACACCCAGCAGTGTTCGGAGTTTTTAATAGCAGGGAGCTGGGTAATCCTTAAGAAAGCGGTGTCTTCCTGAATTAAAGGAAGTACTGCTGTTCCTTTAAAATTGCAACTAGAACTTGAAAGTTGGTAAGTGAATAGCGCCATCATGTAATTGTACAAAACATCTCCACTGTTTAAAACAATTTCCATTGTCAGTATGTTAGGAATTACAGTATCTGTCCTTCCCTCATCCTGTGCTTTACAGAGGAAGCTAGGGCATGCCAACTTTTGTTGTTTGGGTTCACGCACTTGATATGTTTGAGCCTTGGTATTCCTTTAAATCAGAAGGAAGATGATGTTCACAAATTGGCACGTTTTCCTCTAAATAATTTTATTATTTCTATATCAGGTGTGCCTCATCCACCAATGAAGATACTTCTCCCAGGACTGGGTGCAGGAAAGTCAAAACCTTGAAAGTACCTGTAAGTATCTAGGCTGACAGTATCCTTTATGCCAGAATCAAATTAGTGCTGCTGGCAGCTTTGTGTAACATTTGCAATTGCATTATGCCTTTACATCAACTGAGGCATCAAGCTCCAAGATGATGACTTGAACCTTGTGTCTCTAGGCTTTTCTGTGTTGTGTCAGGTTATGGTTATGCGTTTCTGTGGAGATTAAAGAAATGCTGTGATGCAATGGCTTTTAAGGATTTAAACTTAAAAAAAAACACTCGAAGTTAAGCACATACGAAGGATTATACAGGTTCAGGGTTCTAGGATGGATTGGTCTGATGATTTCCTGATAGTTTTTCTAAACTGTTAAATTAATTCTCCTCTTCTCCCTGCTTCAAATGTCTCTTTGTAATCAGATTTTGTTGGTTATGGGAACCCTTGATTTGCTCACTTGTTTTAAGACTTTGAACTTCAATGGTTCTTACAGACACCTGCTATTGATCCAGCTGTGTTTGATCTTCAGTAACCAGGTTAAAAGCGGAAAATACTGGAGGCAGAGGAATTGTTCATGTTAATCCTGGCTGTACAGAAGAATAGTGTGAAGTTCAAAATGGCAGATGCTAGTGATAAAAAGCTCAAATGTTAACCAAGGCTGGCCACTGTTCCTCTCTGAACACTGAAGGAAATGTTATTTCCAGTTTCCTTATTCACAGGTTTCTCTTCATTGTATTTTCCTTTCCCGTTTGTGGGAGAAGAGCCATGAAGAACCGTTCCTCATCTCCCCCTTTGCACGTCCATGTGGATGAAAACACCCCTGTCCATGTCCATATTAAAAAGGTGCAGAAAACCACACCTGCAAAATGCCAGGTAGGAGTGTGTACCTGATTGGTTGTAAGGGCTGCAGAGAGGAAGGTGAATGGCCCTTGAAAGATCACACATCTTCCAGGTCTGTTCTGCTGTTGTGTTAGAGTTGTGAGACTTCATTTCATGTTCAGTGGTGAATTTGCAGTGACGCATCTGCTGTGTTGATTTGTTGAACGATGATTTTGGTGTGATGCAGAATTGCTTTTCATGTTCATGTGAGAAATGTTGCTTCCAATGTGATGTCATTTGAGGATTTTTTCCCTTTTATTTATAGGATCTGTGTTGTGATCATGTTTTCTATTTGGCTTAATATCTGTTTTTGGAGGAAAGCTTTGAGGGGAGGTAGTAATTAGGCATTTCAAGTAGCATGTTGATTATATTAAAATAAATGTGCTTAGAAAAAGAATCTTGATTCAGACCATCTTCTGGCATTAAGGACATTCTCTGTCCACTGAGCTCTGCAGCAAAGAAGATCCCTTCCCAGCCTTATCCACGGGACACACAGGAGACAGAAGGCAAAACTGAGGCTGAGATTCTAGCTATCCCATATCCTCTTTTGTGGCTGGATATTTATGGAAGTTTGTTCTAAAAAATTGATGGAAGTTGCTACCTCATTCTTCCTTATCTGCAAACATCCTGTTCTAAATCTTGTATTAATTCTGTGTTGCTAATGGCAGATTTCATAATGGGATGGGATGACAGTGAAAATATGAGTCCAATTAATTAATTGCTAGTAGGGAATGTTTACAGCATCTGATTTTTCTCTAAGGTTAGAATTGTGCAAAAACACTTTAACTCTCCTTCAGTTAGGGCAGCTCAGGTTCAGTACAAATAGATGTGGATCTTCTAGTTGACTGCAGAGTAGGGAAAACACTTCGAGCGCTTTCCAAAATTGATCACGGTGTCAGATGGTATAGCTGCTTTTTTGTGAGGTGAATCTGGGATGGAGAAGAGATCTTCCAGGGATCTGTCAGGTCCTACATCCAGCCGTCCTGTCAGCTGAGTGTGCAATAACCTTTCCTTCTGGCTGGTGTCACTTCCTTTGGTGGCTGCTACTTCATCTCACCTGATGCATCCTGTGAAACACTGCAGATAATTCTGTATGAATGATCTTTCATTTGGTTTTGCAGCACTAAAAATTGCAAATGGTTCTTTAAGGGTATGAAATTTATTTTATTTTCTCTTTCTTTAGCAAAAGCAGAAACAGAAATCTAAAGGGGATGGTGTGCGAGCTGTGCGGGTGAAAACTAAAGCCCCTTGGATTCCCCCGGGCAAAACAAGTACCCGTGAAAACATCTTGAAGTGGGAGGTACAACTGGTTTTGGTCTTTAAAACAAACTTTGAGGTTTAGCCAAGGTTGAAGAGAGCAGTTGTGTAGTGAGAGAGTTGGGCAGATCTGAAAGAAGGCTACTGTCCCCTACCATCTACTTGAAGTGTCTTCTGTAAATCTTTTTCACTTTTTAATATAGAAAAACTGAGAATTCATAAACAGCCTGTGGCCATGCCTTTCTGTCTCTGGAAGCCAGACACTTTTTTTTTTGCCCTTCAAGATCTCATCTGGAGGCTCAGCGAGGGACTGCTGGTCTGTCTCTTCCAAAGCACGGAGCGTTTGTGTAGCTTTGCGTCATATTTTCTTTCTTGCGGCTTGATAGTTTCGCCTATTGTATTCCTGGCACTTCCTAGATGAGGATTTGAGCTTTGATTAGTTTTTCTTCTTTTTCATTGTACTGTTTCTGCATTCTTGACCTTTCTCAGGTGGAAACGGAAGAGCTGTTTCTAAATGTTTTTTTCTTTGCTAGCTGTGCTGCAGTGATGTGACCCAGTCTCTGTTTCTTGGCGATGTTAACTTTACAATACTATTTATAATGTTATACTAAAAATTTATACCCTTTATTCTCTGGCAGGAATCAAGTGAACGTTTTGAAGCTACGCCTAACGCAGAATCTGAAAGGATGCAGTCGGTACTACGCCTCAGTGACCTCTCCACGGACGACGATGACCCTACTTGCTGCAAAATTAACAAATATGAAAAGAAGATAGATAGCCTGATGAATATGGTGGGAACACTGAAGAAAGAGGTGAGGAGACAGTGGAAAGACCTGCTGGCTGGGGCTTTGTAGTTGATCCTATGACAAGAGGAGGCTGGAGGCAGGTCTTGGTGCACTGGAAGGCTACCCAGGCTGTTGGTAGCTTGCTTGACAATCAATCTGAATTTTTTAGAATAGCTGAACTATCCTGGTGAGAAATTCACTAAGCCACACTATGAAACATTTCAAAATATTATTAATTTAATAAGGTATTGCTGTGCTTTCGTTTCCAAATAATCTCTCCTGCCCAAGCCCAAAATCTGAAAACTGATGAGTCCAGAAAGTGAAAAATACAATGCATTGGTGTTTTATTGTCAAAAAGCCCCCTTATTCAATGAGATTGTTCCTTCTGATTCAGTTTCAAAAATGTGCAACCCAGTGATGTGCAATCCATCACCACCTTGTTAAATAAACCAGAGCACTGAGTGCCGTGTCCAGTTGTTCCTTGAACACCTCCAGGAATGGTGACTCCACCACCTCCTTGAGCAGCCCTTTCCAATACCTGACAACCCTTTCCGTGAAGAAATTCCTCCTGATGTCCAACCTGAACATCCCCTGACACATCTTGAGGCCATTTCCTCATGTCCTGTCACTTGTCACCAGGGAGGAGATACTTTGGGTTTTTTTATACTTTCAATGACTTAATTGACTCTGAATGGTTCACTGATTTGGGATGTGGATTCTGTGTATCACTTCCAAAGCCCCTGGTTTAAGTTTTATTCCAATATCCTCAGGTCAAGATGCAGCAAATGGAGGAGCAGGAGGAAATTACAAAGCGTCTCCTGGAGGAGCAGAAGGAAGAACTGAATGAGGTCACACAAGAGCTGGTAGAAACTGAGAATGAGAACTCGCGGCTGCGGCGCAACATCGAGCGCATAAAGGAGGAAAAAGACCTGACTGTGTAAGAAAGCTTCTCTTCTCACTATTCCTGCACTAATGGTATCCATAGGCACCTCCCTCCTTCATTCCTGACATGATTTGAGGTTGTAGCTCCTGCTGAAGAACTGATGCACTTGGATTTTTTGTCACCTTTTAGAAGGGGGCTCCAGATTGCAAATGCTGCAGAGAAGGGCTCTAGCATGACTTTTGGAATGGAAAAAACCCCTACTTTGAGAGGACCCTGAGAGCAGTTGGCTTGTATGGAGGGTCAGCCTAGCTCTGCAGTTAGTAAATTGAAGATTAAGGGATTTTGCTTGAATTGTGTTGATATTGATAGAACAATAAATGAATAAACATGGAGCTGAAAATTAGAGAGAATTTTTGGTCTTTATAAAAAGCATACAGAGCCAGGAGGGACAGCCCCTGAGAGGACTGAACCATGGATTTTTTTCTTAGTGATCCTGAAGGTCTGCAAGTCTGATATTTTTGCATCTGCTTTGTATCTAAAGAATTAGTGAAGTTTGTGTCTCCAGGGGGACATTAGTGTTTCAGGAGAGTTAGTTTTAATTTTCCTTAAGAAATATCACTTGGAAGTTAATACTTTGTATTCCTTTTTCAGAAAACTCCGAATGCTTCTGAGATCACAAGTGCTGGCTAAAAACATTGAGCTGCATATCTTGGTGTGCATTTCTGGTTTTTGTTTGGCCATTTGGAGTCTTATTTCTGGTGTGCCATAAGTGCCCAGGAAAAGCACAGCATTGTGTTTTGGGTTTAGCATTGTGTTCAGTTTTTGTATAAGCCTGATTTGTCCCCTCTAAATTTCATAGCTGTGATCTTAGCAATCTTCTGGTGTCTGCTTACTGCCTTTTCTCAAAACAGCTTCCACACTGAAAGAGGGTAAATTGCAAGCAGTTTTTGTTTAGAGCTTTTATCCTCTGATTTGGGCTTTTTATGAATTTTAACCCAATCAACTCTATATCAATAGTGGCTGGTACAGCTGCCAAAACTTCTTGTTTCTCTGATGGCTGAATTCTCCTTGCAGGCTACAGAAGGAGTGCTTGCAGCAGGAGAAGGAATGTTTGATGAGCAAGCTGAATGAAGCAGAAAGGGATGGAGCAGCAGCTGCCAGACAGATCCATGCCCTGAAAAACACCATTGGGAGGCTCAACATTGTAGGTGTCCTTTTATGGTATTGCCTTTACTACATTGTTCTATTATATGGCTGTCTTTAAAAAGTAATGTTATATTGCTAATCCTGCAAAACCTAAGGAAAAGTGGAGGGATTTAACATCCTTAAGGTGTTTGCTGGTTTGGTTTTAAAGTGGGGTATTTACTTCCAGTTACCTTCTGCACAGAATTGAACAATTATTTCCTTTTGTTCGTGTTTTGTGGGTTTTGTTTGAGTTGTTGTGTTCTGTTTTTCTCATTCCTTTGTTTATTTTTGTTTGTTTGTTTAATGTTTTTTCTTCAGGAGAAACACATGAGCAGCACAGATATAAATGCTCTAACAAGACAAAAAGAGCTTCTGCTCCAGAAATTGAGCACCTTTGAAGAAACCAACCGGACACTCCGAGAACTTCTTGCGGAGCATCAGTCCCGGGAGGTGAGGACTGCTGTGTATGGAACCTGGCTGATTACAGGAGGCTGTGTTGTCTTGTGGGCTGGAAGAGAATTTTGAGTTTGAAATCTTTCAACTCTTTTTCTCAGCCCTGCAATAGACCCTGTCAACCCATAAATGTTGGATAGTTTTTATTTGGGTTTTTTTTCTTTATCTCTGCCTAATTCATAGAGTAAGACTGGCTTTTCTGCTCTGAGGATGGTAGAACCTCTTAGTCTTTGACTGCATTAAAAGGTTCAGGCCGTGCTGTGTTGAAAGCTCTCTCCTCTGGATACAGGTGTTTCTGCTAATCCTGCTAGTCTCAAATGCTGCTGCTGCTGCACTTGGATTGCTGGAAATTGAGGACTTGATATGGCCTCAGCTAATGGCATCCTATGCCTATTCAGAACTTTGATTTTGTAGGCTCTGAGGGCAACAGCAGAGAAATTGGAACCAATTCTGTGCTGCATGTACAGAACAATTCTCTATTGTTCGTAAGAGCAATAGAAAAATGAAATTTCTATTATTTCTGTAGTTTATATTCCATTTCAGCAAAAGCAGGTAGATGGTAACAGTTACCTCAGCCATCAGTGAGGCTGGATAAAAGGTCTGAATTCTTCCATATGACTTTCCCTGAGTAGTGGGAGAGTTCAGAATTATCTTACATTGCCATCATGCTTTTTATTTTAATCTTTGGCTGAAGATGAAGTGGAAGTGGAAAAGCTTTCTGAGATGGATAATGATAATGTGAAATATTTAGCAAATGTGATGTTTCTGTATATCTTCTAAGAATTGCTGCTGCAGCTGGGAGGAAATACTTTATTTTCCCAGTTCCATTTAAAGAACCTGTATAAAATTGACTTTTTAGTTAACAAATTTTCTCATGCATTTATTTTGCAGAAAGATGCCCAGAAGGTAATGGATCGGCAGGCAATGCTGCTGAAAAGACTGGCTGACTCAGATGCAGAGAACATGGTAAGCAGACCACAATGTCTTGTTTCTTTAATGATACAGCAGAAAGATCTAAAATGATAAGCCCTTCTCTGTCTTATATTCCGCTGTCAAATCTTACACTAGTGCCTTTTAGGTCAATAAAAAATTATTTGAGCTTTTGTGGTAATCAGAGCCACTACATTGCTCCTCTGGTTAACAACCTGCATTTCAAAGTTGGTAGATTTTAATTGTCTTTGAAGTATGGGGGCTTAGAATGGGAATAATTCTGTGTATTGGGCTCTGTGACTGAGTTACCTTGTGCCAGTTTTTTGTTAATTTCCTTCTCTGTAAATTGAGACAAGAGTTCTTGCATTTGTAGAAGCTGTAAAACTTGCTGTGAGACATAGGTAAATGCCCTTTTTAGTCTGTGGATATCCTGTGCCCTGTTGCACAAATGTATGTGTATCCCTTTTGCCTCCTGCTTGAGTGGAATGCAGCCTGTTTTTCTGTGGATGAGGATGCTGTTTTTGTGGATAACAGACCGTGCCACAGATCAGGTGGTCTTGACAGGGAGGCAGCTACACCTCTTGCCTTCGACCTGCCATCCTAAATGTGTTTGTTCCTGAACATCTGCGTGGTGTTTCTTTTTCCAGCAACTTCAAATCAAGCTTCAGGGAAAAGAAAAGGAAGTGGAAACCCTCACACTTCAGATAGTGGCAGAAAAGGTAATTTCATTTTTCTGTTTTTCTCTCTCTTTTCTACTTTCCAGTTCTGTAAAACCACAGACAGTCCAAAAGATGAGGTTGTTTGCAGACTGCTATTTTGAGATCAGATGACTGGCTTGCCTATAAAACTAGGCAGATACCAACTCCCACACCATTGTGGGTTCCATATTCTGCTAATAAGACACCTGTGACAGGGATGGATAGGTAGAATTCCCTTTGCTTGGGCACTGAATTGCCATTCTGTTTAAGGTCCTCTTGGTTCCCAATGGCAAATTCCAATTTGTTCCTTAGTTTAGGAAGTAAAGGGGGAATGCAGTGGAAGAGATCAGATACGAAAGATATTTTGCTCTAGAACATACCTTTCAGGCCAGTCATTCACATGTGTTGTAAAACAAATGGCTGCTCATTTTGTCCCTTTTTATTGGATTACAAGAGCTGTGAGGGTCCATCTGGAGGTGGCTGGAGATCATTCAGTGAAGAAATCTGAGATTACTACTGCATATTATAAAGCATTCCTTCTATTAGCTTGTTGAGTAAAAACATGTTTGTCTTGTTCCTGCTTATCTAGGAGCAGGCAAAGAAAGCATTTGAACTGGCCAGAAACTTGGAGTCTATGAAAGCCCATTTACAAGCCCAGCTGCGGAACAGAGAAGCTGAGAACGCCCATCTGCTCGCACAGCTGCGGGTACGTCTGCACTGCTCCCTGGGGGTTGGCTGCTCTTGCTTTGCTCCCATGGACTCAATTCACTCACAAGGGG
Source organism: Dicaeum eximium (assembly GCA_013396995.1). Lineage (NCBI taxonomy): Eukaryota > Metazoa > Chordata > Aves > Passeriformes > Dicaeidae > Dicaeum > Dicaeum eximium. The sequence continues at coordinate 136,230 of VWZP01009876.1, read as the reverse complement.
AGGAGCAGAAGCTCCTTCTGAAATATTGGCTGGTGATGTTTATGCCATTAACACACAGCGTGATTTTCAAATTAAGTAAGAAAAGAGAAATCTTTTCACTTTTGAGGCATGAGGCAAAAGCTTAGCCTTAAGGTCTATGTGCTTTAATTAGATTTTCTTTTTCCTAAGTTAGTTACTCCATAATTATTGAAAAGATGGCTTTGGTTTAGTCATGCATCAAGACAAACTGAAACTATTAAATTTGCTTTTTTGGAAAAATGCTAATGGAAAAGTGCCAGTTTGATTACCCTCGTTCATCTGTTCTCCAGTATTAATGAGGAGGAGAAAGTTCCTCTGGTTTATTTTGATTAGACTTTTATATTTAGCGTATGTTGGGATGATGTTACAAGGAACATAAATGTATTTAATAGTTTAGAGGAGCTTTAAGTTGTTCTAGTAAGAGATGCATAAAGCAAGATTATTATACGCAAACATTTCATCAATAAAAAGAATTTTCTCAGATCGAAAGACTGTTAAATCAGTATTTTTTTTGGTCAGGAGAGAAATCAGTATTTTAGGAAGCAGCTTATGAAAGAAGAAAGGAAGACTCTTGCAAGAAAGGGAAGATGTCATGCTGCCATCTCTTTCAGCATTTAGACAGGATTGTGTAGGTGAAACCTGACTGCAAATACCTCCAGGCTGAGCACTGGGGATTTGTGCCTGGTTCTCATCACCATTTCTAGGAAATTAGTTGCTGCTTTGGGTTTGCAGGTGTAATGTGGGCATTAATCCATATGGGTTTTGTTCCCCCGCAGACTGTGGAGGCGAGTGAAACTCAGCTTAAGGGAGAGCTGGATCTTCTTCTGGAGCAACTGCAAGACCTGAAGTGCAAGGCAGAGAGTGATAAAGAGGCCCTGAAGAAAGCAGTCCGTGCACAGAAAGAGCGGGCAGAGCGGAGTGAGGAGTATGTGCAGAAACTGACTTCCCAGCTTGCAGAAAAGGTACCTGCTGAAACAGGAGAGGCCTAGTTTGAGGTCATGCTTTTAGATTGTTGACTTCTGGTAGGAGCCCTGGGGAGAGGCTTCTCTTTCGACTAATGAAATTTATTTCTATCTTGATGCCATGGCCCATTTATGCCAAGTTTAGAACAAGTCCAGTTTGCTCAGCTGTCACTGTATTCACTGCATGTCCTAAGTTAAGGGCATCTCTGTACTGTCGGCATCTCTCACACCAGTGATGATTTTTGATGATTCTCCCTACTTTTTTCCTCTTGTATTTCCCTTGTCTAACAGGAGAACTGTATTGCTGAGGCCCAGAGCAATCTTGAGAACTGGAGAAGTCGCTGCAGCAAAGCAATGAAAGAGAAGGATGACCTTGAACTGGAAGTCGTTTCACTGAACAGGTTAGAGTAAAATCAGTGCAGAGAAAGAAGCAGGAGTGGGGATGAGTTCAAAGTTCAAGAGTAATTTAATTGAATAATAGCATTGAAATGAATATTTTAATTGGATTGCTTGTAAATGACCAAGCGAAACATGCACTGCCTAAGGGCTAGAGCAGAGTTTGAAAAGGTGGAGAGAAACACGTGACTTCTGCTGCTGACTTGCCACAGCAAAGGCAGACTCTTTAAGGTTTGCTGACTCTTAAAACTGTTCCTTTGTCATTTTGTAATGCTTTGAATTAAGATTATTTTTGTTCTGAGATCTTTTTGAATAACTGGAATGGAAGATATGAAAAGAGATAAGTAGTATAGTTGATGCCAATTTTTTTGTGAAGGTAAATAAATATGTTGGTATCACTGCAGTACAGGTGTTGCTGCAGGTAAAAGTAGGTAGGTATGAGTTAAGAGAGGCATATCTTTATCCTGTGCATCTTTGAGACAATTCATTTGAGCTCCAGGGGGACAACTCCAGTTGATTTCCAGGGGGTATAAACAGATTGAAGTAGTCAAACAGTGTAACAGAGAGGTGTGCATACATGACTGGAGAAGGAAGATGAAAGGATAGGGGAAAGCCATGTTTCTGAAGCTAGTTTTCAAAGGTTAGGAGCCTTACTCTTCTTGTTACTTAAGGATTGATTTTCTTTCTGTGTGACAGCCGTCTTGCAGACTTGACGGAACAACTGGCAAAGGTCCAGGAACAGACACGGGATGAAAATGAAGCTTTGATAGATAAAATGCAGCAAATGAATGGAGAGAACGTTTCTCTGAAGAAGGATAATGAAAAACTAAAGGTTAGTGACTCTAAGGATTTGAAGATGAAATGCTAGGAGGAAAAGAAGGAAGAATTACAACAACTTGCTTGGCCACTGAGGACAGAGTCAAATTGCATCCATTGCTCTTACATAGTTTCAAACCAGTTCATATAACCTGACTGTGACAGGGCCAGTGTGCTAGGAGGGGACAGAGGAAGTGTACATACTGGGAGAACTGTGTTTCTTCTGTGTTTTGGCTAGGAGTAGCTCCAGCTACTGTTTTTGTCTAGCTGGGATCTTAAATCTTGTCCTTACACCTTCATGCTGCTAAACAGAGAACAAGTTGCTTTTGAAGAGAGTATATAATACATACATACAGAGAGTATGGTAATCTCCAGAACAAAAAAAATGACTGGTGTATTTCTCCTGCTGTCCTTTACCATGAATGAGCTTGTGGGTGACCTACATCTTTTTTTCCATCCCAAACCTCTGCGTTCTGCTGATGCAAATTTGGCAGTCTACTGAAGACTGGAAAGTTTTGGCAACTTTCATGGACAAAACTGTATTTTCTTAGTCTAGACAAAATTAGGCAGCTCACATGGCAGGTACTTCCAAGCACTCAATGGAAAATGTTTTTTTTTCAGACTGCTCTGATCTCAATGGAGGACAAGCTGAACCAAGCACAGATGGAATTGCAACATCTCCAGAACTCTGTCAGGAGCTACGAAGGGCTGATTGAAACCTACACGGCACAGGTGGGTCTCAGCCTTCAGCCCTTGCACAAAGGTGTTTTCTCCTTCCACTGTGGGTAATTCTGTAATGCCTTAGCTATTGCCAACTGGAGCAGTTTCATTTACTCCAAGGCATTGCACACATGTGTTAAAAACTGTATCTAACAGATAAAAACTGGGGTCTTTTTTTGAATGTCCAGGCACAGATGGCCCGAGAGGAAGCAGATGAGCTGGCAGCAAGACTGGAGAAGTGTGAACAAGAGAACCAGACAATAAGGGATGAAATGACCAAGGAGCTTGAAGAGGTAAGTATCCCTCTAAAGACATGTTGTAGACATTCATGGATCTTAGTGTTCTGAATCCAGTGAAAAACAGCTGTGAATAGGAAATAAAAAGCTTATCTTGACTCTGCCTTTTGCATCAGTTTTTTCTGAGGACTTGTTGAATACGTTTTGCAGAATGAACATTTAGCAGCTTCTTTTAGACTATATGGCATTCTTCAGAGGTGTATAAATTATTTAGTGTGTGCTTTGCAGAAATAGTGGTTTTGAACAGTGGATTAGGTAGGTTACACCATTATCTGACGTGGAACACATGACTTCAAAAGCAGAGCTTGTACTTCTAGTAAAATTGAAGCCCACAGTCCAAAATACTCATTCTTACACCATCCATAGGGAATTCCAGATCCTAAGTGAAAGCTTTTTGGAGCAAGAAAAGACCTTAGGCTTTGAACTCCAGCACTGACCAAATATCTTCACAGTATCATCATGGTTGTGGACTAACAAAGCTTCATTGAAGTTGAGAAATTTTTTAGTCTTGATCTTAAGCACATTTGAAAGTTCCTCACATACTCTTCTTTGATTACAGACTCGTGAGAGGTTCCAGACCCAGCTTGCTGAACTGGAGAAGCTGCCCGAGATCCTGAAGTACACTGAGGCGCAGCTGGCAGAGTGCCATCAACAGCTCCTGTCTTATGAGAAGAAGAACACGGATCTCTGTGCCATGATTGCAGATCTCCGTCAGCTGGTAAGGGACTGGCAGAAAGTGCCCCTACCAGTGCAAACCTCAACTGTGAAAGGAGACTGACTTCTAATCACAGGAAGGTTCAAACTTCGTCTCTGTTCCCGTCTCTTTTTGACAAGATTAAATGTGCACTGCAAACTCAAGCTGTGTGCCATGTCTTTGTGCGAGAAATTAGCGGCTTTGCTGGTAGCATTCCTTAATATTTTAAAGGTTTCTCATCCCTTGGTGCAGAATCTTTCTGGGAGTTGTTAGCAGCCATGGTAGCACTTGCTAATGCCAGCCCTTGCTTCTGTTACATCCACCGTCTTGTCAGCTTTCCCTCCTGTAGTTGTCTGCTGATGGTGCTGGCCCAACCATTTTCTCACTCTGGTTTCAGGTTGTTTTCCCAGTTTCTCTTTTTTGTTCCCAGAAAGACTGTATAGGTGTTGCAGGACAATTTCAGAAAGGGATGACATCTACAGCTGTGCCTCAAGACAGCACATGATCTCTGTCTGACCACTATAGTCTGCTTGGGTTGGAATTACAAACTTCCCTAGTGTTTCAGGTTCTGATGCTGTTGTGGGCTGCTGGCATGTTTGTGGCTGCTGTTCTTGTGTGTGTGCTTGGCTTGTAGCTGCTGCTCTACATGCAGGAATTTATGGGTCTGGCTTTTCCTTTGCAGTACAGATGAGTTTTCCTACACCTTCCCAGACTGGAAGCATCAGCAAAATGGATGTTTAATTCTTTTCTATCCACGGTTCCCTTTCTGAAGCTCTCCAGAAGTTGTGAATGGAACATATTCCTTCTGGGAGCTGCATATGTTTTAGGTGGTTGGGCATGTGTGTGTAGTGACCGCTCTGTGAAGTAATTAATTCCTGTAATTTTTAGATTGACCTCCAGGGGGACAAAATGGAGATGACAAGAGAGAGATTTCAGTCTGCCCAAGAGGAGAAAAAGCAACTCACCTTGAAGGTGGAGGAGCTAGAAAGGTTAGAAATACTAGGCTCTCTTGCTTTTTTAACCTTCCATTTCCATTGTTTTTACAGGGGATTGAAACAGCTTCAGTCTTGTTCCAGTTCCCCACGTGCCTCCAGGATTCTGTGCATTTGCTTATCCCACAAGGTTCTCTAATCAGTAGCTGTCCACTGAGTTAGATGCTTTTGCCTGCAGCACCTCTTGTGAATGTTGTTAGACAGGATGATGGCTAAGACAGCAAAGAAACCAGCTCCTTGTCCAATCTAGCCTGGCAATTCTGAGGTTACTAGATATTACAGTATTTTTACCTATGTTTATACATTTCTTTTAGTGACAATGTCTCAGAAAACACAGGTATACGGGTGCTCAGTAGGTCCTTCAAGCTTTGAAATTTTGATTTGAGGACTGGAGAACTGTTTCCTGGGGCTTTCACCTTTCAAGTGGGAATAGGACTTACTACCAGAGGAGTCAGGACCTGACAGAAGGCAGAATGAAACACACTCCATTTAAAATGAATAGGTTTCCTTCCCTTATTGTCTTAAACTAGAAAACTAGAATCCACGAGTGCCCAGAACATAGAATTCCTTCAGGTCATAGCAAAACGTGAGGAGTCGATCCACCAGTGTCAGCTGCGGCTGGAGGAGAAGAGCCGCGAGTGCAGCTCCGTGGCACGTCAGCTGGAGATGGCCATTGAGGATGCCAAAAGACAGGTGAGTAACTTCTCATGTTTGTGAATGCACCCAAAGCTACCCAGGCTGTGAAAGGGGAACAGTGAGAATGCTGAAAACATCTTCTCAGCTTATGACCAAACCCATTAAAATCATTATGTTCAGTGAAATACAAGTAGTGCTGGTGCTATTTGTCAGCACTGTTGAAGAACTGAACTCAGTTTGCAACAGAGAAAGGCACAAGACTCAGCTGCTGCTTATGTATGATAATGTGTCAGTTAAACTTTAAAGGGCTTTTGTGGGCATTGGGTAGGAAAAAAACATTCTCCCATAGACATCCCTTTAACAAAGTTGTTCTGTGTAGGTGGAACAAGCTCGAGAACGAGCAGTCTCCAGAGAGAGGGCAGCCCAGTCCAAGGTGTTGGATTTGGAGACCCAACTGAGCAGGAATAAAACAGAGCTGAACCAGTTGCATCGGAGCAAAGAGGATGTGAGTGGCTTGTGGGGGATGCTCTTGCTGTACTGGTGGTGCCCTGGCAACAATTGGATTCCATAAATAATTTTGTGGATGTGCTGCTGAAGTCATGCAGAGCTGTGCCTGAATGTGATGTGCTGTTGTGTGTGTGTCCATGCATGTGTGACATAGGACATGTCTGCTGTGTCACCAATTCAGGATTGTGTAGTAAGTAATAAGCAAGTTAGAGTACAATGATGTGAATGAACCTCGTGTAAAGTTGTGTGTATAAGAAAAGAATCAGACTTTCCTTGTGTTCAAAGGAGATTTGCACCAGGTATCATGGGCAGATTTGAACTTCATTTCGCCTATATCAGAGACAGTGCAATTTCTCTTCTAGAGGAAAGGATTTCTTTTAGAAGAAAGACTGGCAGTCTTTTGTTACATCCTCTTTACCTTGCTTCCTTGCTTTAATTTTACTTGGAATTGTGTTAGCTGATGGATCAGATCAAGTTGCTTTTCAGAAAAGGGTGTGTTTCACTCCTCATAACTACAGCTAACACATTTTAAAAGCCCAACTGATAAGCCACGTTGTCACCTGCTTTTATCAGCGGGATTGCTGAATGGAGTCGGGGATGAGCAGAAATTATAAATATCACAGCACCATCTATGGTAATGTCATCTCCTGCTGTGCTAATTCTGGCTGTGCTCAGCACTTTGGGGGAAGAGTTTAGCATGAACAGGAGGAACGTTGCTGCCTTTCAGCCCTGTTCTGTGCCCCCCTGTGCAGGCAGAGCGCCGGTACGAGAGCCGCCTCCAGGACCTGCGGGATCGGCTGGAGCAGTCGGAGAGCACCAACCGCAGCATGCAGAACTACGTCCAGTTCCTCAAGTCTTCCTACGACAACGTTTTTAGGGAAAGTGCTTGTCTGGCCTCCCCCAGCCACACTCGTTCTCTTGTGTGAGGGCAGTGCTCTCCTTGCACCTTTTTTAAGCACACAGAAGGAGCTTTGTTTCAAAAGCCATATTGATATAGAAAACTGGATAGCATTTCAGGGTCACTGTTGGGGGGTTTTTTTATTGCACAATGAGAAAATAAAATGATGTTGGTATCTGATCAAAATGTGGGGTATCAGCAATACTGGTTTGGTGCTGGAGGTTGGTGTTACGCCATAAACTGAGCCCCAAAACCAGGTGGTTTTGCATATAATGGAAAAGATCCTTTTCCTTCTGTTAAAGCATGATGGTTTCATCTCCTAAAACCTGTCAGAGGTTTGTTGAGTGTGTTAGTTTTTGTAAGAGCTCTCTTCGTGCTTCACTTCTCATTTGGTTTCTCTGTTGGAGAGATCATGTGGGGTTTTTTTAAAATAATTTTTTATACTGTTGGTGTGATGCTGAAAATAACTGAGGTGCCTGGGCTCTACACTCACAAGAGATAATCTGCACAACCACAGTGTTTGTAACAATTTTATACCAGAACTTAGGAGTTTGGTTTGGTTTTTTTATACTTGATTCTTTTATACTCCCTGATCCTTATCTTTATTTGTGAGTGTGGTGCTAATGTTTCTTTACTCCTCTTACCCTGATTTTCTGATCCTGAGTATACCCACCCAGGACTGAGCCAAAACAATCTAAATTTGAAGGAAATCAGTGTCACTTCATTCAGCATCTTGGTGGAAATGCTTTGTGAGTTCTGGGTGTGTGTGAAATCCTGACTTTGCCTTGAGCCAACTGTGGAGCAGCTGCAGATATTCAACTTCTTCATCAAATTCCCGTGCACCTTCTGGAAAATCAGGTCTTTTGTGTTTCAAGTCTCTGAAGTCCATGTGTCCTATTGTTTCTACTTAATGGTTCTTAGAGGGACAAAAATAAACCTTGTTTATATTTTTCTGTCTTTTATATCCTATTTATATGCTATGTGATGTGGTCACTGGCAGTATTTGTCATAAAAGGTTTCTAAATTAATCAGTTTTCAAAAGATCTGTACTTGTGCGTGTTTAAAACTTTAAAAATCCCAGTGCTGGGAAGTGCTGGGGGAGAACCCAATAAACTACATTTTAATTGGTTAAGGTGGGGATTTCCTCTTCAGGTGCTCTGTGTGTGTGAGTTTGGAAAAGCAAACACATCCCAGGGCTGTTGGTGCAGGCAGCTGAATTGCAAACTCTTTCTGTGGTTCACGGGTGGAGCCTTTCCTCTGCTTCCTCAACCGGGTCTAAGCAGCGCAAGGCAACTCCAGCCCTCGCTCGGCGAGCAAACACCGAATAAATGGGAAATCCGTGAAGTTGCGGGTGTTTCCCTAGCGCGCCGCTGTCGGGGGCGGGACTCGAACCCGCGGCCCCGGGCCGGGCCCCGCCTGTCCGCCAGAGGGCGGCCGCCGGCACGAGGCGGATGCGGCCATTGCGGCCCGGAAGGGGCGGGCCCGGCCGTGAGGGACCACGGGGGCCGTGAGGGAGCCCCTGGACCGGGGCAGGATCGCCATGGAGTCGTGGCAGCTCCGCTTCGACACTCTGGAAGCCCTGCGCCTCTCCAGCAAGGGCCGTCTGAGCTACTGCAGCCGCTGGCAGGAGGATGAGGTGAGGGCGCGCCCCGGGAGTCGGCCCTGGCCGCTGGGAAACACGGACCGCTCTTCTCGGTGTCACTCAGGGTTTGAAATACCCCCAGACCGAGTCCGGGCGGGACGGGAGCGCGGGGTCAGGGAGCGGGGCTGGTCCGAGAGGATTCAAATGTCCTGTGAAAGTAGGATAGTCCGGAAAAAGTGTTGGAAAGACAGCAGAAAAAAGGGTTGAATGGGATACTGAACTGCGATGATAAAACAGCTACTAACTGTGCAGATGTGCTCATGGTGTGTTGAAGTTTTACTGAACGTTAAGGCTGTGCATTCACGGGGAATGTTTTCTCTCAAGGCTGCCTTGGAAGGATGTGTGGCTCCCGTGGAGCTCTCCCCGTACTGCGGCTGGGTGCTGGACAGCCTTAGCGGGCAGCTAGCCCAGGAAATCGCCCCCTCCGGGACCTCAACGCCCAAACAATCCACCCCACTCCCAAAACGAGCGGCTGCCGAGAAGATCCCGCCTGGCAGCCACCGCAGCTCCTCACCACCTTCATCTACAGAGCTCAGTGAGACCAAGGTAGCTCTCTGATTATAATCCATATGTTTATGGAGCAGCTGTGAGAAAAATAAGTCCTAACTTGCTGCCATAAATTGTCAGATTAAGGCTGGTTTGTGCTCTGTTAATTCATGGGGAAAACATCCTAAGTTTTAATTTTTTTTTTGTAGTATGAACAGGTGCTGATAAAATCAGTATTAACAAGATTTTCATAGAAAAATGTTTCACAGTAGACCCAAAGCAAACTCCCATTTTTCACTATACTGAGGAAAATAGTTTGAGTTCTGTTATGTTATGGATTAGCAGCACAGGATTCATCCATTTGGAGGGATAAGGTCATAGATAAGATAGTGAGGTTGAACTGCTGGGGTACATAACTGCTCTAGAAATGTGTATTTGTTGATTCCTTTGTCTGTTTCTTCACACATAATAGTTTAGGAGACTTGCTTTATCTGTGTTCCTCTATGAGTTGCTGATCCTGTGCTTAGTTACTGATTTTGCTTTTATGCTGACCATGCAGGAAAATGATCGTCTTAGTCTCCTGGAAATGAGTCAAGAGGTTGTTCCACCAATTCTGTCATCTAAAGTTGCAAAAGTTGAAGGCTGCATTCGGATGTATGAAGAGATACACAGGCTGAAAGCAAAGGTAAGAAAATATGAAGGAGAGGGTGTCTGTGAATCCCAGGAGAGCTCCACAATCAGAAGTAACAGTGCAAAGACAGCAAGTTATAAATGTTGGGCAGTTTAGTTTGTGTTTTCTTCTGTCCACATTGTTGAATGACTACCTTTGGTGCCCCTGTGTAATGCAGGAGAGGCTGAGACAGCGGCAGGAGGAGCAGGAGCAGATGGTGAGGGCAGCCTATGCCCAGGCCAGTGAGCAGCTGAAGCGCTTTGATGAACTGAGGGAGCTAAAGCGACATCAGGAATTCCAAGAGTTGCAAGAAGTAATGGAGAAGAGGTGAGATTACCTCTGGCATCATTAGCATTTTATAGCATTTAATCAAAGCGAAGATAAATTCCTGTTCCTGGCAATTCTGTGCTAGTCACTTGTGGTTGGAAATTTCACCTGCTGCTTGTGTTACATTAACTATGCTCTTAGAGTTTGGCTGTCAGAGTAGATGTTTGGCTGTTGTTGAGGTTTCAGTGGTTAGAAAAAGACAACATTTGTGACAGCTGAAGTTCCTTTAGCTTGTTTTAAGAATAACTTCCTGTGTGTTGGTTTGTGTTTTGTCTCCTGAATGTCTTGAATACAGTTTTTCTGTCTTTATGTGTATTGTAGCTCAAAGGAGGCTCAGGGGCAGCAAGAGAAGTTGAAGGAAGAACACCGACATAGAGCAAAGGTCTGAGACTCTTAAGAATTGTCTTTCATAAAAGACCATGACTGCTGGGTGGGAACTGGAAAGACCAATTGATTTACTTGTATTTCCATGAAACTCTGAAATGAGGATGGATTTTCTGGTGCTATCCTGAGCACCTATCCCAGTGTGGAAATGCAGTAAAGGCACTTGTGTCCTAGGAACAGGAAGGTCCTTTAAAGCTGGAGCCATCAGACCAAGAAGGAACTGTACAACTGGAGTTATTGAAATATTTTATGGCTCTTGTGTTTTTGTCTCCCCAGATATTGAACCTAAAATTGCGTGAGGCAGAGCAGCAGAGGCAACGCCAGGAAGAGCTGGAACGTTTGCGCAAGGAAGAGGGCCAGGAGAGACTGCGTCGCCTTTATTCCATCCAGGAGGAACTGCTGCAGCTCAACCAGCAGATTGATCCCAACTACAGGCACAAAGACTTGCCCAGAATTGATCTGTCTGCATACAGCAATCGTGGCAACCAGATCTGTGGGCTGGTGTCAGGGCTCATCCGCACCACGAGTGAGGTCTGTAAACTTTGGCTGTCATTCCTTCATAAAGCTCCCTGTAGTTGTCTTCAAAGGCAGCTTGTCATGAGGCCCTTAAATAAGATGTCACAGCAATGTTTTTCGATATTCATCCTATAAAGCATACGATTTCAAAGGAGAATTCTTTCCTCTGGCTCTTCAGCTGTTCTCTTGAAAATGGTTTATCAAAATGCATGAGAACTTCTACAGGAGAAAGATTCAAATTAAATTGCTGTAAACTCTTGGTGTTGTAAAGTTCCCTGTGTGACAGTGGACTGGTTCATGAATTGTTAAATACTGAACATCTTTTGATTCTCCTCTGTTCATAAGCTTTTCTTCAGTAGCTGGCTTTCCTTGACATTTTTTCTTTCTAGGATGGGATACAAGTCTTGAAAGATAAAGCACTAATAAGGCTAATCTGCATTCCAGCTTGTCACAGCTGGCTTTCAGCAGAGGGAGCTGTCTAGGCTTTGCACTGGAGTTCACTTGCACTTGTCCAAGTGTATTATTAATTTTTGTTGTCCAAGATCTTTGGAGATTTAGTCATGGACTTACATAATTTACAAATATTATGATCAGTGTTTTGTACAAATAAAGGAAATGAGGATGAAATACGTAGTTAGCTCCCAGATTATCTGAAGGCAAATGCTTCAAAGGCTCCTTGCTCTTGCTGTTGGCCCTCTGACAATGGAGCCAAAGGTTAATGCTGTGTTATGTCTCATGTTTCTTGGCAGAAAGGGTTCCCAACTCAAGCAGATGTGGCCAGCACTGAGCGAGCCCTGCAGGAGATGCGAGGGTTGATATCCAGCATGCAGCAGGAAATCACTGCAGCTCTAGAAGAAAAAAAGAGGAAAGATGAAGAGGAAAAGAAACAAAAGCAGAAAGAGTTAGAGAAAAAAGAGCAGATGAAGAATCAGACTCCTGCCCCTGCACAGCAATCGGGGGGAAAGCAGCAGAAGGAAGGTTGGTTAGGCTTTCTTAAAAATCTTTTTTATTCCTTTAACTTGGAATAAAGTCCTTCCTTTGACTCATTTTTCTTAAAATGAATTTTCTCACTAGAGGTTTAGGTCTTTCTTAGTTATAATCTTTTTGGTGTTTTTTTTAATAACAGGACTTCAGCTTAAAACAGAAGAAAGTATCATGCAGTGGTACCAGCAGCTTCAGGATACTGCTGAGCAATGTGTTGCAGCTTTCAGTGAAATTGGAAACTGCAAAGGCAACACTGAGGTATGAACAAATTATTAATACTGTTGAAGAGAGATTATCTTAATTTCTAGGGTAAAGAGGATAGCTTTCATTTAAAAAAATTAATAACTCTATTGTAGCAGCCTTCATTACCACTCTGCTCATCCAAACTATTATAGATATATATTTGTTTGGAAAGGATTTTAAAGTTGTTTGTTCGCTTGTTCTCCAGGTGAAGAAGATAAAAACAAACTTGCAGAAAGCAGCTACAATCCCTGTGAGCCAGATCTCAAGTATATCAGGTCAGGAAAACACCAAGAGTTCAATCCCACTGAAATTCCTTTTGCTTTAAAGATCTTATAAGGGCACAAGGATATTAAGAGTTCCTGTAATTATCCCTGCAGCAGAAAGCTGACTTGCACAGAGCCTATCTGTGCAGGAGGGTTGCTTGTGTTTTGAAGCCCTGTTGCTTCCCTCAGAGGCATCTTTCTTCATCAGGATTAAGTTTGGTTAATCAGATGGAGCAAAAGTGCCCTTTGGGATGTGAGTCTGGTGTTGGTGAGCTTGATGTGGTCTGGGTAAGACTTGTCTGCTGTTCCCTTTTCTTCTGTCTCTCTACATTCCTTATGTTTTGTAGGCTCTAAGCTGAGAGAGGTGTTTGACAAGATCAATAACCTCCTGTCTGGGAAGCCTGTTCAGACTGAAGGGCAAGCGGTGTCCGTGACTCAGCATCCACAGGGGCTGGAGTTTGTTTGCTACAAACTTGCAGAGAAGTTTGTGGTGAGGAAATCTCTTTTTTGGGGTGCCACAGGGAGCCAGTGCTCTAAGAGATGCTTTTGGACACTGAACTGTCTCTTCAGCTATGAAGAACAAAGTCCTTGGGTGTTCAGTGTGCCTATCGGAATGCAGTGAAGAAACTTTGTTTCTCTTTCCCTTCCAACCCTTATTTTATTTCTTCTGGGAGGAAAAACCCTTTTAATTTTCAGGCCTACATCTTACATATTTTGAACTAGGAAGGTACAGTGTTGGGGAAAATAGTTTGATAGTTAATTTATGGTGTATCACAAAACTGTATATAGGCTCAAACCTTATATCTTGGCAGAATTTTGGGGGACAAAAAGCCCAACACTAAGGCTCAGGAGGCAAACTTTAGTACCTGCTTTGTTGTTAGCATCTCTCAAGAAATGAAGTTTAAGTTGTTTTTTGAAGTTGGCAGTATTTTTCTCATGTCTTTATTTGCAAAATTTGGGCTGTTTGAAAGTTTTCTCCCTGCAGGAGCCAAATGCATGCAAAAATCAGCACATGGAGTAAAACTGTGACTGATTTATAAACATTTGAAAGGGATTGTTTGGGTTGAGAATATCTGTGCAGCCTGCACTTTGAGCCTGTGTTTGCTAATCCCATTTTCCTATCCTGAGCCACAGTTCGTTGGCATCCTCTATGGGAGCTGAGGATATGTGGCTTCATCAGCTTTTCTGTCCTTGGCTTCATAGCCATGGAAACATCCGGGTCCTTTAGTAAAGGCAAACTACAAAAATGAGATTTTAATTTTTTTTTGGGCTGAGAAATGACTTGGAGGAGTGCTGTCTGACTTTCCTTTTCCACCCTCCAGAAACATGGGGAAGGAGAAGTATCTTTTCATCATGATTCAGCTTTCCCAATTGCTGTGGTGCTCTCAGGAATCTGGGAATTACACCCTCGAGTCGGAGACATCTTTTTAGCTCACCTGCACAAAAAGTGCCCATATTCTGTGCCGTTTTACCCTGCTTGGAAAGAAGGGACTTCTATGGAAGAATATCAGAGGTAAATTTATTACTACACTTTTTCTGCATGAGCCCTGCAAGGGTGAAGACTATTCTGAGTGAGCTCCACTCTCCCCCATCCCTGAGCACAAAAGCATTGACTCTGGAGGTTCACTCACAGGTGTGTAAAAACCATCTTGTTCCAACCCCCTGCCTTGGCAGGGACACCTTCCTCTAGACCAGGTTGCTCAGAGCCCCATCCAACCTGTCCTTGAACATTTTCTTGGATGGGGCAGCCACAGCTTCTCTGTGCCCTGTTCCAGTGCCTCACCAAATGGTTGAACATACGATCCAGAGGGTAATGATCAGCCTTGGCAGTAATTCTTGCATGTTTTTGAAGAATCCCTGTTCTCAGTAGAGGTGACTTCAAGTAAGCTGAGAGCTGCAGGGACTCGAGTGAATGTGGTTTGCTGTACTAAAACTAGAATGTTTTCTCATACTAAGGATGCTTGGATATGAAGTTCATGATTCTAAAGTGGAAGAACAAGATCATTTTCTGAAAAGGATGTCAGGAATGATTCGTCTCTATGCTGCCATCATTCAGCTCCGCTGGCCTTATGGAAACAAACAAGGGGTATGTGTGTGGCATTATACTTAAAACCTTGTTGCTATCCCAGGAGTCTATTAAATGTATTTTCAGGCTTGTTTTGTAGTTGAGGCGTGCTGAATTTAAACTAGCTCAGGATATATTTGAAGGAAAATGGTCATAACTATGGTGAACAAAGCAATGCCAGGTAATTCATGGTGTGGGCTTTTACTTCTTTTATGTTTTCACAATGATCAAGTTTTATAAAGAAGAAAGTCAATCAGAAAACTGTCTGTTTTGATAATTGTGTTTTACAAGTCATAAAGCAGGTGCTGAGTAGCTGCTTTGTTGCTCTGTAGGCACACCCTCATGGTCTGAGCTATGGATGGCGCTGGCTTGCACAGATGTTGAATCTGGAGCCTCTGGCAGATGTAACAGCCATGCTGCTTTTGGATTTCCTGGAAGTAAGTGCTGTGCATAACTGTTAGTAGTTTTATGTCACCAGCTTACATCCCTTTTGGGTTCTGAAGAGAACCCTCTCTGCTGAGGTGAGATTTGCAGCAGGTTTTTCTAACTGGTTCTTAGCTCTTCAGAAAGGACTGTGAATATTTCCACATTCTTGCGAATACAGCTTTGGAGCTGAATTACTTCAAAACTGAAGTTTTTATAAACACAAGTTCTGTGGTTGTCTTTGATTCTGTTTAAGGTTTCTGGTATTTTTCAAATAGCTGTATGGTCTTATATAAGGTCTGTTCTAAGTACTTGGCAGTTCGTACAGTGCAAAGAGGTCCTGTGGTTGTTCCAGCCAAATTATTTCATAAAACAGGATAGATTTTTCAGGCTGAAAAGATCAGAGCCTGATGAATATTAATCCTATATCCTAAGATAATAGGCCTGTGCAAAATAACAGCCAAAGTTAAAGGCTGAAGTCAGGGGACACAAACAGTGTTGAACGCAAGCGGCTTCTCTGCTCTTCAAATGCTTCTGAAGAACTGTAAAAGTACAGATGAGAGAGTGGGAAGTGAAATACCCCATGGAGGGTTGTGTTAGGGGCGGTGAAGTCAGAGGAACATTTGTCCTGTAAACTGTGTAGAGAAAGCTGATGAATCACTGCACACAGCAGTAATCACAGTGGGGAAATGACCACAGTGTGCCCCAGCAAATGGTATTAGGAAAGAAAACTATTTTTGGAGGGAGACTGGGGTGAAATGAAGGATGACAAGATTCATATAACAGGAAAATAGGTGATTGTGGTAGCAGTAACAGCATTTAGAGGATTTGCTTGTTTTAATGTAGGTGTATTTTTTAAATGTCTGGATAAAGCATTAAGTCGTTGGTATGGAACAGGTTCATTGCAGCTGTAATGCAAGTCTGACACCCAATTCTGTAACCTGCACTTTGTGCCTTTCTGTATCACAGGTGTGTGGCAATGCTATGATGAAGCAGTATGGGATTCAGTTCTGGAAAACAATGTTCTTTATCCAGAAATCCTATATCCCAAGGTATGATATCTGGGGTTAGGAATGTCAATGTTTGCTCTGAAATGACTCATCCATGTTTTCCAATCTCTGCCATCCTCCCCCACACCCACTTGTGAATCAAACCCAACTTTCTAAATAGATTTTGAAACGTGCTGTTGTTTCTGCAGAATTGAAGCTGTGACCAGCTCTGGCCAGATGGGCTGTTTGTCACGTTTGAAGAATTTCGTGCAGGTAAAGCAGTTTTGGGGGTGGGGGGTTTTGTTCATTTAATTTTCATGTGTTTTGGTTTGGGTTTTGTTTTTCCCCATCACTGAATATATGCATCATTTGGGTAATAAGGCTGGCACTCCTTGCTGCACACCTTATAACTCAGACCTGTCTCTATGATCTAACCCTTCTTTTGTAACTCTTCAGTTACTGAATTACCTTAATTATAGTTATGATGTCAAGCATCTCCATGCTTTCTTACCTCACATCTAATTTTTATCAATGAAAATGTATTTTGGTTATAAAGGAAGATCAGTGAGAGGAGATGTACAGGTTGAGGAGGATCTGCTGAGTCATTTCTGTTACTGCTATTTCTTATCAGTAGTTGCCTGTTTTTAGCACTTGTCCTGATTAAATATATGGGGAAGTGACACTTTGAACTGCTCTCTGTAGTGTTTATTTAGCATTGTATTCTGCATATTTTTTTAATAAAGCTTGCAAAACTGTAAAATACCTGACTTTAAATTGTTCTGTGAATGTAGACTTAGATTATGATATTAAAATACGACAGCTTTGAAGTTGTACTTTCATTTCATAATTAATTCTGGTACATTTTATTAGCAATGCTTTGAATGTATAGTAAGAGCCATCAGAATTCCTGAGAAGACATACCAAATTAAGATACACGGTTATTTATCTTTATTATTTGTCTTTCTCTCCATTAGAAATGTCTACGTGCAGAGGAAATTCCATTACCAAAGGGCATTCTGACACCTTCCTTTTGGAGAACATAAATCAGTCTGTATTTCCTTTCCCCTTAACATTTAATTCAAGAAGATTTATTTGTTAGACTTAGAAGCTAATCTTTGCCTTAGATCTTTATAAGTTTTTGTATAATAAATTACTGAAACTCCAAGACTTTTCCCTCATATGTTTAATCATGTGGAAGATGCTTTAAATCCATTGTCCGATGGATCTGGAGGTTAAGGACTCTTGGACTGAAAAATTGCACAGTGCTGTTCAGCTCATGGAAATGAAAATACCTCACAGATTTATGAACTCTTAACAGCATAATCAATCTCAAACTTACTGCTAGAACTTTTATTTTTGTATTTCTTACATCTTTTATAATTCAACTGTAATTATGCTGATGGACTTGTTTGTCTCATCATGATCTAAAATCTATGTGAGGCTGGTAAAGGTTGAGCAGTGCTAAAACTTGGCTCCCTTGGATGTAACTTCACTCCAGAAGGCAGGACTCTGGGTTGAAGGGAGGTAGACTCACTGCTCCAAAAGGTTTGTGGGGGATAGAAGAGCTCCTGTGGCAATCAAAATTCTATGGGTTTTTTCTGTTGGAAAGGGACAGTCAAGAAAATCCACAGCTCCTTGATGAATAGAGGAAATGGGAAATCTGTTGGATTTACAGTGAGCTGTCCTTGAACTGTTTTGGTGGCCTCTAAGATGAGAAAATATATTTCTGAGTTCTCCAAGTTAGTTAATTATTCTGGTAATTTACTGTTGGAAGTTGAAAATGTTATTTTTATTAGACTGGGGTTTGTTGTTCCAGAGGCACCATGGTTTGAAGCTGTAGAACGTAGAGTTGTGGCCATATGAGAATATGAATTTGATTTTCCATATAGTTCTTGAGATTTCTGAGAAAAGGTGCTTTGGAATTCAGGCCTGTAAAACCCTTAATGTTGTCTTTAAAATGGTCTAGTACCTAAGTTAAATTTGTGTTTGGTTTATGTACTTTGTAAACTGACTCTGGAATACTTCAGACTACTGTTACTTTGTGATTGTTCTGGGAAATGAGAAATGTCCTCCTGGTGTCCTTTTTGCCAGATAACTCTGAAGCAATGCAACTTTTATTAGTATACTTGAAAATGTACAAGGTTTTTTAATACTGAGTGGAGATGTTTTAATTATATATTGCATATCCGTAATGATGGTGGAGATTTACTTTGCCAAGACAGTAATTGGTCCTATCTGTTGGAAACAATTGTCTGCCTGTGCCAGACCCAAGGAATAATTTCATTATGTACTTGTGAAATACAATACTACTTTTTTTGGTGACAGCTGCTTGGGGTTTCTAACATTTGTGGGGTAAATAAAAGTATATATTTTTATAAAAAACAGGATATCCTTTTCTGCCTCAGTAAACAGCATCCACATACCTACTATTTTAAAAGTATTAATAAGATTTTCTAAATGAATAATGTGTGTGCTTCATAAGAATCAGTATTTGTTATTACACGTAGCTTGAGGTTGTATCTGCTGCTTGAGCTGAATGTTTGACTTGTTTTTGTCATTTTAGCAGGTTTGGATGTTAGCCAGTTGGTGTTGTTAAGAGGAAGTGTAAATAAGGTCATATGCATATATCCCTGGTGGTTTTACACGTACATTTATATCAAATATGACCAAGGAGAGCATTGCACATGTGGGAATACTGTGCCTTCAGGATGAGATGCATCAAAGCTGATGTGAATCAGACTCCTGCTTGGAGACAGGAGTTCCAGGCAGTCCCAGGGATGCAGTGTCACCATAAGTGCCTGTGCTTCCAATTAAGTACTTCACTCAAATAAAGTGTTATTAATTCACACAGCCATCAAACCCACTCACCACTTTGAGCCAATAACATTCCTGCTGCCTTCCAGCCCTCTAATCTCTAATTATTTAATTTTTTTTAGAGTAGAATGTGTCTATTTTAAACACTGATTTAATGCTGAAGGCTCATTTTCCTTTGAATTTGTGCATCAGCTTTTCAGAAATAGCTTTCCCTTGACAGGCACTCACAGCCTTTTGATGCTGTGTCCTTGCCAGGCTTCTGGGTGACACTGCACGGTGCTTCAGGCAGCCGCTCTTACCTATACATTTGGACATAAATTTTATGTACATATAGGTGGGTGGGTGGGTGTGTATTATACATATATATAAATACATATCTATATAACGAAGTTGCTGCTTTGACCGTGGCTGGATGCTGCACAGGTGACCTGTCCCCATCTCTGAGACCCAGACTGACCCTGACTCCGGAGAAGGGGGCGGAGACCCCTCTGCCGACCCCCTGCGCGGACATTTTAACCGATTCCCCCTCTAATAATGTGATTTTGTGCTGCCCGAGGCCGGTCCCTGCAGCGCACAAACGCCCTCTGCGCCCTGCTCCTCCGCTCGGCTCTTTCCGGAACCGCTCGTTCTTTTCCGGACCGTCTTCCTCGTTTATTTCCGAACACTTTGATATCTCGGGAACTTCTCGCGTCTTTCCGGCTTCACTCGGTAATCTCCGGACCCATCGTTCAACGGCGGAGCTCGGGTGGGCGTGGCCTCCCCTCACGGCTTCCCCGATTCTTTCCGAAGTCCTTCGTCTCTTTCCGCCGTTCGGGCAGGGCCGCTCTGCGGCGCTGACGTCACCTCCGGCCGGGCTATAAAAGGGCGGGCGCGGGCGGCGCGCGCGGTCCGTGGCGGAGGGCGCGGAGCCGGCGGGAGGTCCCGGCGCACCCACAGACCCGGTGAGGGGATGGGGCGAAGGGCGGGCGGGCGGCGCCGCGCGGCCTTCACCGCGCCCCGCTCGGGCTCAGCCAGCCCCGCACGCACAGCCGGGTACAGGTGTGCGGGTGAGCCGGGGGAGGCTGAGGCCGGCCCTGCCTCCGCGGGCGTCCCGGCCGCCGCTCGCTCTCGCCCTCCGCGGCTCCGCCGGGCGTTTCTTTATCGCGGGGCGCCGCAGAGCCGGGCCCGGGGTCTCCCGCGGCCCTCGGGCGAGCGGAGCGGAGCGAAGGGCGGGGGCGCGGCGCGGGTGAAGGGCGGGCGGGCAGGGAGCGGCCGCAGCCGCCCTGGGCAGCGCGACCCGCGGCTGGAATCCCATTCAGCGCCCCGGGGAGGGACAAACAGGCGGAAAATAACATCTGCGGCGGGTAACAGCCCCCGCCGTGCCTCCCGTCCCTTCAGCGGTGCCACCCAGCATTTCCTGGGGAGAATTCCCGGGGGATGGAGCCCCGGCTCTCCGCGGCGCCGGGAATCATTGCACAGCAATGGCTCCCGCGGCTGCCCAGCCCTGTCCAAGGTCAGGAGAATGCGGCGAGGAGAAGGAAGGAGCGATGGAGGGGCCGAGGCCGCGGGGAGAGCCCGTTCCGCAGGGCCCGGGGCTCTCCGGGCACGGACCCGCGCGGGGGCGGCTCGGCAGAACCGGCAAGCAGGGGGGCATTTCAATGGAACCTGCCGGCCTCTGTGCCTTCATATATAAATGTGTTACTTTGTATGTAGGGCAAGGTCTACTGCTTCCTTTGAAAAAGAATCGGGATTTGTCCCTGCCCTGCTTTGGTTTTTTTTTTAAATTTTTTTTTCTTTTTTTTTTTTATAATTTAAAATAAATCCAAGTCAAGTGTTTCTCAATTTGTTGCCCGCATACACCTTACCTGGTTATAACAATATAAAATCTGCATTGCTGGGTCATAAATATGTGCCAATAGGGCAACCATTTTCCTTGATATTGAAGGAAAACCAAGCAATTATCACTGTATATTTTTTTCAGCAGGTTCATACTGGCTGTTCAGGATTTTTTTGTAGCTGTTTTATCATAAACCAGGTTTGTGTTCCAGTCGAAAATGTACGTGACTACTGAGCAGTCTTTCATACATATTTAAATAGGTTTTGAAGAGCAGTTGTCTGGAGATGGCGAATGAACATATCAGGGGAAAAAAAAAAGAAAAACCAACCCAAAAAAAGCCAACTCGGCCTGAAATGGTTCTGTATCTTTCTGGAAAACAAATAATCCATTTTCTTTTGGCATTTTTGTTTTCAGCAAAGTGCCAGAAGATTCCAATGACTGTGCTCACAGAAAGGCCGTAGTCAGGGATTCAGATTTGTTCAAAACAAATTTTAAATCCCACTGTGGGGTTTCCATGCATTTATATACAACTAGCAGAGAGTTCTTCCTTAAAAATCTTCATTTGTCCTTATTTATGGATTGTGCAGAGAAAATAATGGACAAAAGGTTGAAAATGGGTTGCTTTCTGCTGCATTGTGTGCAGGATCTGTGACTGTAATAATGGAATTATTAAGCTGTGGAAAATACTTGAACCAAGATAACAGGTTATTGTTCACAAGAAGTAATTTATTTCCATTCTTGTTGAAATAAAACGCCACAATATCCATATTGGTCAGACTGAAATCAAAATTTTATTTAAAGAAACAGCTTTAGATGTAATGCTTATATGAGATCTGTAGTTCAGGAAGTTAAACATAATTCTGGTTGATTTTTTTTTAAATAAAAAAGGTAGCAACAATAACAAAAACAGTGGTTACAATTACACATTTTAAACATTTTTTGCATATTTTTCACTTGCACAGCAGTAAGATAAGAGAGGCCTTAATTCTCTTGGTGGATGGTGGTGCCTCTTGGTGAAGAAATTTCTATTTCTCAACTATGACATTTACAACTAACCTTAGTAATTTAACACAAATAACTTGGTTATTCGCTGCCTTTTTTGGTCCATTTAATGTATTTATGGGATCGTTACTGTTTTAATCATAAATACATGGCTTTTTGGAGATAATTGGTCACTTCCCCTTTATTGGAGGCAATAATAGAAATTCCTCCCTTTTCTCATCTGCTTGTTAGTGCAGTGTGGGAGTTTGTTTTTTCCATTTGTCCCTGGAGTGAGTGTAGGCAGCAGAAGAATGGGGTGGAGCAGACTGCAGATGCCGAGGATGGAGACTGAGGCTGCGAGCCCGGCCCGGGCTGTGCTCCCAGGGCAGAGGGGAATGTGCTGGCTCCTGCTGCAGCTGGCACAGGTGACGCTGTGCAAATGCCAGAGAGACCTCCACAGCTCCAGCAGGCACAAAGGGACACACACTGCTGCAGTGTTCCGTGCAGGCATTGCAGCATGTCCGTGGGGCTGGGGAAGGCAAGGAAATCTGCAGCTGAACATGCAGTGGGTTGGACACTCTTAACAGATAGATCTCAAAAAATACCTTCTGTCACAACTGCTACTTGTCAATTTTTTTGTTGTGGCAATTGAAAGTCAACATTTTTGTAGATACTTACATTGCAAACCTTCTGATTGAATTTGTGGCTTCCAGTTAAGCCGTCACACTTGTCATGCTGTAGCAAGAACCGTCATTTGCCAAGTCCAGATAACTTGCTTTACTTTCTGTTTTGACCTTCAGATTATGGTGTTTTTTTTGGTTTGTTTTGAACTAACTGGGAAGGTTAGTACCTACTGAATTGACTAAGTTTTCCTGTTGATATTTAACCTTCTTTTTGCACGAGGGGGTCTGTCATTTTCTATAGCTTGGGTAACACCCACTAACACCAAATTGTTTTATGTGACAAGGAGGTAAAAGGAAAGTGATTACCAGGTACTGTGACAGAAAAATTTCAGCCATATCCTTATGCTGGTCATTAGTTGAATGTTATCTTGATTTCCCCCTCCCTTTTAGACTCCACATTCTTCCATCATGTTCTCATCGTTTCGTAAAGTCAAAGTCCAGGTATTTTTCCGTAATGCATGAAATGCCCTTGCCACACTTGCCTGCCTTTATTGCAGTGACCTGTTTGTAACAAAAGCCACTCGTTTGAATTTATTCTATACAGCAGGTGCTTTATTTGCACTTAGTGTGTGTGAGTCTGATCTGCCTTTCCTTTAATATTTTGAGTTGCCTGATTTCTGTCTGTGATGCATGATGTGTGAACACTTTATAGGAGTTATAGTTCAATATAATCAGGTTTTGATACTGATTAATTTTCCAAGAGGTTTTTGTTTTAAAATGTACTTGAGCAGAATCTTTTTCTTTATAGCATTTGCAAATGAACCGTGAGGAGATTTACAGTGTAGAACATTGTGCATTCAAAGTTGGCTTTGGTTCCTATTCATCCACTTGCACAAATGTATAATCCTTGAGCTGTTGTGGTGTAAGTGTTTCTACACAGTGATGCTTCTGTTTCAGTGGTGATGAAATAAATAGGATGTATGGATCAGACTTCAGCTGGGGAACACAAGCAACTAGATTTTTTTTTTAATGGTAGTGATGTAAATGTTTATACTGCTATTAAAATGATAATGAAAAGATAACAAATGGGGATGAAGAATGCTGGGGTTAATTATATAATCTTGCATTACCTGTAAACTCTGCATTTCTGCAATGCAGTCAAGGTAATTTGCTTTCTCAGGAGTCTCAGCAGAGTGCAGCCCTTGCCAGCCTTGGATAGTTTTATCAAAGGTCTGTGATGTTAAAGCAAAAACAAATCCAAAAAAGCCCCCTTCTATGTAAAGACACCAAATTCAGATGGGCAATTCAACTGCTCTTGTTTAAATAGTAGAATTGGGATTTTAAGATTAAATACCTAAAAATGAACAGGTCTTTATCTGTCTTTGTATTTCAAAAGTGCATAGTTGAGGCTGTGCTCAAACCCTCTTGTCAGCCTAAATCACTAGCTTTGCAACCACTTTGATTTAAACAATTTACTTCTTTTTTACCTTATGTGACAGTTTCTGTGTCCCTGCAATATCTGCTTAAATTTTGGGGATTGTTTGAATTTTACCTGCACTGTGGTTAGTCTGTAGGAGTCTACAGCATCAAACAGCAATTTCAGCACATCTTAATTTTTCTAATTTTTTCTTTGTACTGCAGTGCTTGACTGATTTTTTTTGCTTGGAATTTGTGGAGGTTTGGGGCTGTTGGTGACCTTCCATTTTTGGACACAGTGTTCTGCTGCACATTGTCTAACCTTAAAGTGTCTTTATTTTGTAAAGTTAAATTCAACAAACCAAAAGGCCGGGCATTAATTTTGTCCCAATAGTGTTTTAAATCTCTAGGATAGGAGGTGGCATCCTTTAGCTCCTTCTCTGTAACACAGCATGCTCAGGCTCCCTTTGCAGGAGCCAGTGCTGTGCATGTTTTGGGAAGGATTCTCTTTGATGATACAGGAACTTCTGGACTTGCCTAAGCCAGGCAGTCATGGTGGTTTGTTTCTTCCCTGGTATTTTGAGGGAGCTGTGAAGGGGAGAAATGAAAGCTGAGGAAAATGTGTGGGTTTTTTAATGTCTGTCCTTTTGAAGGTTATTTTCACATCCATTTTTTGCTTAAAGAAGAAGGATCAGCAATCTGTTCCTGTTCCCCAGGAGAGAGTGGCTGATATCAGTTAAATCTTCTTTAGACAACATTGATGGTGTGTGATGTTGATGAAATTGAGCTGTTCATGTGTGCATACTTGGGAAGCAGGAATGTTTTGGTAGGGAAAATATTTCTGTTACAGGCTAATGCTGAGGTCATGTATGCTGAATATATGTAACACATCAGGAATTGTCTTAGAAAATGATTTTACTACTTCTGAGGATCTTTATGTACTGATATCTGATTATTTTTCAGGCAAAGGAGCTTCATTTTTTTAAGCTTCATGTAATTGCTTTAAAAAATACACTAAAATCTTCCTGCCTAGCACTGAATGTATTTCACATTTGTGCTTTTAAATCCCTGAAAACATGTTTTGGTAAGGGAAGTGCTGACAGCTCTGCTGTGTGGCACCACTGTAATTCCTGTTGAACCCACCTCGATGCTGCTGTTCCTGAACTTGAATGGTGTTGCTGACATCATCCATGTTGCACTGCGGTGTCTGTAAATACCTGCAGTTATATATTTTAGTGGGCTATTATGTATAATTTGTATTGACTGGGGAAGGCATAGATGGAGGGATGAGGGTAATAAGCTTGTTTTGTTGTTTCGAGTTTTTTCTCCTAATTTTCCTACTTCTTTCTGTTGGCTGGTTTGTTTTTTTTTCCTTTTTAAATAACGTCACCAAAACGGTGTGAGGAAGCATTTCTGATTTTTTTAATTTAAAACGTAAGCTGACCTAATGTTAGTCTTACAGCATGAAAGGAGGAATAAAATGTCAGCAGGACAGTCCAGATCTGCTGTCTGGGGGCCTGGGAAGTTCCCTCAGCCCCGTCCTTATCGCCCTGCACAGTGCAGGGCGGGGCCGGAGGGGTGACACCCCTTATCTGGGGACAGCCTGGCACAGTCACATCCCAGCACTTCTCACCTTAAAAACACAAAGCACAACTTGTACTTGGTGGGATTCGTGCAAGAAGTGCAGAGGTGCATCCTAGATGTCTTCAAATGGTGTAGTTGAACCGAGAAGCTTTGGGAACCTCTTGGAGGGGTGCTTGGTATTCCAGGGAGTGCTGCAGTTGGAGGTGGTAACAGGGGAGGGAGGGAGACTGCATTGTTCTGCAGCATCCATGACTTTTGAGTTCCAGCTCCCTGGTGGCTCTGGCAGCAGCCACTGCTGACGTCGGCTGGGGCTGCAGGAAGAACAGTCCATTATTGCTACACTAGAGCACTTCTTTTACAATTGACTCGCTCCACTGTAGTTACAAAAGGAGCCTTTCTTTTAACCAATTCCAGCAAAAAGAGGAGCCAGATTGCCTGGCTTGTGTGGTGAGAGGCAAACCAGCTCCCAGGGTAAATTACAGAAGGTCTCCCATTTGGCTTTCAATATTGTAACAATGTTTGAAATGATTATTTAAATATTTCCCTAAATTAATAATGTGAATAATTAAATAATTTTTAATGTTTTCAAATCACTTTGCAGAGGTTATTTTTTAATATTGAAATGCAAGTTGAGTTGTATTGTACAGTAAATGAGTGCACAGTGTTCCAGAGACTGACTGGGATTTAATTTTCTCCCAACACTGCCCAAAGCCAGAACCAGCAGAGAGGCTCCAGCCATGCAGTACATTAGACCAGCTGCCACTGTGTTATTCCAGAACACAGTGCAGTTTAAAAGAAGTGTTGTTGAGATTCAAACACAGCATGACAGAGCAGGAAAGGAAGGTTTTAGCAATAACTTCCTTTCCTGGAGGAAAAAGGCTGTTTGAAAGAGTGCTGGAACAAACAGCTGCTTTCTCAGGGAGCCATATCTGTGCTTGAGCTCGAGTTATGTTCAGGGGTTTGAGCTTTTAATACTCAGATACACTAATCAAGTGGAGATTTTGGTAGCACTGCCAGGCAAAACCTGGGTTTCGTTTATGTAACGCAGTCTGCACACACTGGGGTGGTTTTTTCCCTTGCCCTCTTTTGACAGTAATGAGTGGAAGGGAAAACAAAGCTGAATTTTCTTTCCTTCCTGCAAGTGCCGCAGTGCAGTTGGGGCTCAGAGTTCATGGGAGCAAGGAGTGCTGCTGGCACGGCTGTCCTCTGGAGGGTGGGGACCTTGGAAGGGTAGCTCAGGAATGTGTGGATTCGTCCCCATGTGTTCCTTTCTATCAGATTGTCCTTTTACAAGTGCTTGGAAAACATGGCCCTGTAGATCACTTTCCAACCTGTGGAGTTTTCCATACAATTATGCAAGATACATGTCTCATTAAAGCATGCAGCTAACTAATGACTAAGTAACAATTTAATATTTAATGATGTATTTTTAACTGATTGCCCATGCCTTTCAGTCTGCAGTTCTAGTCTGGGTTTCTTTCCTGTCTGATAGGATTGAGAAGTACCTTTTGCTTGGAGAGTGCAGAACTGGTGGTAGAAAAGCGTTGAGTGACTCGTGTAACCATTTGTACTCAAAGACATTAATTGCAAAATTGTTCAGCACAGAGTGTTTGTTGCAGCAACCTCTTGATATGCAGTTAGTTGTTGAATAAGTGGTTAAATATTCAAACTTCAATGATAATAATAGTTCCACTTTTAAAATTTGTGTTACAGTTCTGTTCTAGTGCCCAGATCTTTTACTGAAAATCAAATTGCTTTTTGAAAGTTGAGGAACTGAAAATTAAAGGTTGTCGCAATTTGAATAAAAAAGAGAGAAAGCAGATCAGTAGTCAGGTCTTTGCTGCCTGTGGTAACAGTAAAGCAGTGTGGAAGGATTTTCAGTCAGAGCAGGATCGTTGGTTAAGCAAAATGCTTCTTGTCTTGCTTGTCTAAGGCCACATGGGTGAAGCATCTTACTGGCTTCTGAAAGGTTATGTAGAGAGCAGCAGGATGGGTTTGTAACTTTTTAAAATTGAGAGAATAAAGAGACACATCAGACACAGATATGGGTCTATATATGTATGTAAGTGTATATAGATACATGTGGGCCATTTAACTGTTGTTGAAAAAGAGTAATATTCTTTAGTTTAGTATTGAATATTTTAAATACAATATTTTGAGCTGTTGTATGTTGTACAAGAAATATTTTATGTCTGTATCTACACATATTTGTGCACAAACTCACATTTTTAGCTGCTGTGTTGGACACTTGCATGCTACAGTTTGAAACGACACGGGCTTTGTATGACTGCAGCCATATTTGTCCAAACCAAATAGGTGTTAAATGTCTTTGTAAATTTTCCTTTATCACTTTCTGTTAGAAGTGTGGTTTTATTTATATGAGAGATACTTATATTTTATACACGTACCTACACACACAGTAAGACTGTAAGTAAACACGTGTGATTTTAAAAAATTGGCTTTTTTCTGCATGAATCTCTTCCTGATCTACCAATATTTTATAAGACAAACATAATGGGGTTTTATTTTTGCTTCCAGAAAATGGACCCAAGTGGTGTAAAAGTGTTGGAAACTGCAGAAGATATCCAAGAGAGGCGTCAGCAAGTTTTGGACCGTTACCACAGGTTCAAGGAACTCTCTTCTCTAAGGCGCCAAAAACTTGAAGATTCCTATCGGTTCCAGTTTTTCCAGCGTGATGCAGATGAGCTTGAAAAATGGATCCAAGAGAAACTGCAGATTGCATCTGATGAAAATTACAAAGACCCAAGCAATTTGCAGGCAAGTCTTCCTGCCACTTTATATTTCCTGTACTATTAATTTTAGGGCGTTACAGGTCAGCTGGGATAGAACAAACACAGAAATGAGACTTGATCTGAGAGTGAAGAAAGATGGATGCAAATACCCATGACCTTGCAAAGTGCTCTTCAAAAGCCTGGCTTTTCTGCTGATGTAATTGGAATATTTCTAATAATGGATTAGATGCTACATCAGCATAGAAACAGTTGCTCAGTGTAATGTAGTGTAAAACCAACTTTGTTTAATCCTAGAATTTGTTGGATGCCTTAACTCTGTGAATAAATGTGAATTATCACTTATTATTTCCACAAAAAAAAAAAAAAAAAAAAGAAAATAAGCTTGTGTGGGTAGAACTAGCTGACAGGTTCTTAGGGGTTTGAACAGTGTCATGTGCAGGAGCAAACACAAGAAAGAAATGACTAAAACTGGAGTGGTTGAATCCACTTATTGATCCACCACATGATACAACTGATTTCAACTCTACAGTTTTATTATTTGTCAGTCCTGAATATGCATAAAATACACTTAAAATCTTGCTGCTGGGGAATGTGGAGGAGTCCCTGCACCAAATCTCAGTTGCATTCTTTGATGTTTTCTTTTCAGGGGAAGCTGCAGAAGCACCAAGCCTTTGAAGCTGAGGTGCAGGCCAATTCAGGAGCCATCATTAAACTGGATGAGACTGGAAATCAGATGATTAATGAAAGCCATTTTGCATCTGAAACCATAAGAGTGAGTTTTAAAGCTTTTTTCCCTCCCTCTCTCTTACAGGCCTTTCCTTATGCACTTGTTCAGATAACTCTATATTCAAAACCTCTCTCCAAAGTTCTACAGGTATTTGGTTAGTGAAATCATGAGAGAATTTGTATTTGTAAAGCTCAGAGGTGATTTTTTCTTTCACGAGCACCCAGCTTATACCTTCTTTTGGATCCAGTTCTGAGGGGGACTGTTTAAAGATGAGCTGTTTTTGTAGTGATTATCAAAGTGAATTGATAAGTTGAGATTTCATTCTAACTTGCCTTTACTGGTTCAGTCCTTCACGCCGTACCGAACTGCCCAGCGCCCGATAGTCACAGCCACCCAAGTGGGGTCCCACATACGAGTAGGTGAAGCTTGTGGCTCTGCAGTGCAACTTGTTTTTGCAATGTCTTCTTCCTTCATTGGTTGACAGTTTGCACAATCCTTCTGGGCAGTGCTCAGAGCTCTTTCCTCCCTTGAAACCTCTTTAATTGAACTTTCTGAGTGGATTAAGTGGTATCCGCCCATGATGTTCAAAAGCTTCTCTTGAATGACTTTCAAGATTCAGGTCTCGATGAGCAAAGTGTTATAGACAATGGGTGGAGCAGTTACTTTCCTGTTTTGCAAGTTGTGTGCATGTGTGGGAGTGTGGTTTTACTTTTTGTTGTCTATAAAGTTTCTAGTGGCTCCCAATAGTTTTGAAAGACCAAGTGCAGCCAGAGAAACTCAGTATTAAAGCTAGTAATTGCTCCTAGTATGTCCATATCATGTCACTTCACAAAGTTAGCTAAATATATTAGTTGTTCAGTGTTATGAGAAGTAGTTAAAATACAGTGAAATGGCATAAGTTTGACTTGAAACAAATGTGTTATCTAAAATGATAAATTCTGAAAGGAAGATGTGATTCACTATTGGGAGTTGGCTTTCATACAAAAGAACGAACAGTTGAAGAGGAAAGCAGCAAATTTTTGGTATGACTTCATATTTAGCATAGAATTTAAATCAAATTTTATCTCAAGATGTTTAGCTCATAGTTATGTAAAGATAACTATTTGATAGCTTCATTAATTAGTAACAACTATCTAAATAGTCAGTTCAGTAATTTCTAATTCTGTGTTACAACCCCTTACATAATTTGAAAACTATTTACTAGAGATAAAATCATGAGGTTTGTCCCTCACCCTTTGTCTGAAGTAAGATTTAGGATGTACAGCTTCAGAAAAATAAATAAATCTACTGTTAAGCACAGGAAGGGAATAAATCTCATCTTCTTTGACAGGGGCTTTTAATAACAACATCCTTTTGTTTCAGACTCGACTGCAGGAGCTGCACCGACTATGGGAACTACTGATGGAAAAGATGAGAGATAAGGGAGTCAAATTATTGCAGGCACAGAAGTTGGTGCAATATTTACGGGAATGTGAAGATGTCTTGGACTGGATCAATGATAAGGTGTATAATTACCTCCCTTTTTTGTGTCCTTGATGGGAAATTTGATGTGTTTGTGTGAAAAATTTCTGTCAGCGTTGAGTTGCTAGAGGTCAGAAAGCTTGTAAAGGCACCTGTACATTTTATTTAGTTATTCACATTGCATCAGCAGTATGTGTGCAAAGTACTACTGTTCTTTTGCAGCAACAGTAAAAGTTATTAGACTAAGAGGAAGTCTGTGTGTTGGACAGTACTTTTAGCATAATCAATTCATGCTTTGAGAAGACAAAATTCAAGTTTCCTCTAGGGGAAATCTTCTACATGGAAAAGCAAATATTTTTAAAATAAATATTCTAAATTATTTGTTTCAAAAAGGAGCCAGCCCAAGCAGCAAGCAGTGTGTAGATAGTAACTAAATGATTATAATATCTTTAGATATACATTGTAAGGACATGAACTGCAGGAGGACTGTTGGTTCTTGATTCTTTGAACTCTTAAGGAAGCAGACCACAAACCACACTATCAAAAGGAAAAAAGCCACAAAACAATCACATTGGTTTCCTTAAATGATGGTTTGCTATTTTGTATCACTGTGGGTTCAAACTGTAAACTATGTAACTGTTACTGAATACAACACTGCACTTTTTGTGCAGAAATCTTGCATCAGAAGCCTACAGCAAATGCCCATAAACAGTGGAAAAAGGAACAAATTCTAGTCACTCTGTGTGCTAATAATTTGTACTTGAAAAATTAATATGACCAAGGAAAATGAAAAAATAATCCCTTTAGTGATCTTGCATATTTTCTGCAATAATGGGTAGATGTTGCGGCAGGGAATGGAGCTTAATGAATAAACTTCATAGTTTTAAGTCTGACCTTAAACAGTCTAAATGTCTTTGACCTATTGAAAATTAGGACAGTTTGCTTCCTAATTTTAAATAGTGATTTCCCATAGGATATACTGAAATTAACATTTTTTTTTCAATGTGCTAGGAAGCAATAGTGACATCAGAAGAGCTTGGACAGGACTTAGAGCATGTTGAAGTTTTGCAAAAGAAGTTTGAAGAGTTCCAGACAGACCTTGCAGCTCATGAAGAAAGAGTAAATGAAGTGAACCAGTTTGCTGGCAAACTTATCCAGGTAAGCATTAAGGGTGTTGAAAATCTCTCTTGGCAAATCAGTTATCACAGCAAACATTTGTCTGTAACTTCCCCTCTTTCCCCCCTGGTTTGGGGCAGTCTTTAAGCTTTGCTCAACATTGCCAAGTTGAAGATACTTGGCTATCTTCACCTTAAATGGTCACCACTTGATTAACTTCTGCTGAACAGCTGAGTAACTGCCCTGCCTGGGAATGCTCCTGAAAATGTGGAGTGTAGTGATTAGTAAAAGAAACTGTCATATTGGGGTTAAATTTACTTCCCTTGGACAAGGAGGTTTAATATCCCTCCTGGTTTGATGTCTGGGGCCTGATCAAGTATGGAGGCAGGGCAGGAAGTGTTTCATTCCAGGGAAAAAGAAGATACTGTTTACAGCCCTCTTCCCATGGACTAATTAGTATATAGGGAAAGCACTACAAGAGTATTGAATGTTTGCACAGTGAAATTTCAGGGAAACTATTGAATTGGGTGATCATCTGGAAAGGACAGTAATTATAAATTGATGTCTTGAAGACCAGCAGCGTTTTGTCAATGGATGTAAAACCAAAGAACATATGAAAATAGCATTTTTCCTTTGCTTGCCAGGAAACACATCCTGAAGAGGAACTGATAAAGTCCAAACAAGATGAAGTGAATGCGAGCTGGCAGCGTCTTAAGGGCCTTGCCCTTCAGAGGCAAGGAAAACTCTTTGGGGCAGCTGAAGTTCAGCGTTTCAACAGGTATGAACTTGGCTGGATCTGCTGAATGATGTAACCCTTGTGTGGGTGTTTAATGATCCATTCAGCTGCACACAGTGGTATGAGAGCAGCTACTGTCTTCTATGGCTTTGCTTTGCTCTTCTGCATGACTTGTTGAATGAAGACCTTGTTGTTCTACAATTATTTTGCAATGGTCATTCTGATGGAGCTTTTCAGAACTTGGTAGTTTTGTTCATTCCTGCTAATGGCAGTTTTGCTGTCCTTTTCTCTGAGGGCTTTTCCCCCGCATTCTGTCCTAGATGAGCCTTAAATGGGGTGTGCTTTTTTATTGGATGTCAGCCCAGTTGTTCTGGAGGCTCTGAGCAATGTCTTTCTATTTTCATCTCCATCTACAGCATTTTGAGATTTGCTGTAGTTAAGTTGGAGAAGGGTCCAGAGTGGGAAATGGATCCACTCCATGACAGTACTCAGTGGTGCTGTAATTCCTGGTTTGCATCTAGTGACAGTGGCCTGTTAATATGCTTCGAAGTTTCTTGAGATGCAAAGAAAGTCTATTTACTTGTTTTCTTAAGGATGTTTGTAGTTGGCTGCAGTGTTTATATATATGGGTTTCTATGCTAGTACGTTTGGCACACGTATGGGAACACATCCTGCTTCCGTCCTTTTTCCACACAAGACAAACTGCTTTCAATTTGTGCTTTGTTTTGAAGGGATGTGGATGAAACAATCAGCTGGATTAAGGAGAAAGGGCAGTTGATGGCCTCAGATGATTTTGGCAGAGACTTAGCCAGTGTGCAGGCATTACTGCGCAAACATGAAGGCCTGGAAAGAGACCTGGCAGCTCTGGAAGACAAGGTAACCTGTGAGATGTATTTTACCTACAGTTTAAACAAGGTGACTGACTTGTAAAAGGCTGGGAGCTCACTCACGGTTTGTGCCTGGGTTTAGGTGAAGGCCCTGTGTGCAGAAGCTGACCGTTTGCAGCAGTCCCACCCAATAAATGCATCCCAAATTCAAGTGAAACGGGAGGAGCTCATTGCCAACTGGGAACAGATCCGGACACTGGCAGCGGAGAGGCACGCTCGCCTCAATGACTCCTACAGGTGGGTCACTGCAGCAGGACAGTGCTGCTTCCCTCCTTGCTCACATTTGGAAGAAAGGGGTGCTGTTTCCAAAATTTTGGGATTATTCTGGTGTTTTCGGAGGAGTCTTGTTCACCAAATTCTATTTTACACATACGTCTTGTAGTAAAAGAAATATTTATATGATGGAAAAATTATTGCACCTTTTTGTCATTCTCTGGCTGTGGATCAACTAGGAAAATAGACACAGTCATGTTTTAGGACATTTGCTATTTTCTCCATCTAAGTTGAGATGTGCATTTTGATCTACATTATCTGACTATGTTTCAGTTTTGCTGAAAAAAAAAGCTTTTTTAATACTTTCATTACAAATCTCTTCACTAGTCTTTAAGAGTCTCTCTGAAGACTGAAGTATGATATATTGTTTGATATATTGTCCCAGAACAAATGAATTCCCTGTTTCTGTGGTAGTATTTTTTTGCTATGGAATTTGTGTTCATCCATTCTTGTGTCTATACTAACCTGGTCTCTGAAACATAACCTGTTAGATCACTGTTGAGAAGCCATACTAAAAACAAACTAATCCCAGTATGGTGGTTAGTTTACATCCTTTCTGGTTTTGTTTTTCTGCCCTTGGTTCCTTTCCACGATGTGGGATTTTTGGCAGTGGAGACCCACACAAATAATCTTTTCCTTTACCTTCCCTGCCATAGTCTCTTCAGAGCAATTAACAGCAGATGTAAAATGGAAACAGAAACTGATCACTTTTGCTGATAAGTGTTAAGCATATGCCAAAGACAACAACTAAAGGCATTCTGGAAGGAATTTGAGGATTTGTTTGCTTGTTTTGAGGATGAGGCATGTGGAGTTGAAATTTTCTGTCAGTTCTCTCCCCCACACACTGTTATGGTTATGACAGACGGAGCCCTATGAATTTTCTTGAGAACTATATTTTGATTTCTGTTGTCCTCAGTGTGTAGTTAGGAATATTAATTTTACTTACACTTTGCATATAACTTACATTGTATCTTTGAGACATTGATTTAGAACCCAACATTTTCATAATTCTAAGACTTCTTTTTTGATTGAAAGCGTATTTAGTTATTTACTATTCTGAACACATTTTTGTGTTGTTTTATTTGTATCTGAGGAACAGCTTTTATGTTTTAACCCTTTCTTTGGGGGAAGAGGAGAGAAACTCTGCAAATTAATTATTCCAAATAATTTTTTCCTTTGCTTACCTAAGGCTGCAGCGCTTTCTTGCTGACTTCCGAGACCTCACCAGCTGGGTGACTGAGATGAAGGCTCTGATAAATGCTGATGAACTTGCCAATGATGTGGCTGGGGCAGAAGCCCTCCTAGACAGACATCAGGAACATAAGGTAGAGTGGTTATACAGCCAAATCCAGTTAGCAGCCCTCTGATTTGTTTGTCTAAGGCAGTCTCTGAGTCAGTGTTGTAGCACTGGAATGCTTTGATCATGCAACTAACACAGTACTAGATTGCTGTCCTGATTTAATATTTTTAAGTTGTTTCTAGATGGTAGATATATACTAAGTATTTAAGAATGCTTATGATAATATTTTATGAAAAATAGGCCTGATAGCAGCCAGTTGGAGATCTAAACCAGTAATTATTCCATCATGAGGAATTCCTCTAATTAAGCAGAAAGAATACAGCTCACATAAAATTCTGGTTTCTTTTTAATGTAGAAATTTATACCTACCTTATGTGCACTGTAAGATAATTCTGACAACATGTGCTAAGATAAATTTTGGTAACAGCTTTTTCACATCTCCTTCCATAGGGAGAAATAGATGCCCATGAGGACAGCTTCAAATCTGCTGATGAGTCAGGCCAGGCTTTGCTCTCTGCTGGGCACTATGCTTCTGATGAAGTTAAAGAAAAGGTAAGTTGAGAACAAGAGCTCCTAGAAGAATTTGGTCTCTTTCTTCTGTGCCCCTTAATTTAAAAGGATGATCACATCAGGAACTGGAGATTTCATTGTTTACATGGGAGGTCATTTTCAATTCAGTGCTAACCTTTAGAGTCACAATTTTATTTTACATTGAGATGGAAGTGAACTAGAGTGTTAAATAAAGTTGTTATATATTCCTCTTCCCAATCTATTAGCTCACCATCCTCTCAGATGAAAGGTCTGCCTTGCTGGAGCTGTGGGAGCTCCGCAGACAGCAGTATGAGCAGTGCATGGACCTGCAGCTTTTCTACAGAGATACTGAACAAGTTGACAATTGGATGAGCAAACAAGAAGTGAGTGCATATCTTTGAATTCTCCAGATATGGTGGACTTTAATTTCTGAGTAGCCTTCTGTAAGCTTAAGCAATTGGTATTACCTGCTGGCAGTGCCATTAACACCCACGAGTGAGTGGGTGCTGTGCAGATTTATTTATCTGACTGCCTGAAATGGTGCAATGGTTGTTTCCATCTAATGCTGAAACTATGAGCTGGGACTAGTGGGCTTGATGTGGCTTTTGTGTGTGTTAACTCTTATAAAATGCTGGTTGAATAAGAAGCTAAAAAGAATTATTGGCTGTAAGAAGCATAAAGCGAACACCATGCCAGTATGCCATCTTTACCTTTCAGTAATAACATATGGCACAAATATCCCTGGCTTGTGCTCACTTAGAGCAGCTGACTATGGAAACAAAATATACTTGTGTCCTTACTTCAGGCATTTCTGCTGAATGAAGACCTTGGTGATTCTCTGGACAGTGTGGAGGCTCTTCTAAAGAAGCATGAAGACTTTGAGAAATCCCTAAGTGCCCAAGAGGAGAAAATCACAGTAAGACATTGACATTAGGTCATCACTAAATGGACAAGTGAAACAAGGGCATTTATGGACTGGGGAGGAGACACTGCTAGAGGGTGGTCAAGGATGGGGTTTGCTTTGCAGAATGATCTTTTATGTGGGATGTATTAGCCCTAAATAACAGGTATTGTCTCTAAAATGAAGAATAGTGGAAAAAATGTGGGACAGGGCTCAATTTCTGTCTAAGAGCTGGGTAACCTGGTGCTTCCTTATCATACCAGCACACAGGTGGATGAATATGTGTCAAAAACCTGCACTCTTCCAGATGGAGAGGATGAGGGTACAGAGAGAAAAGGGTGTAAGGATAGATCTGCTAATGGCTTTCTGCCAGTTTTACTGTGATAAACTTTGGGGAATTTATATGCTAAGCAAATATGCACAAGCAATTTCTATTACACCAAATAAATGGAAACTTTTTTTCCCTCTAGGCATTGGATGAGTTTGCTACTAAGTTGATTCAGAATAACCACTATGCCATGGACGATGTTGCTACACGCAGAGATGCTGTAAGTATCCAAAATACATTTGGACTGTAGGCTTTAAATCTTATTCTGCTTTATTATTTTACATTATTTGACTTCAATATAGCATAAGTCAGTGGAGTTGTCCCAAGAGAGGTACAGTGGTGGTTCTTACGAGCTTGAAGAATTTAAAAACCTTTTACTTTTTTTTTTCCAGCTGCTGAGCCGCCGAAATGCCCTTCATGAGAGAGCCATGTACCGCCGCGCTCAGCTGGCGGATTCTTTCCATCTGCAGCAGTTTTTCCGAGATTCTGATGAGCTCAAGAGTTGGGTTAATGAAAAGATGAAAACTGCAACTGATGAGGCCTACAAGGTAAACACCAAGATGAATGGTAGAATGCTTTTAAGGCAGTACCAGGCTTAATCAGTCTAGTGACACGAAGCAACATCAGCCAAAATGTTGCTGATAATCGGTGGTATTAATGGCAATGGCGGGAATTGTGTCATTTCTTCTTGACTCCAAGAGGCATCTTCCCATCATGCAATAATCATGCCTATCCAAGAGTTTAAGAATTCTGATTTAAGGCACCAGATCCTCTGGTTACACCATGGCATGTCTATGAATGTAGTCCAATTTCAAAAATTCTTCAGAGATCTTTGGGTACTGATTTTGCATTTAAATGTTCTATTGCTTTCTTCATCTGTAGGATCCATCAAACTTGCAAGGTAAAGTTCAGAAGCACCAGGCTTTTGAAGCAGAGCTGTCTGCTAACCAGAGTCGTATCGATGCCCTGGAGAAAGCTGGCCAGAAGCTGATTGATGTCAAGCACTACGCGTCCGATGAGGTGGCAGCTCGCATGAATGAAGTCATCAGCTTGTGGAAGAAACTTCTGGAGGCCACTGAGCTCAAAGGTATGACTTGCTCAGAAGAATATGGGCAAATTTCTAGAGATTAGCTGGGAGAAGACGAGAAATGAGTTAACTTCAGTTTCCACTTGACTTACCTTGTTCTCTTCTGTGTCTCTGTCAGGTATCAAACTGCGAGAAGCCAATCAGCAGCAGCAGTTTAATCGCAATGTGGAGGACATTGAGCTCTGGCTGTATGAAGTAGAAGGACACTTGGCTTCTGATGATTATGGGAAAGATCTTACTAACGTTCAGAATCTTCAGAAGAAACATGCGCTGCTAGAGGCAGATGTTGCTGCCCATCAGGTAAGGGAAATAATTTCCATTCCTGCCTCTTCAGATTTGCTCACTCAAAAGATGGTATTTTCAGATATGCTCAGTCATAGCAGGTCTGTTTTTTTATATTTTTTTTAGCTTTGGGTTTTACTGTTTGCTTATGAAAAACAGTTTTGAACTGAAACATGACCGGACCGATATGTCTCTAAAATAATGTCTTTATAACTTCAATAAAAATGAGCTTCTCAGTCACTGCAGCCACCTCACAGAAATTCTGACCTAATGCTGTCTCTGGATCAATTTTAGGATCGGATAGACGGCATTACCATCCAGGCACGCCAGTTCCAGGAGGCTGGGCACTTTGATGCTGATAATATCA
The DNA here is from genome assembly GCA_013396995.1 of Dicaeum eximium. Taxonomy (NCBI): domain Eukaryota; kingdom Metazoa; phylum Chordata; class Aves; order Passeriformes; family Dicaeidae; genus Dicaeum; species Dicaeum eximium. The sequence continues at coordinate 98,320 of VWZP01009876.1, read as the reverse complement.
AGAAGAAACAAGAAGCTTTAGTGGCTCGTTATGAAGCTCTGAAGGATCCCATGGTAGCTCGCAAGCAGAAACTCGCAGATTCTCTTCGCCTGCAGCAGCTTTTCCGTGACATTGAGGATGAAGAGACCTGGATTAGGGAAAAAGAACCTATTGCAGCTTCAACAAACCGAGGTTGGTCCATCCTGGTATCTCTAGGATTTAGATGTCAGAATTGCTCTCTTATAAATTGTATCTTTATAGAACATTCCCTGAAAAATTCAGAGCTGTTTTGTGTAATTAACATTGCCCAGAGTTACGTATTTGCCATCACCCCTGGGTCTCTTACCTTGCTTGTATAATTCCAGTGGTAACATAGTCTCCATAGTTCTCTGTCTTCATTGTTAGAGTTCTCCCTGTGCAAGTTTGTGTAGTGCTACAGCTGCCTTGAAAGTTTTGTTTCCTCTAGTGACTCTGATTTAGCTGATTATTTATTTTGTATCTTTCAGGCAAGGACTTAATTGGTGTTCAGAATCTGCTAAAGAAGCATCAGGCTTTGCAGGCAGAAATTGCAGGCCATGAGCCTCGCATTAAAGCAGTCACACAGAAGGGAAATGCGATGGTGGAAGAAGGTATGTCTCAATATTTTTTAACTCTGGCACAGTCTTTTGTTTTCTGGCCCAACACAGTTAAAAATTATTGCCTGATTTTATCCTGGTAATAGGTACCTGCTAGCAGGATCAACTCCTGGTCATTCTTTCACCTCAAAATAAAAATAGGTTCCTAGATAGGAACCTGTCAGAATTTTGACAGATCTCTGTCTACTCTTGATGAACGCTTATTTAGCGATTTTGTGCCTATTTTATTTAGTCTATGTAATTAAATCCGCTGAAGGGTTCTATTGGAAGTACATAATTATGATGTGAGAGAGTATTCTCTACAAAGATAGTAATTCTTGCTTTTAAATAAATAGGCATCTTTATTTCTGACTGGGTGTTTTGAACATGAAAATTAAAAAAATAAATCTTGCAGGTCTGAAATATTTGTCTGCTGCCAGAACTCTGGAAAGAGAGGACCTTTTCTGTTTTATCATCAAGAAATGTTCTGATGTGTCTCGTTTTATTCCTAATGATTTAGCTAGTACAGCTTGATTGACAGGTTCAGTGTTTTTCAGTCTGAGGCAAAAGGACCAGCTGAGTTATGTTTTTGCAATTCTAGTCTAAACAGGCTTTAAATAGGTCTAATTTTTTGACTTTGGAGAATTATAAGTAATCTTTTAATGTCTGTTGTTTTTGTTGCTGACGTCCTTCAGTTCTCTCTGCTTCTGTTCCATAGGACATTTTGCAGCTGAGGATGTGAAAATCAAACTGAACGAGCTAAACCAGAAGTGGGACTCTCTGAAAGCCAAAGCATCTCAGCGTCGACAGGACCTGGAGGATTCCCTGCAGGCTCAGCAGTACTTTGCTGATGCTAACGAGGCCGAATCCTGGATGAGGGAAAAGGAGCCCATTGTAGGCAGTACAGACTATGGGAAAGATGAAGACTCTGCTGAGGTATTTGAGATTCTTGTTTAAATCCATTTTGCATAAGTACAGTGAGGATTTGTGCCGTGGTAAAAAAATGAGCTGTGCTAATTTCAGGATTCTTTACAAAGAGGGCAGATTCTTGCATCAAGCAGGATTTTGGCTCTTAGTCAAAAGATGATGTGTTTTCCTGTGTCATAGTTGCTATTGCACATGAAATTCTGCTGCTCAGTATATTAAACGAACTGTGAGGAAGCTTTACCTCTGTATTCACTCTTTTACAGGGTTTTGTTTTTTTAAGTATAATGAAAATAATATCAGCAAATTCCTCATGGAATGACCATTTCAGTATGAGTCTGGATTTCAGCAGTTCATTAGTCTGGAAGTAATTTTTTTGTCTGGATTTTTTTTAATAGCATTCTGCAGTCAGACAGCATGTCCCAGGCAGTGCTGACTGACATTTTATCACCATGAAGTGCAGTTTAAAGGCACACTTTAAACTTACCCTTATCACTCTGGAAATAGTTATTTCTGGTCAGAACAAAAGAATGTTGCTGAGATAAGGTAGAGGCAAAGCATCAGAAGCATTAGGACTGTTATCTAGCCTGTGAAAAAATAGAAGTGATTATTCCCCTGAGAGTCACAAGCCTGGCAGCTCTGAAAAACCCAGATTCCCCTTGTATGGAGTCAAAGTATATGTTTAAGCAGAGGTATATTTGTAAAATGGCAAGGTGTGCATGTTGTTATTATTATCCACTTGCAGGCTCTTCTGAAGAAACATGAAGCTTTGATGTCTGATCTCTCCGCCTATGGCAGCAGCATCCAGGCATTGAGGGAACAGGCCCAGTCATGCAGGGTAAGGAAAGATGCTAATCATGTACCTAAAATTCATGGGTCAGCAAAAGGTAAAAATAAAGCTCAATAACAGTTGTTGGTTTTGAGAGGTTATTGCAGACTGTGCTCGATTTTTCTCAAAAAAAAAATAGCAGTCTGTTTTTATAATCATAGGGTAGCTGTATTGTTTTGAAGTAAAACAATTTAGTGTGATTTTCAGGGTTTGAGCTCAGATAGCACCTAAACTGACTCTACAGTAGCTTTAGCTAAGGCTGAAGTCTATTCCAGGACAACAACATTGATTATAATAAACATGGAACAGCTCATTTTTTCTCGTGCCTTTTTTTTTTTTAGCAACAAGTTGCTCCCACAGATGATGAGACTGGAAAAGAGCTCGTTCTGGCACTCTATGATTACCAGGAGAAGAGTCCTCGGGAGGTGACAATGAAGAAGGGAGATATCCTCACCTTACTCAACAGCACCAACAAGGTGGGTTCTGGCCTCCTGCTCTGCTGCCCTGCTTGGCTCCCTCAGTGCTGTGTGTTTTGTTTGGTTTTGGCACATTTAGCCCACGTCCCCATCCAGCACTTCAGCTGAACTTCTTCACTTCATTTCCATCACTCCTCTGCAGCTGCCAGCTTTTCCAAGACAGGGCACATGTCTGTGAGACCTTTAATTCCCGGATGTGGAGGAATTTTTAGCCAAATATAAGGGGAGACATGGGAGTAAGATCTCTATCTTCAAAAGACAGTTTGTTTGCAAATGATCTCCATAACAAGAGCTAACTGTTGAGAGCATCACTGTTTTCCCTGTGTTAATAGAAGTCTCTGATTAGCAGCATTCAGTTGCCCAGCATTATTTATGCTTGATGATGGCCTCACAGTGGTTGCTTTGTGATTTTTTTGCTTCCAGGACTGGTGGAAGGTGGAAGTCAATGACCGTCAGGGATTTGTACCAGCTGCCTATGTGAAAAAGTTGGATCCTGCCCAGTCTGCATCCCGAGAGAACCTCCTGGAGGAGCAGGGCAGCATAGCACTGCGACAGGAGCAGATCGACAACCAGTAAGAGCTAACTGATGAGATATGACACTGCCAGCATTAGCTGGCTTGGCCTTTGCTTCACAGATTGCCACCAGCTTAGGTTAATGCTTCTTACACTAGGGAGTAATTAATTGGAGCAAAACAAGGGCCTTCTTTGCCAGAGGCACCAGATTCAGTTGTTTTATTCCTACTCTAGATTTTCTTGTTGCTTTTCCCATTTTTAACCATTAAATTCATGACACTAGAGCTCAACTTACTGTCTAACTTGAGTATTTTATGTGTTCCTTTTGTTGTTGTACCTAACTACTTAATCTTTTTTGTGAGTTATATATGTCCTAAGCAGCTCTTGTATATGTAGTTGTCACTTCTTAATGTGTGATCTGTTTTGAAAAGCTTTCTTAAATTTGATTCCATTAAGTACAGTGCTCTCCCTATACAGGGCTGCCTCTGGAGGTGCCCTCCTTACAACCTGGGGCTGCTTTGCTGCTAGCTCATCACTCTTTTTTCAGAAATGTGGTGCCAATATTTGTTGCCATTATTGGAGCTAAAATGTGTCCCCTCCTTTTTTTTAAATTTTTATCATCTTTTTTAAAAGAGCAGCATATCTTTGCAAACAGAAAACTGCAAGGCCACTTGGTAATGACCTTCTTAAAGCACATGGTGGCTGGAGATTAATTCAAGCAGGAGCTGTGGGTGATAGCTGTGAGTGCTGGCTCATCTTATCAAGCCAGTTGAAAGCCAAAGCTGAAAGTTTTCTGTGTACTCCCATCTGTTTGTGCAGCTACGCTGTCGTTCTTTGTGAGAATTTCCTCCCACTCAGTTGTGTTGAGTCATCAGTTATTACAGTGCCATGCAATAATTACTAGCCTTAGCTCTAGAATTAAAAAATTAAAATAAAATCACACCAAAAAACCCACCATCCCATAATGAAAAACCTTTTTACCAGCATGAAGAAAATGCTGGAGAATTGTGGCACATTGCTCAGGATATTAATAATATAATTCCCTCCATGGGTTTGCATATGGCTTTAGTAACTAGAACAGGGTGCCTTATTTTAGAGCCAAGGAGAGGGGACCACCTTTTAGTTTCCAATCCCATGGCACAATAATTAGTAAATGAGGAGACCTTATAGAGAGAGCTCAACTGTACTGCTGAGATTTCCTTAGATGAATTGTACTCCTGGTCTGATTTGCTTTGTTTGCTTCTGAACAACACCTAGTTTTCTCCATTTATATGTCAACTCTTACCCATCTCCTACCACAGACCAGCCATGGATGGAGCTGCTGCTTTCATTATTTTTGTTAATCTGACTAATTTTTCGCATGCATTTGCTGTGCTCCCTGTCTGTGCAGGACTCTCATTACTAAGGAGGTCGGCAGTGTATCTCTGCGTATGAAACAGGTCGAAGAACTGTGAGTAGGATTAGCCTTTTCCTAAACCATGCTGTCTCCACACTGTCACTGTTCATCCTCCTTTTGTTTCTTTCTTTGGGAATGCTGCTCCAAAGAGACATGGTGGAGGCCATTTCTGCAATGAGGATTAGTTTAGATGGATGTGGTGGTCTGTGTTTCCTCTGTTCCTCACAACCAGCTGCTTTTCTTGCTGGGCACCTCTGTGCTGCTAAATTGGTTCATGTTTATTCCATCACGCTGGTTTTGCTTACCAAAGAGACTTTAGGGCTATCTAGACTGTTTTCCTTAAAAAGCATCTCCTGCATTTCCTGAGGTGCAGATAAAAATATTAGTTCCTTTATATAAATATGTATAAAATACATCTACCAAGTATTGCATCACATCTGAATGTCTTAAGAGTTCGGGAAGGGTGGGGCTGTCATGGTTTATCATATGAGGTAACATTCATGCTGGGTAGTCAAAAAACATTATTTATATAGGATGATTTTTTCTTAATTTTAATATTAACTAAATTTTGAAACCTGTGTTCATGTCTCCTGGAAAAGATATCAAGTTTGCATTATACTGTTGGAAGTTGCTGGGAAATCCAAAGCCACAGTGTTGATTGGCTGTGCCTGGCTTTTGATAGCAAATGTATTTATTGAAAATTTAAAAATTAAACTTTTATGTAAATCTCTCAAGTGTTGCAACGCAACTCTGAGGTTCAGTTTGCTTCTGAGTTTTGCCCCAGATCCTCTGTGAGCTTTACAAGTATTTAATACCTAACATTGTTTACTGAGGCAAACAGCTGCAGTTAGGGCAGGCTTCAAAACAGTGTTTTCAAGTCAGGGTAGAAAGTTTCTATTTAAACCTAATATGAAAGATTCTTAGTTTCTTTCTGCCCACTCTTAAACTACTGTAAACAGGAAGCCACAACATTTCTGCTTCTATGGAAGGAGAGCTGATTTATCAGTTTGGTATGTAGACTTTACAGCCCAGGATACTGAGGATTTTTTTGGGGAGACTTTGTCCTCTCTGAGTTGTTGGTTAGTAAAATGCTGCAGGATTGAACTCCTCAAGCTGGGATGTTGTAACTGCTCAGTATCTGCACTCGTGGTTTGGAGCGGGAAATGAAAACATCCCCATTTGAGGCCCCTGCAGGTACCTCAGCAGTCTCTGGTATTATTTGATTTAATAACATCAGAAGGAACATGCTTAGTAATGAGAATCTATTGCTGCTGTTGATCACTGTGGTAGACTGATGTCCAAACTGATTGAGACATAAAAAGCCCTTCTAGATGCAGCTAAAATGTCTCATCTTCTGGAAGACTTAAAATAAAGTAAGAATGAGTATTAAGAGTGTGGTTTTTCTGAATGGAGGTTTTAAAAAACATGCATTATGCATTGCTAGAGAGATTTGTAATTCAGTATCAATGACTGCAAAACTCATCTTGGTTTTTTTCAGCAATAGTTTGGGGAAGGTCTTGTAGGATCATCTGTGTCTAATTGATTACAAGGTGGTTTTAAATAACTGGCTGGTCTTACGAGGTTTATTTGCCTGTGTAGACCAATTTAAACATTTTTTAGCTTTCACTTTGTGTCTGTTCTAATGTAAAGGGAGGAATTGTTGGGAATTCCACAGATATAAAAAGTGTACATGAAATGAGTTTCATGGATTTCCCAGTTTAATATAGGTGTGTTATCAAAGATACACACCTTGCTTAAACATTCAGCAGATTTTGCACTGGAAAATGGCTAGTGAAGATGTTTGTCCTAAACATGAGAGGTTGGTGGATTTTCATAATCTGATGGCAAACTTGATGTACTCTAGGAAAATATCTCTTGGCAAGTAAGAGCCTATGGAGTCATTCCTGCCCTGCAGTGATACTGTGGTTTAAGAGCCTGCCCAAGTCTAGGCTGTGATTTGGGTTTGCATTTGCCCAGTGAGGTGTTGCATGTGGGAGTTCCCATTTTGGTGTGCAATCCATGTGGAGGAGAGACATGGACAGTCTTCATTCCCAACTCATGAGTAGCTCATCCTGTAGCAGAACAGGGCGTAAGTTCAAGGATTCCCCATTTTTGGGGACCTCAGTACTTAGGAAATTCCTGTGATTTGACTCAGTTCCATCTGATTGTTCCCTGCTTTTCTTTCCTGCTTGTCCCAGGTATCACTCTCTCCTGGAACTGGGAGAAAAACGTAAAGGCATGTTGGAAAAAAGCTGCAAGAAGTTCATGCTTTTCCGTGAAGCCAATGAGCTCCAGCAGTGGATCAATGAGAAGGAAGCAGCGCTCACCAGTGAGGAAGTGGGTGCTGATCTGGAGCAGGTGGAGGTTCTGCAGAAGAAATTTGATGATTTTCAGAAGGTATGTTGTGATACTGCATAATGTGTGTGTTAATTTTGGCCTTTCCCTTCAGGCTTTCTGATTATGTGTCCATGACAATTCTTCATAGCTGAGTAGGAAACATGGCTTTGATTGAACATAAAAGGTCCATAGAAGGTATATATGAATTTTTAAACTTCATTTTGTGAGGATAGAGAATCCCACATTAAAGTGTCTTCAGTTTGGAATTTCAGTTTGTGTAAAGCATAACCTTCAGTTAAAATATTCCTATTGAAAGGAAAGATGCATTTGGTTTCCATCTGTAGAGTTATTTCCCCGAGATATGGGGGGAAAAAAATCTGGCAGCTGGGATTCCCTGGCACAGGCTGTCTGGGAACTCAGGGTCACTGTGCTCAATTCCTGCTGTTCACACACTGGGTGCTCCTGGTGAGCCACCTTGTTCCATGTGTTTTGCTTGGGTGAATTTTAATGCTGGGATATTTCCCTGTTCTGTGCAGGATCTCAAAGCCAACGAGTCACGCCTGAAGGATATAAACAAGGTTGCCAAAGACCTGGAGTCAGAAGGGCTGATGGCAGATGAAGTACAAGCAGTACAGCAACAGGTGCTCTTTCTCTACCTTAATCTAATCTAGGAAGCAAAAGATTTTCCTTCTTTCTTTTGTATGTTGCCTAGCATTGCAGGATTCAGGCTGCTTCCTAGTGTGGCCATCCCAAGAAAACCTTTAGAATTATTTTTTTAAATAATGCTAGAACAAATTACAGCAGCATCTAGAGCTCTTTCATTTCTTTTTTTAGGAATGGAAAGTCTTTGCAATTATATTTAAAGTCATGGAGAATCCATGCATTAACTTTGCTTCATATAGATTTGAAATTTAGCCTTTATTTATTTGCAGGAAAATGGGTGAGGAGTACTAGGGAAAAAGAAAAATAAAATAGAGTTCAATTCGGAGTGGAAGGGGTTTGTGGGTTTTCTGTTTTGGGTTTTTTAGGGATTTTTTGCCAGCTTTTTACATACTTGTGCTGTAAATAATTTTATTCTGTGCCAACTAAGTATGAAGCATGTTGGAAAAAAACATTCTTTCTGTTAGAAAATAACAAATTGTTTGTCCTGTCTCCTTTGCAGGAAGTCTATGGGATGATGCCCCGGGTAAGTGTTAATTTCTGAGGTGGATGGAGTGGCAGCTGTAACAGGTTTGGGATGTACAAGGAGAAGTTCAGCCATAATTGTAGTTGATTTCTATGATGGAACTCACTAATGACTTTGAATGGACATTCAAAGATTCTTATCTATGATCCCTTTATTTCCTGAGTGTCTTGCCCCACATCACAGATCTAAGCAAGCAGCATAACCCAAACTGATACAAATAATTGCATGAAAAAATATATTTACTCTGTTAAGGATTGAACACAGAGATATTTTCAAGATTTTTTTTACTGTATTCTGATAGTTTTAGATTCTGCTTCGTATTTAAAGCTGTTTCTTCGCATTTTTAAACAGGATGAAACTGATTCTAAGACAGCCTCTCCTTGGAAGGTAGGTGTCATTGCTTAGTAGCACGCAAGAAAATAAACCAAAAATTACAGCACATAATCTTTTTTAAACCATTTGCTTCTCCTGTGCCACAGAAATTGTCAATAGCCTGGTTTTTACCTCTCTGCTACAAAACTCTTGTTTAGTTTTGAGCTTGTACTATGAGGGTGATTCCAGTTTCTGGGCAGTAGATGTTGAATAATCCCTTGTTCACGCTGCATGAGTTCTTTGCTTTCTGCTTGCTACAACAAAAATGTTTTTATTCCTCAAAGTCAAAACCATTTATGTCAATACTCCTTTAGTAAGGCATATACTGTATCCCATTAGTCATCTCCAGCTCATTTACTACAATAGTTAGAAGAAGCCTTTCTCCATTCATTAGAGGCTTACAATGGAAGAGCTGTCACCTGCTAAAGCACAAAAATATCTTAAATTTTTTTTAAATTATCCAAATTGTATTTTCCCTAGCATTTAATTCCTGTGTTTTGTATCTTGCGTTCACCCTGTTAGACTTAGAGCTTCTTGTACATCTTTTAAGTGTGTGAATGTGGGGAAACCAGGTTAGTATGCAATATTTTGACAGAAAATGCAGCCATGTTGTCAAGAACTTTTAAAGTATTTTTTTGCAAATTATAGACATGTACATTAAATTCTAAGAGTCTTATAGTAACTTAGCAAACTGAGATTTTGGGGGAGTTTTAATTCATGTATTCCATGTTGCCTTTAAACTTCCTCTTCTTTCTCCTCATTAGGATTTGTTTGCTTCAGTTTTCACTAACATGACAGTGCTTACTTGTGAATTCTGACTATTCTTACTCAGTTGTATAATACCTTAGGTATTACAACCAATTATTCTTAACTGCTTTTGTCATTTACTTACATTGTCTTTCTTAGTGGTTTCTATTAGATTTTAAAGGATTTTTCTTTCATTCTGGTTTGCTTTTGGTTAGAGTTGATTTCAGTGCTATATTTTTTATTTCTGCCTTTTCACACAGTCTGCACGTTTGATGGTACACACTGTGGCAACCTTCAACTCAATCAAGGTAATTCCACAACTTTCTCTGACCCGAGTCAGAAGTTGTGAACATTTCTTACCCTCCTTTTCCATAGTCTGTCTTTAATTAAGCTTTATAAACTCTTTTGAATCAATTTATTGAAAGAAGTGTATATACATTAGTGTATATACAGCATTTGCTTCTCAAGTTACATCACTATCTTATTACATACATAAAATCATTTGGTTTTACACCTCAGGAGAAACCCTTCAAAATATTATTTAACTAAGCTGAATTTAACTTAACTGAATTTGTGCATTCTTCTGGAATTAAGCAGAATTTAGTAACCTTTGCCTGTAGTGAAAGGCCAGTCTTGACTTTTCACTTCCCTCATCCAGGAGCTGAATGAGCGCTGGAGATCCCTGCAGCAGCTGGCAGAGGAGAGGAGCCAGTTGTTGGGCAGTGCCCACGAGGTCCAGAGATTCCACAGGTGAGGGGTTTGTTTGGTCTTGACTAAAATGCTTTGTCTATCCAGAATTCTAAAATGTAGCAGAAGCTGCTCTAAACAAATCCTATTCAACCCCCATCTTGTTCAGTGGAGGGTGGTATTTTAATTCTCTTTTTGCCTTTCCTTCCTTCAAATCAGAGATGCTGATGAAACCAAAGAATGGATAGAGGAGAAGAATCAAGCATTAAATACAGACAACTATGGGCATGACCTGGCCAGTGTTCAGGCTCTGCAGCGCAAACATGAAGGCTTTGAGAGAGACTTGGCAGCTCTGGGAGACAAGGTGAGATTCTGAGGAAGAAAACTCAAAAGCTTTCTTTTTTTCTACCAGAAATGATTGAGCTATAGAAGTTCTCTCTGTCTTCGTTGCGTTCATTTCCCTTTCTCTAATCCTAGGTGAATTCTCTTGGTGAAACTGCCCAGCGTCTGATCCAGTCACATCCAGAATCTGCTGAAGATCTCCAAGAAAAATGCACTGAGTTGAATCAGGCTTGGAACAGTTTGGGAAAACGTGCTGACCAGCGCAAAGAGAAGCTTGGAGATTCTCATGACCTGCAGCGTTTCCTCAGTGACTTCAGGTAGTGATGTGATTCCCCCTCTCAATTTGTTTATTATTAGTGAAGTATACATGGCCTATTGTTCCACAGGAATATTTCTGTGAAGGGTTCAGAAAAGGACTGCTATCCCTGTTGTGATTTATTTCAGTGGAGAGAGGGAAAAATTCCCTATTACTGTGTGTTCACAGGGACCTCATGTCTTGGATCAATGGGATCCGGGGCCTGGTCTCCTCAGATGAACTGGCAAAGGATGTGACTGGAGCTGAAGCTTTATTGGAAAGGCACCAGGTATGTGAAAGATAAGTGTTTCATAAGCATCAACAAATGTTTCTTTTTTCTGACACTTTCCAATTAGAGTTCCAAAAATAGATCAGTCCTAGCTTTGGTTATTGAGCAGCACATCTTTGCCCCTTGCAGGAACACCGCACAGAAATAGATGCAAGAGCTGGCACTTTCCAGGCATTTGAACAGTTTGGACAACAACTTCTAGCCCATGGACACTATGCCAGCCCAGAGATCAAAGAGAAACTGGATATTCTGGACCAAGAACGGACAGACCTGGAGAAGGCCTGGGTCCAGCGCAGAATGATGCTGGACCAGTGCCTGGAACTACAGGTACTCTGCTGCAGTTTGGATAAGAAAAATAATTCCTCTTTTCATTAAAAAGTTTATTATTTCATGGTGGTAACACTGCTCTTGATCTGTCTTGCTCATGCTTTGGATTTTTTTTCTCCCCAGCTGTTTCATCGAGACTGTGAACAAGCTGAAAACTGGATGGCTGCCCGGGAGGCTTTCCTAAATACAGAGGATAAGGGAGACTCCTTAGACAGTGTGGAGGCACTCATCAAGAAACATGAAGATTTTGATAAAGCAATCAATGTCCAGGTGAGGAGTGTAGCTGAAGTAAGGGGCAAATAGTTCCCTTTTTCTCATGTGAATTATTAGCAGAAGGAGTTCCTGCCATGTATGGCTTCTAAAACTCAGTTCTGACTATTCAGCCATGTGGAATTTGCTGCAGAAGTTTAGAAGCAGCTTATGCAGATCAGGATGTATATCATTGCCTACAGTGTAGAAATAGTGGCAAGTATTTGTGTAAATCTACAGGTTTGAAATTTTTCCCTTTATTTGTGGCAGAAAGGGTATATTTCCAGTTTCTTGTAGCAGAAAGCTGCCTAGATTTATTGAGAGATCATACTGCTGAAGTTTTTAGCCTAAAAGATCATTTTTCCTAAATGCCACAGGTGAAAAGTGTTCTAAGTTGAACTCTGCAGTCCTGTAGAAGAGAGACTTCCTTCATAGGGTCCCAGTAATGTAAATTTAAAGAAGATTAAAAGGCTTGTTCTGTTCCAGATACTGCTCATCATTTGACGTTAGGGAAAGTTCTAATTCATGGTTTCTGGTTTGAATAGGAAGAGAAAATTGCTGTCCTGCAGTCCTTTGCTGACCAGCTGATTGCTGCAGACCATTACGCCAAGGGAGTCATCGCCAACAGACGCAACGAGGTCCTGGACAGGTCAGTGCTGCCCTGGGAGGAGAAGGCAGATGACTGGAAATCCTCTTTACGGATGTTCTGTAGCTGTTGAAGGTGATGCCTCATGTGGCTCTAGTGTTTTTGTTCATTATATGTGTCAAATTACTGCAGGTGGCTTCGTCTGAAAGCCCAAATGATTGAGAAGAGATCGAAGCTGGGAGAGTCTCAAACCCTCCAGCAGTTCAGTCGTGATGTGGATGAAATAGAAGCTTGGATCAGTGAAAAGCTCCAGACTGCAAGTGATGAGTCCTATAAGGATCCCACAAATATCCAGGTGAATGTGGTTCTTGGCTTAAAAATCCAAATATCACTTAACCTTGCATGGCCTCCTCTGGCTTGAAAATCCATGCTTGGGATTTCTTGTTCAGAGATGACAGAATACTGCATCATGTTGGACATGTTCTCCTTTTAACAAGGAGAAAATGGAAGTTACATTATGCATGAAAGGAGACCCAAAATAGACCTTGGTTAGTAATTATTCATGCCTATAATTAATTATTCATGCATATAATTAATAAGATATGTGGTATCTGCAGCAGAAAGTTTGCTAAAGAAACCCAAGTGGCTGTTCTGTCTCTCTCCCAGCATCTAGACAATAAAATAAGGAAATGGAATTCTTGGGTCTTAACTCTTTTATATTATAAAATGCAAAATCTCATTTATTTTTCAGTATTAAGGAATAAAGTTACCTCTTATGTTTTAATTCTGGTTTATGAAGTAGTATGAATGCACTGAACTACTTCTCTCAATCTGTTTTATAGCTTTCCAAACTGCTGGTAAGTAGTTTGGACTAGCCCTGGTATGTGAATTTATTTTCTCTTTATAAGCTTCTGTGTAAGCCCAAACTCTGGTTGCTGCTCCATCCATCAGTTCATGCAATCTCTTTGTTTTCTGTTAGTTCTAGACCTCCATCCAGGTACAGCTGTTGATCCTCGTCCTATGGGTGTGGCTTTTTTGTTAATTCCTATTCAGCATCATTTATTTATGTATTTGTTTTGCAGGTGTTCTGCATGACCTGTTTAATTTATGCTGTATTAATGGTGTAGTCTAGGCTTTTTTAGGAGTTAGCCCACAGGAAAATGGGGTTTTGTCCCCCTTTTTCAGAGATTTGGCTGTTTGATCATCATTGGTGATGATTTAACACAGGGCATAATGTCAAATCCATGAGCTTGTGTTTGTAGAATCAAATGTTGAAGATGGAGGATTCAGTAAATTATAGATGTTGATTGGCTTAGTTCTTGCAATAGCATAGAAGGGAATAAAACAGAAAGAACACTCCAGAAAAAGAGATGTACCAGATGGAAAGCTGACAGCACTTGTAAGAATCCAAGAAGTGGAGTAAAATGAGGATATGTGGAGGGAAAAGATAGAACAAAGAAAGAGAAGGCTAATGAGTAAGAAATGAAAGAATCATTTGTCACTTTGAAGTGTGGTACATTAAATTACTGGTTTTTTAGTTGAAAAAAAATTGTATTAAACTAGAAAGGCTTGTCTGCAGTTTGTTGTCATGGTAATTATATGAAGATAGGCAATTGGCAGCTTTTAAATTTAATTTTCCAAGTTGGTAGATCTAGCTTTAAAGGATATGCTTTTATAATCTCAGGATTTGGGGTTTACAGTACCCAAAATGAAGCAGTTCATGCAGAATTTCTCATACCAGTGCAATAGTATTTTTCCTTTTTTATTTTTGAGCTAACATTTCCTTTCATTCCATTCTCTAGGACACTCTCTACCCATGTCCAATGTCACTAGCATTTCCAGTTTATACTTGCAAATTCTGTCTTGTCACTTTTGTGCTGTTGTCATATTCATTGTGGGTGGATGGATCATGGATACATGAGAGCTGCACACTCCTTCCCACACCAAGGCTCCTGTTGTTCTCATGGTGCTCTCAACTTTGCAGAGAAAAATTCTTACCAAATAATTCAGTTATGTTTTTATAGAGGTTTTTGGCTGTTAATCCAGTATTTATCAATATACATATATATATATGATGGGGCTGTGTATGACTTAATATCACAACTATGCAGAAAGCAGATAAGCTGGAGCAGTGATTTCTGTTAATTACCTATAGATTAGGAAGGGAAGTAGGAATTTGTGTAATTACTGTAGGAGTAGAAAGGATGATCTACTCTACTCAGGGTATGTGTAATTGGCTCTTTTCAAAGGGACACATTGAAAACTAGGAATCTTTACTGCAGTAACAGCTCAGCACAGGGAATTTTGCATTGGCACCTGTGAAATGCAGAACATGTTCTGTGTATCAGCTCACCCACAGTTTTGCCAGGTCAAAACTTGGTGGTTTCTCAGGTAATGAGAGTAACCACTGGAGCGAGCAGTGAATACCCTACCCAGAGAGAACTTCAGCTCAGCCTGTGCACAAGGCTGATGACAACCCAGCCCATGAGAACAATGGAGCAGCCCTTTGTGCAGTGCCTGATGGTGTTGGGTTTGTCCTTGCAGAGCAAACACCAGAAGCACCAGGCCTTTGAAGCTGAGCTCCACGCCAACGCCGACCGCATTCGCGGCGTCATCGACATGGGCAACTCCCTCATCGAGAGGGGCGCGTGCGCCGGCAGCGAGGACGCCGTCAAGGTGGGCACCTTCAAGTCTTGCTTGGCTTTGCTTTGAGCAGTGTTTTGGTAACTGAGGGAGGACACTGTCCTTCTAGAACAAATCTTTATAGAAGCTTTTGTATCAGGTGAATCATTCTGCTTCAGTCTCAAGGATCAATTTTCTAATCCTCTGATTGAGGTGTAAATTATAGCTGGGCAGCTTGAAATAGACTCTAACTTGCATATCTGGAATCAACAGCCAAACTTCCATCATGTTCTGGTTTTGCATTGATCAGAACTTTTTTCATGTTTCATTTGTGACATTTATTTATTTCCCACTTTCTGACAGGCACGCCTGGCTGCCCTGGCTGACCAGTGGCAATTCCTGGTACAGAAATCAGCAGAGAAGAGTCAGAAACTGAAAGAAGCTAATAAGCAACAGAATTTCAATACTGGAATCAAGGACTTTGACTTTTGGCTTTCAGAGGTAATAAGATGGGAATTAATTACTTGCAAAGCATCTTATTTTCAGTTTCTATTACCTTTGCTGATGTTAGATTTTGTGGAGCACTGTTTACCTTTGAGCAAGTCTAGGTTTATTTTTAAAAAAAACTTTATTACTAGTAAAATTCTTGTGTATGTGTTTGTTATTAGTTATGAATGATAAAAGGTGACAGAAAGCAAATTTGCATGGAACCTTTTAGGTATTAAACAGGTGACAAGGTAAAGGTTTATTAGAAAATTGAGAAGTAATTTGCATGGTTTTAAAGCATTATAGTTTCAAGGAGTCTGTGAAACACAATTTGTTCTTCATTCCATGTTTCCTTCTCCGTCCCCAGGTGGAAGCTTTGTTGGCATCTGAAGACTATGGGAAGGACTTGGCATCTGTTAACAACCTTCTGAAAAAACACCAGTTACTGGAAGCTGATATATCTGCTCATGAGGTATTGCTTTCCCTTTTAGTTTTGGAAGATAAATCATAGTCATAAGCAAATTCTTTAGGTACAGCTCCTGATATCTGCTGCAGTCACAGACTCATTGAAAAGTGGTTTTTAACAAAACTCATGACTGCGACTCAGATTCTGATTTTCACCCTGACATAATGAGCACAGAAACCAGCTCTGAGCAATCCCTGCTCTCTCTCCCTGTGTCCAGGATCGCCTGAAGGACCTGAACAGCCAGGCTGACAGTCTGATGACCAGCAGTGCCTTTGACACGTCCCAGGTGAAGGACAAACGTGAGACCATCAACGGGCGCTTCCAGCGCATCAAGGGCATGGCCAGCGCCCGCCGCGCCAAGCTCAATGAGAGCCACCGCCTGCACCAGTTCTTCCGGGACATGGACGACGAGGAGTCCTGGATCAAGTGGGTGTTTGGGAAGTTCTGGGCTTGCCAACAACACTCATATCCTTTAGTGTGGCTGTAGAGCTGCCTCCCAACAACTGTGCGTCTATAGGAGATCACCTTTGCTGCCAGTCCAGAAAAACTGTTGAGGGTGTGGTTCTTATCTGCAGTTTTCTTTGGTCAGATCACAGTAAGCAGGAAAACACTGTTTAGACTTGGACATTTCATTCTAGTCTTTTTGGGAAAGGTCCTACCAAAAATGCAAACCGTTTTCAGTACTTTCTTGATTCTAGCCAGTTGTAATTAATCAAATGGTCTTTCCACATTGGTGTTAGTACCTCAGGAGGGGGGAAAGACATGAGGCTGATAGGAATCATTCTAATTAGAGCACTTCTTTTGTCATGCTTTTAAAACAAACAAAATTTGGACAACTTTACAAAAAAGATCTATATTTTTAAAAAGAAAACAGTACAGAGGAATTCTGTCCTTCAAAGATAAATGATGGGCCCTCTGTCACCTTTTTTCCCTCACACAGAAATGTGCTGCCAAGAGCTACTTGCTGTTTGCTAATAACTCTTGTACACAACATTTTACATCCAAGATCTTTGTGCAATGCAGAGCAGTTGTGTATCTGAGGGGTTTCTTTTCTTTGTCAGGTTGGAACTTTAGAAGTAATTTTCAGATTTTATATTTCTCTCTTTTCTGTTGAATTTAGAGAGAAGAAACTGTTGGTTAGCTCAGAGGACTATGGCAGAGACCTGACTGGTGTGCAGAATCTGAGGAAAAAACACAAGCGCCTAGAAGCAGAATTAGCTGCCCATGAACCTGCTATCCAGGTAAAAGCCTCTCCCCTACATAAAAGCCTCTCTCCTCTATAGAGAAATGACAGATTTCTCTATAAGCAGCACCTTATTTGATTGTGGAAGAGATGAAAGCTAGCAGTAGTTTTGCTGGATCCCAAACAATGCACATGAGGGAGGCAGGTGATGCTCCAATACCTGTTTCTCTGCAGGGTGTTCTGGACACGGGTAAGAAGCTTTCAGATGACAACACAATTGGAAAGGAGGAGATACAGCAGAGACTGGCTCAGTTTGTGGATCACTGGAAAGAGTTAAAACAGTTGGCAGCTGCTAGGTATGAATTTCTGTAAAATTCAGTATTAATTCAAAGTTACACGGACTCATAATCAGATTTACAGAATTTCAGGGTATGGGTTATTAGAATTATGATGTAACAACATCTATCACTGATCAGACTCTAGAAGACTATTGACAATGTTCCTCAGTAGAAATGTGACCCTCTTTTTGAGGTGTATGTTGTGTTTAGCCTTTTCTCGCACCAGTTGGAAACCACAGGCTTGCAATCAGCTGCCTTTACTCCACTGCCAGGAGATTTTTCCTGATAAGAAACTGTTGGGAGAGAGTTTGCTTCAATCCTTTGACAGCTGCAGGCTTTGTAGTCCAAGGAATTCTTAGAGCTTGGCTGCTCTAAGAGCAGCCATGGCTGCTGCCAGAGGGGTGAAGTGTGGATGATAGGCTTCAGGCTCTGCGCATTGTTTTTATATCTTACATCTCAATGCCATAAAGCAGCACTGACTAATTTTACCTTCCCCACACAGGGGTCAGCGTCTGGAGGAGTCTCTGGAGTATCAGCAGTTTGTAGCAAATGTTGAGGAAGAAGAAGCCTGGATCAATGAGAAAATGACACTGGTAGCCAGCGAGGATTATGGGGACACACTTGCTGCTATCCAGGTATGGAGGAAGTTGTCAGCACTTTATTGTTGCATTACTCTTGGTTAGAGCATAACAAACCTTTTCTTTAACTGTCTTCACAATTTAGAGGTTATTGTTGGTTTCTTTTGAAGTCCTGCATTGTAAAAAATGTAAATTCACTTTAAAAATATCCCAATAATATTATTTACTGTAAAAATTGCTTGCAGCTTGATGTAGCTTTGCGTCTCTTGACCTCTGATAGGAAATCAGTCTCAGTTTCCTTTTGTGCACAGAAAACCAGTGAGTTGTGCTAACCAGCTAAGATTAATTTTTGACAGAAGAGGTTTATGCTAACTGATTTATAAAAAGTGAATTACTTTTTAATAAATGGTGAGAAATTGTTTTTTGAAGTGCCTGTGTCTTGTATTTGCAGGGCTTGCTGAAGAAGCACGAGGCATTTGAGACTGATTTTACTGTCCACAAGGACAGAGTGAATGATGTCTGTGCTAATGGAGAGGATCTCATTAAAAAGGTGAGCATGAACTATAGTAAAGAGAAACCTTCAAAGGCTCCCCAGGACATCTTCATGTTATTGTACACTTGCTCTTCTCTGTCATGTCTTTGGAAAGAGCTCTTACTCATTTTTTGTGGCTGAATAAGCTGTTGGTGTTGTGCTTTCAAAGGTGTTTCTGAGACAACATCTTTCAGCTGAAATCCTTGCTCTGTCACCAATGTCCAGAATGCCTTAGATGACTTCAACATCATAGAGGATGACTATATTTTTTCTCTTCCCTGTCACATAGAACAATCACCATGAGGCGAACATCACTGCCAAGATGAAGGGGCTCAGAGGCAAGGTGTCAGATCTGGAGAAAGCAGCAGCTCAGAGGAAAGCCAAATTGGATGAGAACTCAGCCTTCCTCCAGTTCAACTGGAAAGCAGATGTGGTGGAGTCGTGGATAGGTATGTTCTGTACTGGAGTACAATATTTGGTCACAAACAAACCTTAAACTCCTTCATTTACAAAGGTGTCCAGTAGCTCCTCGTGTGCTGTTGTAATAAACAGACCTAAGCCCAGAGTAATCAGCAGTGCTATCCCTGCTTTATGCTTTTGTAGTAACCTGATCAGGAACAGAGGGAATGTTTGAGATGGAGAAATGACATTTTTGCAAAATTTGTTTCATTTTCCAGGAGAGAAGGAAAACAGTCTGAAGACAGATGATTACGGACGTGACCTCTCTTCAGTGCAAACCTTGCTCACCAAACAGGTCAGTGCTGATGCTGCTGCCACCCCATGAAGGGTGAACTCTTGTGAGCACACAAGAATGCATGTTTGAAATATATGCAGGATAGTGGAAAGGCTAAAGAAAAATACGATCTCAAATACCTTTTGTTCTTTCAATGCTTCAGGAAACATTTGATGCTGGACTTCAGGCTTTCCAGCAGGAGGGAATTGCAAACATTACTGCTCTGAAAGACCAGCTGCTCGCAGCCAAGCACATCCAGTCCAAGGCCATCGAGGCCCGGCATGCTTCCTTGATGAAACGCTGGAATCAGCTACTGGCTAACTCTGCTACCAGGAAAAAGAAACTCTTGGAGGCTCAGGAGCACTTCAGAAAGGTGAGTGGCCAACCATGGGGTTACAAAAATCTAATTGTGCACTTGATAAAAAATACACACTTGCAACTTCTGTAGCTCGTTCATGCTTTTGCAACTAATGATTTTGGAGATCCTGGAGAATTAACATAAGAATTTCTGAGATGCTTGCAAGGCCAACTCTTGCATGTTAATTCCAGATGAGCTCATACAGAATATTTCCATTACTGAACAACTGGATTTTTTCTCTTTTCAAGGTTGAGGATCTCTTCCTGACTTTCGCGAAGAAGGCCTCTGCCTTCAACAGTTGGTTTGAGAATGCTGAGGAGGACCTGACGGATCCTGTGCGCTGCAACTCACTGGAGGAAATCAAAGCCCTGAGAGAAGCTCACGATGCTTTCCGTTCCTCCCTCAGTTCTGCCCAAGCTGATTTCAACCAGCTGGCAGAGCTTGATCGCCAGATCAAGAGCTTCCGTGTGGCCTCCAACCCCTACACTTGGTTCACTATGGAGGCTCTCGAAGAAACCTGGAGGAATCTGCAGAAAATTATCAAGGCAAGTCAGTGAGGGAAAGAGTCTCTTCATATCTTACGACCTTTCAGTCATCCCTGGAAGTATCTCTGAGATAATGGATACAGGAGTTTGTCACCATAATACAGTCAAAATACCTCAACATCTGTGAGCAAAAGAAAATTGCTGTTACCTATAAACTTGTGCTATTGTCAGTTGTTCTCATGGTTTTCCATTTGTGGCTCTTCCAAAGGCAAAGCACGTGTCCCACTTCCTAATTGTAATATAAGTTTAATTTCTCTGCTATGCAGTGAAGCAACTGCTGGTTCAATTCCATTTCTGAGGACTTCAGTTCTGAATTAGCACCTGAGATGCTTTTCTCTAGATATCCAGGACGCCAAGCACTCTGTTTTGTTCTGAGGCTCAGAACTGTGCTGGGATGCAGCTTTTAGGTTTTACTTTCTGTTACAAGATGAGGCCAATCCTTTATTTCTCTGAAATGACTGTTCATTTCTCAGGAACGAGAACTGGAGCTGCAGAAGGAACAGCGAAGGCAGGAAGAAAATGACAAACTGCGTCAGGAGTTTGCTCAGCATGCCAATGCCTTCCATCAGTGGATTCAGGAGACCAGGTATAGTTTGTCTCTCCAGGACCTGCCCTTAGAGAATCTCTTAGGTATTATTTGTGTGCATCCTCCATATCTTTGGACTGTCAAAGTTGTAAATGCCTCCTACTGAAAAACAGCTCATCAGGACTTGTCCATTCCCTGCAGTTGGGATTTAAGGGAGGCCCCATTGAGCTACAAGGGAAAGCCCTGAAACAATAGACTTTAAAAATGTTCCTATTTCTGAATTAATTTACCTGCAGTAATTCCAGTTATCCAGGACTTGACTTTTCTCCAGTTATTCCTGAACTAGGCTGCAGCACAGCTGGGGAAGTGGAGCACAAATAGCTCCAAGCAGACTCTGAAGTGCCAGCGGCATTTCTGTAAATGCCCCTTTTGTATTGAGTAGTGTATTGGGAATCTTACTGGAGTTCAAATAGAGAAAGAAGATGTGAAAAGAGCTTAAAATTTTGTAATCATTTCCCTGGGCTACTGTCTAATAATAATAACCTTCTCTAAGGAGAGGGAGTAAAGATTTAACAACTGTGTTAGAAATTAAAAGTCTCAAGGTTGAGCATTGCAGGTGCCTGCACTCAGTCAGTGCTGTCAGCAGCTCTGACAGGTTCTGGTTGGGGGTCAGAGGAGGTGAGTTCTGTTCTATGTAACCCTGTGATTCTCTGTCTGTGTGTTTACAAATAGTTCTGTATGTGTCTTCATGAAATAATGAAATATAAATATGATTTTTAACTTTTTGATGTTTGCTTCCCACCCAAATCTCTATCCCTCTCTTACTGTCTTGTCTCTGTCCTGCTGCCTGATGTTTGGATCTTCACATTCTACAGGACTTACCTGCTAGATGGGTTAGTATTGAATTTTATATCTTTCAGATTTTGGTGATGTGTTCTGTTCTGTGTGTTTTCTCCTGTCGTTACATCGCTTCTGAAAGCTGTGCTCAAACCCCTCTTATTTGGAAAGAGCAACCTTTTGCTGAGGTGCACAGACACAGGAAACAAGATTTTGGAGTAGTTAACTATAAACCAGTAGAAACATAACAATTTCCTAGTCAAAAGCAGAATTACAACAGGCAGCCACTGGCACACCATGGAATTCCTGGCTTTTGCTCTTGCTTTCTCTTAGGGCTTGCACAGGAAAAGGCCCTTAAGTCGAGAAGATACGTGAGAATATAGCTGCTTTCCAAAGGCAAGCTATTCTGACATTTCTAGTTTTTCAGCTTAAGAGACTTGCTTAGTGAAATAAAACATTCGACCATAACTGTTCTGAGAACAATAAAATCTCTGAAGTATTGGCTGGTTTTGATAAGGAGAAGGGAAGATTCTTACAACAACATTTCGCTGAAATTACGTATCTTAAAACGCTGTAGTTTGCAAATATGAACTGTCCAGTTTTAATCTGCTGCAGAACCATGGCCCACACAAATTTTAGCCTTGACAGGAGAAAACCAACCTTCCAACATGATTCCAAGAAGCTGTTGGTATTTGCCAGCAGTTTTAAGCCCACTCTGTGTCCACAGCAATGGTTCCTGATGAGGATGTGTGCTGGCCATTTGTCTGGAAGTGGAAAGGAAATAAGATCTTTAAATGTTTTCAGACTACCAAAGCCTCTGCAAATGTGTCTGTCAAGTTAAATTCCTTCAGCAGGACGAGTCTCAGCACAGTGGAAGCTTTGTGATAAGATGTGATGTCAAATGCCAGCAGTCTTTGGGCCGGGGCAGAGGCTGTGTGTGAGCCTGTGCACAGGGCTGGAGGAGGCCAGGGCCTTGCTCCTAAAGAGAAAGCTTTTCCTAACAGAAGGGTGGAATCTTCACAGATAATTCTGCTGCTTATTTGCTCTGCAATGATCAGTCTCTTGTGTTCTGCCAGATAAAAATAGTTTGCCCTGGTTTTGTTGTACAGTTTAATGGAACCAAGCAGATTTTCCCAGAATGGAGGCTGAATTCCCTGCTCCTTTGTCAAGCAGTGTTGTAGATTAGTTCTGGTATCCAAGAACGAGTAAACAGAAAGGAGCCATTCACTGAAAGACGCAGGGTCAGAGTTAGAGATCCTCATGCCAGGCTCTTTTGTTAAACAAATTACCAGAGGGCTGCTGATATGCCAGGCAGAATTTGTCCCTAATTCTCTGTGAATAGATTAAGAGCATGGATTTAGTTCCAAGAGACACTGGTTGTGTTTAGCCTGGCTTGGCGAGAGGGAAGGCAGAGCTTCAGAGAAGTGTCAGGAGAAGAGCTGCCATGCACACTCCTTGCTTTGCAGCTTTTTGTGCCCAGCACTGCCTGGGAGGGGCGTTCTTTGGGGAAGGGAGTAAGAGCAATTTGGAGTTTAGGACAAAAAATGCTTTTAAACAATCTGTAGATGAGCTAACTGCAAAACTTCAGTTTGTCTCTTACTGAGACTAACTTTTTTGTGACTTACATGAAAATAATAACGGTTTGTGTATGTGCAACCAGCATTTAAATAATTTTCTCTCATTAAGTACTTGCTTGTGTTTGCTGCAAAGCAGTGCTGGCTTGGAGTGTGGCTCCACTGCAGTGGCCGTGTTTTGGTGTGTTCTTTCCTCTGTTCTTTCTTTCTTCCTTTTTGGAATTTACTTGGTTTCTTTCCTTTGACTAGCATAGCATATCGTCGTGTCATTCGTGTCTATCAGTATGAAGTTGGGGATGATCTATCTGGAAGGTTTTTTCCTCTTATTTTCTTACCTCACTTTGGTTTTCAAACGCACTTGTTAATTCCAAGGCTCGCTTTCCTTCCAACTAACTTTCACGGCTTAGAGATGCTTGGAGGTTTGTTTCCCTGTTGGTTCTTTCCACGGTTGGTTCCCAGCTTCCTGCTCAAGGCTCTGGGCGTGCGCTTCATCTCTAGGCGGGCGCTGAGTCTGAGCCTTAACCCTGTGGTGAGAAACACCCAGATGTTTGGTGCATTTTCATTGCTACAGAGGGATTCAGCACTTGAAATCCCCATTCTCAAGAAGCTCAAAAGCATGTGGGAAGACAGAGTCCAGTGGGGATGAAAACCTGGTTTTAGTGACTGAAATACCAGAGTTTCAGGTTTTAGGAACTTGAATACCCAAGAGTCAGAGGACACCCCACCTGCACAGCATCCAGACTCACTGTCCATGTGTGGGACATCCAGTGCGAGCTCTCACCGTACGTGTTGGAAGGACAGAGATTCCCAAACACGGCTGCTCAGAGATTGCTTGGGATCTTGGGGTGGGGGAGAAGCAGCATCCAGAGACTGTCCATAGCTAGTCTGTATGAAGGAGATCTTGGAGCCCCTGGCCACTGTGGGGACGTGCATGTAAAGCTCAGGGTGGAAATCACTGGGCAGAGTGGCTGAACCTCAGCTGCTCTGGGTGCAGCATGGAGAGGTGGGGTGGGAAAGGCACCTTTCCACCAGGCACTGCTGAGCAGCAGAGGTCTGTAGCTCTCTGCAAGGATTATGCCACATTAAGATTACTTTTCAACCAAACCAGTAGTTCTCACCATCTCTTTTTACCCTCATTTTCCCCTTTGTAACACACCTTTGTAGAGCTCCTGTACCTGACTGCAAATACAGCCCATCCCCAGTGACTCACCTGCAGTTGGTGTGTGTGGTGTGTGCTGGGCACGGGGCAGGGGGTGGGACTGCACTAAATTCTAATTCCATGAGGTCCAGTAAAGCGGGTGCTTTGAGTCTGGCATGAAGTGTGGCTGCTGATCACATTGCCTTTCAAATGGGGCTAGAAATTAACTATATACAGAAATCAGAATCAGACAAAATGTACAGTGTCAGTCTGAAATAGGATGAGTCAGAATAAGCAAAACACAAAACCAGTGTTTAAATATCTCAAAGGATTTGTCTTTTCAAGGAAGGACTGTTAATTTCAAGCCCCACGTGCCATTTTTTATGAGATAAGTGCATTCTCTCACTGCTGTTCTGTGTTTAGGTCATGTATGGTGGAGGAATCGGGAACACTGGAGTCACAGCTGGAAGCTACTAAAGTAAGTGATGTGCACCTATGGCTAAGACAGCATTTCCAGCTGGCTTGGGAACACAGGGTGGGAAGGGAAGTGCATGTAATTGTGTGGGAAAATCTTACTTGATTTTAGACATTTGGAATACTGAGGAGACCGCTTGGATTATCTATTTACATATCTGATGTCTACTTACATTGCAGGCCATTAAACAACACTGATGTAGTTTTCCATTTTTTTCCTTTATTCTAAAGGAGATGGGGTAGGGCACAGAGGATACAGTATTTTTAGCACATTTCCTAGTAAGAGGTTTTTTAGTGTCCAGAACTGGTTTGCAAGTCCTGGTTTCCAACAGTGAGCATGAAGATGAACATGGCCCTGAATCTTATTTCACAAATCCCAGTACATGGACATAAAGTCCTAGGAGAAAAAGAAGAATATAACCCTTCCTACCCTGCCAGCCTCTGTTCTAACTTTTAAAAGTTTGTTGTTTTTTTTTGGTGATCCATGATTTCTCTACTCTTTGCTCTCTTCTCACAGCGCAAGCACCAAGAGATCCGAGCTATGAGGAGCCAGCTGAAGAAGATTGAGGACCTTGGAGCAGCCATGGAAGAGGCACTTATCTTGGACAACAAATACACAGAACACAGCACTGTGGGGCTGGCACAGCAGTGGGACCAGCTGGACCAGCTGGGAATGAGGATGCAACACAACCTGGAGCAGCAGATCCAAGCCCGGTACTGCCTGGCCCACGTGTGGTTTGAAGTGCCTGACTGGGGGTGGGGGGAAGGACAGGAGCCACAGCTGCCCATGCCTGCAGCCAGCCGTGCATGGTCTGTGCTAAGGAGTCTCCTGTGCTCAGACCAAGAGATGCAGTGAGCTGGTACATCCCCACCACCTCCCAGTTCCCTTCAGAGGGATGCAGTGAGCAGTTTTGGAATAGCTCCCATTGGCCATGAGCAAGGGTGGGATCTTAGTGGAATGGTTTTATTCTGTGGAATAAGTGTGTGCAAGTGTTCCCACATGGAATGGTTGTTTGCTCCTTTGTCCTCACCATGTGGTGCAGCCCCTGGACTCAGTACCACAGCTCAGGAACTGCTAATCAGCTTTGCTGCTTCATTTTCAGGAACACCACTGGAGTCACTGAGGAGGCCCTGAAGGAGTTCAGCATGATGTTCAAGTGAGTTCCAAGGAGCACAGGCCAGAGGAAGGCTTGGGAGATACTTCTGGCACATGGATGGCTCCTGTTTGCAGGATCCATTTGTAGCTCCTTTGTTGTCTGCCACCCTTTGTGCTGAGCTGCTCCATTCTCTGCCAGAAGGCAACAGCCTCCAGCCCCTGCTGCTGGCAGTGCCAATGCATTCCAGCTGGGAATACAGCTGGGGATTTTTTGGTGGGGAAGGGGTGATTTTTAAGCAAAGTTAAGAATTTGTGCATATTTTTCATGTATGCTAGATAGAACTATTTATTGATACAAACTCACTTGTACAGAATAGGGTCTGGTTATAACTTTGATCTGGTTTTCAGCCCATTTTACACCTCTCAGGACTCAATAACTGACATATATGGGTTCTGGTTTTATGTTTTTAGGCACTTTGACAAGGACAAATCTGGACGACTTAATCACCAGGAGTTTAAGTCTTGCTTGCGCTCCCTCGGCTATGATCTGCCCATGGTTGAGGAAGGAGAGCCAGACCCTGAGTTTGAGTCTATTCTTGACACTGTAGATCCCAACAGGTACGTCAGTTGGACTTTCTGTACTGCAAAATACATGGAGGTATTGGCTGGGGAGTTGGCTGGAAGGTCTTCCACAGGCTGAGCTGTGGTTGTTTTTACAATGACTCCTGTGAAAGCCTTTAGGAAAGTAAGATTGACATTAGTAAGGAAGAAATTCACTTTCAGAGGATGATCTGGTGCTGAGTCTCCTGTGTTGAGACTTTGACTCCTTCCAGAAAAGTTGCAGCCCATCTCTGGAGGGCCTGGCAGTGCTCTGGGTGCTCACACAGTGTTTTGCTGGCAGGGATGGACACGTCTCGCTGCAGGAGTACATGGCCTTCATGATCAGCCGGGAAACGGAGAACGTGAAATCCAGCGAGGAGATCGAGAGCGCTTTCCGCGCCCTCAGCTCCGAGGGGAAGCCCTACGTGACCAAGGAGGAGCTCTACCAGGTAAGTGCTGGTTGTCCACCCCCAGGGCACACACAAGACTTCTATTCATAGATAAAGCCCACCACTAATGGCTTGGAGGCTCATGTCACTGGGGCTGAGTCAGTTCTGACCCTGCCAGGAGATCCACTGCAGCAAACACAGAAATTGCTGTGACAGTCCTACTCAGTTCCTTTCTTGGCTCTATAGAGGAAAAGCTTTACATACCAAAGAACTGCTCAGGCTGAATACACAAGAGCTACTCAAATGATGGAAGGGAGTGCACTGTCCTCAGAACTTCCCTTCCATCATTTGGGAAACTAGATGGGGGATGTTTCTCCAGACAGGAATTCAAACGAAAAGTTTGAGACTAAGTTTAGACAGTATGAACATCTCCTCCCTCTCACTGCCCTGCCAAGACAGCAAGTTTTTCCTGTCTGAATACCACCAGCTGGCAGGGAAATAAAGAGTTTGCAGTGCTTCCTTGTCCCAGTTACCTGTTCTGTCTTCTATTCAGTGGGAAGATACTCTGGTCAGGCCTTCTAACCCTTAACCAAATAGTGCCAACAAGCAGAGCATTTCCATGCTGGGCGTAGTTGTGCTGCTCTGGTTTCTGCCCTGGGGAATGGGAGGGCTGCCTGTCAATGCCCCCTGGCAGCCCCAGAGCCCTCTCACCCCCACACTGTCTCTCTTTCAGAACCTGACCCGGGAACAGGCCGATTATTGCATCTCTCACATGAAACCCTACATGGATGGCAAGGGCAGGGAACTGCCTTCTGCCTATGACTACATAGAATTTACACGTTCACTCTTTGTGAATTGATCTGGAACACTAGTGTACCAAAAGATGCAAAGGACATGCTCACGTTTGCTGACTGTAGCTCTGCATGTGTCTCTCTCTTTGTGCTCTACAATAATCAATGTTACTTTATGATGTAACCTTTAAGTGCTTAGCTTAAAACTCTTAGGGAAAAGAAACATGTTGCAGTGTGCTTCAATAAAAGTTACTGGTCGAACCACATTATCTTGTGTTTAATGATTAAATGCAATTTTAACTGTTATGTGGAGGCAACTCCAGCTGTTGGTTACCTGTGTTTTCCAGGCCAACACTGGAACAGGTGAGTGGGGAACTGTTCCTGGAGTGAGGGCAGTTACAAACTTCTCATGGTTGTTGTGCTGCTCCCTCAGTCCATGATCTCACTTGCCAGCTGCTCCAGGTGACTCATTTCCCTTGGTCCCTGCTCAGTGAAGTCAGAGCTCAGCTGCCAGACTTTGACTGTCCCAGCAGCATCCCCTGCTGCCAGGAGCTGCGTGTGCTTGGTGTTGAATTCCAAACAATACACAGGGCAGTTGCTCATGGACTGCTTCAGGGACACGGTGGGCTTCTGCATGCTCCTCGCCAGGTCAAACAGGTGCACCTCTCCTGCAGACACAGACATTCATTGCAGCTTCATGGCAACAGACATCGTATCTAACAGCAGGTATCTGCTTAGTCTGGCACTGAGAGTTATTTTTAACATGTTTGCCCTGCTGATGGGTGTCTAGGCTGTGACAGACAGCTGACATTACTGCAAGCAGCACAGATTTGTTCTACTGTCAGAAACCTGAAACCAGCTTGCTAAATTCTGTGAAATCTCTGTTCTTTAACTCAAAAATGTTTGGGCAATTTTCTAAGGAAAAAGTTTTCATTTTAAACCATTAGTTGTGGAGGTAGATGCAAAATCAAGCTGGAAATAAATTTAGCCACAGTGATCTTGCTGTGCTCTATTCCTATGAACAACTGTGGCAGCAGATTTAAAGGTATCATCAGAAGTGAAAAAGAACTCTGCTGGTTCACCTTGCTAAAGTTAGAAATTACTCCTTTGTACGAATTACACAGTGCAAACAATGGCCACTGCTCTGTGCACGTGGGATCTGCTAATCAGTACAAGCAACTTGACTAATTAATACCCAGCACACTTAATTTCATGCTCAAGAGGAGGCACCTGCAGTTACTTGCCTTCCCCTGACGCAGCTGCAAAAACCAGTGGTCGAACTGGAGACCAGCATACACAGAACAGGTATTTCTTTGATAACTGTAGAGCAAAGAGGGGCTGTGTCTGCAACATGGAGTGCAAGTGAACTTGTCCGTCTGTTCCACAGCTCAGAAAAAGGTTCCTGGGGGAGGGAGAAAGCAAGAAACAGCTCTTCTTGTTTTGTTGGTAACGATGAAGAACAAAAATCAGTCAAGGAGCATGACCTCGGACAATATTCCTGCTTTCTAAAGGTCTGTGTTTCCGAAAGCAGCAATTGCCGGGCTGTGCTTGTGGGCTGTTTGTTACTGCCCTCAATTAAACTTAATGAGGGCTTGTATTGACCACTGATGGGTTGTGGCCCAGGGCTGCCTGAGAACTGCTGATCTAGAGCTGGGCATTGTTCGAGCTGGGCTTGTCTCACGCAAATTAAATGCAAACCTGGGCTGTCAGCATGTTTCACAGGAACAGGGCTTGGGGCCTCCACGGATGGTGGGTGAATTGCTGGCAGAGATGGGAGCTTCTCATTTAAATTCTGGCAATTACTGATGTCAGAAAAATCTTCAGTAAGATATTTAGTGATCTGCCCAACTGAAGGACTTTTTCATCCCCCTGGCTTTAAACTGAGTTTTAATTATAACAAACAGGACGATCCAAGGAAGGTGCTAATGTTGCTCATGTGCCCACATGCAGCATAGTCCAGTAGGCAGCTTTACCAGAGCCAGTGGATGTTGTTTCTCCTACCACAGCACGTTCCTAATGCCAGGTTACCCTTTTTTGGAACTTGTACACCCCCAGAAGATACTTGAAAAATCTGTGTTAAGAGGCAGGCAGTGATAGTGTCCCCACTTGCCTGTGGAAGGGCGAGCAGCTCACGGAGTACACGGGCCCAGCGTGAGGGGAGAAGGCGAGTTCTGCCGGCGCCCTGAGGGGAACAGAGCCCCCCGGGCGCGGAAGAGCTGGAGCCTGGGCCAGGGTGGAGCACCTCAGGGCGTGCCCGCCTTCCACACCCACAACGAACACACCGGGATCGAAGTGTGAGAAGGACAGCGAGGTCACCCCCATGGCTGCTTCTCCCCAGGCCACCTGGGGAAGGAGAGACAGAGCTGGTGTGAGCTGGGGCTCCAGAGAAAGGCCCATGAGGGCAGAGCGTGCTGGGGACCCCTGCAGGCTGTTCACAGCACAGCTTGTCATAGCTCGTGTTTGCAGCACTACAAACGGGTTCACATTTATTTAATTACTTGCTTGTAATTAACATTACAAGCAAGTTCTCCATCCCAGCAACTTCTCTTTAGAGTATGGCAAAACCTCAGCTAACATCAGTCTTCCAAGAATGATTTCCATATGGCAAAGGAGCTGTGTATGTTCAGAAGGGGCTTCTCCTGGCCGTTCCTGGAGCAGGGCAAGCTCTGACACTTGGGCTCCAGGGTTCAGAGTGTTTTTGTGGAAAGAGCATGCTTTAAGCTGCTGAACTCACCTTCTTCAGCCGAGTGCTGCGAGGGATCTGCTGAGCCACGAGGGCAAATCCTTCAGCCAAGGCCAGACGCCCATCCCGCTCCTCCCTCCACATGAGGATCTTCCCATCTGTTGCCACACTCAACAGCCGGGCGTGGTTTCTGTGCTTGGTGTCAGGTACCCAGTTAACCTGTTCCAAATGTGTGAGCTCAGGACAACGGGGACTGTCACAACTGCCCAGCCCATGCAGCCTGCCGTGACTGGATCTACCCGGACACAGGAGCAGAGCCAGGCACCAGCCTGGTACCAAAGGAGCTTCTGCTGGGAGCTGGCACAGACATGGATGCAAGGAGAGAAACACATCTGGTGTTTAGGGCTGAATCTCCATTGCAGTTTCTATGGTTTACCTGCCCTCAGTTTTGGGATGGGCATTTATGGCACTTTCACTCAGCTCCAAACGACAGCATTTTCTGGAGTAGCAGATGAAAAAAATAGACAGAATGTCCAGAGCCACAAGGCCCCAGAAGGGCAAAATCCTTAGGAAGCCAGACTGCATGACATGCTTGTAAATCCCCTTAAAGCATGTGGCTTTAAGCTTCCAAGGATCAGTGACACTTTTCATTTGTGTTTTTAAACCACTCCAAGTATCATTGGCTGCATCTCCCTTAATAATCTATTACAGTTTGGGAATCAGCCTGCTCTTCATTTATCCTGGACAGTGAGAAGTTATTTTTTACGGGAAGTGTGTGTTCAGGAGCTAGATTTGGGGAAAAATAGCCAACCAAAAATGAATATAACTGCTGAAATGGCTGTGAGCTGCCTGGCTGTGGATATGGGAACCAAAGGGATGACACAGAGCCGTGCAAGTCTCACCTGCCCCAGCCCTGTCTGCAGTCAATGTTCTGTTACCTGATAGACTGGGTCAGTGTGGGTGTCATCTGTCATCCCTGTCCTCCAGATCACAGGGTCTTCTGTCCTGCTGGTGTCCCACACCACCAACTCCCCACTGAACAGGCCACCTGAAAGGACAAATATGAAACATCTAAGGTCTGACAGCTCAGAACAAATGCAGAAATGGAGCAATGGTGGAAACAGACCCAGCACCTTCAAGGGCTGGGCAGTTCTTTGCAGGGCACAGCCAGTTTTGGTGTAAGAGAATATTGCTCTGCAGAAAGAAGTTTATTCCCTTACAGTCAGGGCTGCATTTCCTTCTGTCACCTCTCTCTTTGAGAGAAGGGGATATAAAGGCAGGTGTCACTGAAGAGGCAGCAAGTCCCAGTTCAGATGCAATAGTGCACTTATCTGTGTTGGTGGGCATTAGTTCCCCAGTTTGAGGAGCTGCAACGCTGTTCCTTTTACAGGAAATCTGAGGCTGGACTCAGAGAGAGAAACCAAAGGATCTGGGTTGCAGGAAAAAAGGGTATGTTTCAAGCATGGTCTGAGGTAACAACAACCCACCAGCTATCAGTGATGGCTGGGAGGGATGGAAAGCCAGGCACATGACAGAACTGGGAACGTCCACCACCAGGTCAGGGTGCTGTGGATTCAACCCTCTTCTGTCCAGATTCCAGGTACAAACATAGGATTTTTCTGTGCTCCAGTCCCCATTGTCCAACCTGAAAAACAAAAAGCTACATCTTGCTTTGTGTGTTCCAGAGGATTCCAGTCCAGCAGAGCTCTGAGATTCCCCACTGGTCACCTCAAAGTGCTGCTTTGTGTCCCATCAGGAAGGAATCCTGAGGGGATGGAACTTCTCTGGGGCTGCTTTATACAGGATATAAATATAGGAGACAGGGCACATGTCTGTGCTTACAACAAAGTGGCAGCCAGTACATTTTGGGTACAATTTCCCTATTCCAAGACCTACTCACCATTCAAATAATGGGAACAATCAAAAGTGTGCATATGGAAAGTTCATGGAAGGAATTCTGCTGAGGGTACCCACCAGACACAGACACCACATTCTCATCTGCAAACAGTTGTAGCCTGGGAGAGCAGAAGGAGCAACCAACATACGGGTTTGCCCTGTTTTACTCTGTTTTACTCTTCCCTATGCATTCCCTCATGGAAACCCTTTGTGCTGGGGCTTTTCATCTAAGGAAAGGGGAGCATTAAAAAAAACAAGGGCAGCAGTAGGGCCAAGAAAGAGGGGGCTGCTACAGACATTAATGGATTAGGTAAATGATTTGTGAAACCCTTATTTCAGAAATCCTTAAACATGTGTTATTACCTGTCCATGGCACCGGACACCTGCATGAACAGGTGCCAGGTTCATCCAGGGTGCTCAGAGACCACATTAAACATCATGATCTCAGTGAAGATAAAGTGCATTCTCCCAAACCTCACCTACAGATATTTGCAAATGCATCTGCTCTTTACATTTTTCAAAGAGAATCTACCTAGAAACAAATCAGTAAGATCATGTATCCATTTTCAGGGTGGGGGTAAGGTAGAAGAAATAAAATATATAATTCAGGACTTGCCTGAGATTCTGTTACTTTGAAGATTAACTGTTTAACTTGCATAAGGAATGTAAATATATATATATACATATATGTGAGTTTATTACTACAAACATTTCTAGACCTCAGGTCAGCTTGAGACATCACCTCAGCCTCAGCTGCACTCCCAAATCCATCCGGATACTCACCGGCCATAGGAACATGCAATGACAGATCCTGTGGCATTCCATGAAACACTGGTGACCTGCAGCTTTTGATCCTGAGCCTCTGGGTATGACAATGTATGCAAACACAACACCTGGAAGAGATTAAATCCAAGCACTGAGACAACAATCTCTGAACAGAGAGAAATGAGATCCGTGCCCAGCCCTGATGCAATTGTGTGGTTACAGTGTGGGTTTTCCTCAGTCCAAGAATTTATGTGAAAAGGTTGTTGAATTCCTGTTGGGAAACAAACCCACAACACAACTGTCACTCAAACACAGTCTCTCATGGAGTGCACAGCTCTGGAAGGCTGTGCCTAAGAATCTACAGCAGCTGCCAGGTGTGAGTTTGGCACTCACTGAGCTCCACAAGTAACAGTTTGAAAATGCCAGCCCCAACATGTACTGTCTGATACAAATTGCTTCCATTCCTGCACTAAACAAACATAATCTAAGCAGGCAGAGCTGCCAACTCACTGACTGCAACTGTTCCTAGATCCCTGCTAGGCTGGAGTGCTCTGAAGGGGCTGAAGAAAAGCCTACACCAACTGCAGGCTTCCTCCTCTCACTGCTGCTCAGTCACCAGCAGGAAGAACAGTTTTACTAAGCAAGGAGAAAGCTGGAAAAAAACCCCAAGGCAACCCAACTGGTAATGTATAATTATTAGAACCTGGCAAGAAGAATCACAGCAATAAGGACTAACAACTTCGAGTGACTGCAACCAACTCTGCTTGGACAATGACCTGAATTCTGTCACTTACTGTTTCATCCTGATCTGTCCAGTTCACTTCAAAGCCATCAAAGGCATGACTTTTCCAGTTTTTATTTAGTTCTTTGATAACAGCATCCTCCACTCTCTGAAGGAATGACAGAAGCCCAGTGTAATCTACTTGGACTTCTTGCTGGAAGTCTTGGACAGCATCTTTGCTCTGTTCTGTCTGCACTGCAGCATCTCGGGCTGCATGAGACTGTGCTGCAGCTTCTGCTGTTGAAATTTTCCCAGTCTGGCAAGTTTTCTAGTAAAAGAAGACAGGTAGTCTACAATCCAAGCAGAAAAACAAGTGTTGCACAAGGCATTTAGAGCACCTTCCCCTTACTGCCGTTTGACGGAGACATTCCAGCCCCTCTGCACGGCTCCGGTTCGTAGTTAAACACAGGGTACCTCCTACCTGCCCAGGTGTTGGTGATGCGTTTGTGAGCTCCCCATGATCGGATCAGAGGCAGAGATGCCCCAATGCCAGTCAGATTCAGGCAGTGCTCTAAGGCATGGAATAGCAAGGACGGGAGAAGGCAAAAAGGCAGCGAGCTCCAGAGTAAGGAGCGAGCAGCGCACACGGCGACAGCGCAGCATTATCAGTTCTCAAACTGCGGGGCGG
The DNA here is from genome assembly GCA_013396995.1 of Dicaeum eximium. Lineage (NCBI taxonomy): Eukaryota > Metazoa > Chordata > Aves > Passeriformes > Dicaeidae > Dicaeum > Dicaeum eximium. The sequence continues at coordinate 64,153 of VWZP01009876.1, read as the reverse complement.
AATTGCCAATTCGCACCCAGGGGCTAAATCAGCAAAACGCTGACGGGACAGAGCGGGCGGGCAGACACCGGCGCCGCTGCCCCGGGCCCCGCACGGTGCCAGGAGCTCCCTGAGCGGGAGGGCTCGGTCCCGGGCCGCGCTGGACCCACGGGACCTGCCGGGGTCACGGACGGACAGGGAGGGGACAAGTCGGGCACGATCCCAGAAGGTCCGGGGAAGGCGCAGCCTTGACAGCCGCCCCCTGCCCGGCCCGGTGGTACAAGAGCGCGGAGCGGGGCCGCCCCGCGGGTCTCTCACCGCCTCGCAGCGCGCGCTCCGGGCGGTCCTCCACAGCGACTGCACGTCGGCACCGGGTGCCGTCCCGTCCGCGAACATGCCGGACCGGAGAGGGCCCGGCAGCCCCGGGGGATCGGGGGTCGCTCCCGGCGGTCGCGGCCCGCGGCGCTCCCACCGCCCGCGCCTCCGGTTCCCATGGAAACGGGCGCGCGGTGACGTCATCCGAGCGACGAGCCCGCCGGCCTGCGAGCGGTAAAGTGAGGCGGGCGGGGCCATGTTGGGCAAGGGCGCGGAGCGGCGGTGCTGGGCGGGAGGGGGCTCCGTGCGGGAGAGGGGTGCGGCCCATCCCGGCACCTTCGTTAGCGCCGTGGGTCCGGCGGAGGCTGCTTCTCCCCTTTCGGTCGCTCCCGCCGCAGCCGCGCGGAGCCCGGCTGGTCCCGCCGCGCTGCCGGGGGCACGGGTGGCAGCGCGGGCGAAGGGCGCGGGCTGCCAGGAGTAAAGATGGCGGCGGGGAGGGGGCCACAAAGCCGAGCGCGGTGGAGCGGGGGGACGGGGCCGCCCTGTGAGGAGAGCTCTGGCTGGCTGTCACCGTGTGGTTCCCCGGGGAATGCGGCCGTCTCGGTGCACACTTAGTGTGTGAGTGCTGACACACACCGAGTGCTCCGGCTCTCTGCTTTGCTCTCTGCCGTCGTTGGTTCTGATGGAGGAATGAGGGTAATTCGTGCCGAGGGTCAATTATTTTGTGGCCGAGCTGGCTGCTCCTCTCAAGGAGCCACCCCGGTACCCGGTAACGGCCCCTGCACCTCCATAACCTGTGCTGTTCTGTCCTCAGGGACAGCGACTGGTGGTGTAGCTTCTTTAAGTGATTATTCCTAAAAGGTATGACTCTGCTTGGAGATTTTTTATAAGTAACTCATTGGAACAACTTGATGATGAATGCACAGGCTAAATTTAGTGCTGGCATAAGCAGGCACAGATGCACCAACTTCAGTGGAGTTATTCCGGCTGTTGCTGGGAAGGAGTCTGGCCTGTGTGTAGGAATCAAGATTGCAGCATACAGAGTAGGAGTTCAGCAGAACGGTCCTAGTGCTTCCACCTCTTGAGCACATGCGAGTCCATTTATATCACAGCTGAGTGCAATGGTTCTTCTGAGGAATTTAAAGTACTACACAATTAACAGTGAAGTAAGAGTCCCTAAAATGCAGAGTAAAGAACTCTTACAGCCATTTTACAGACTGGAGCAGAAAGAGGTTCAGTGGCACCTCCTTCAAAAGCAAAAAGTCTCAATGGAACTGAATCCTCTAGAATTTCAAATCCTGGCTGGTACCTGCCGTGATTCTTCTGGCTGGAATGGACCACCATGATACCCCATAGAAGAGACAAGAACATAAAAGCATAAACACTCTTGGGCTGGACTGATGGCCCTTTTAGCCCTGTCATCTCTCTCTGATTAACACAGGAGTTAATCTGAATTTCCAAAGTTCAAACTTGGCATCTCCAGCAGCAGCTGGTTCATGTGGAAGCGCGAGCAATGGCAGTTGGAGACTGCCTGGATGTAACTGAGCCCTTTCCCAGCTCACTTCTCCTGCAGCCAGGCTCCTTGGTTTAGGTCACTGCATGGGGCAGCTTTGCATGTGTTGAAAAACTGATACTAAATATTTGAACCCAACAGAGTGGTTTTCTTAAGGGGTTTTAATATTTATCCTCTACAAATAGATCATCTTCAGTCATCATTAAATTGTCTTTAATTGGTATGATTAGAACTGCCAAGGCATATTACTCTTTAGTAGAGGAGTAAATATTATGAGTGTGAATTAATATACAGGCTGCATCACCATAAAAATGCTAAGCACAAATTGCAATTTAAAAACTTTAAATAACTTGTCAGGGGGAATTTAAGGAGAAAAGTTTGTGGGTTTTTGAGATGGCAAAGAGATAAGAAAACTGGAATTTAAGTATGTGAAACAGACCGAAATAAATCCATTTTTTTAGCCAGTATGCAAAGTTAGTGTAGATGTAGAACATGTTCCCTGTATCGTGGTGCATGTCTGGGCTTTTTCTTCCCTGAGGATGAGAAAGGAGCAAACAGCTCCAGACAAGGACTGTTCTAAGTAACTGCACTTTGATCCTTTATTCCAATTTCTCTGATTTGCTAGGGTTTCAATATATCAAAGGTATTTCAAGAAATCTTACGTTGCTTTTTTTTTTTTCCTAGCCTGGCAGTATCAGATACATGGATGTTTTTGTCCTCACATCATCAGAAATAAGGCAAAATCGGGCATGGGTGGGGGAGGGCTGTTACTTGCCTGAGGCTACCCAGTCTCTCTTAAGTGGCTGCTTTTCCAGGGCTGATCTGTGCTTTTTCCTCCCTGTTTCATGAGACAAAGTGTAGGAAGTTTTCACTTTCACATAATGGAGAAAATCAGCATCAGAAAACAACAAGAAAAGGTTGAGGTAAGAAAACAAAAACAAAAGCATGGGGGAAAGCATCAGGAAAAGGCTGCACGCTAGCGTGTGATCGCTGTGACCTGAGCAAAGAAATACTCGGAGCTGCATCTCAGTAACAATTCCCCCACTAGTGGGTGCAGTCGCTGCCCTCGATTTGTGATAAATGCAACTGTTCAGTTCTGTTGAGGCTCCAGACAGGCGAAACCGCAGACTGTGCCCGAAAATGGAGAGTCGTAACTCAGCCCTCTCCTTTTACACCTTCCCCTCCATTCCTTCCACCCCAAACAGATGCACGTAAAGACGAATAAAACAACACACACAGATCAATCCGACCATAAGAAGGAGTTCTTGGACTTAGTCTGGCTTGGAGTGGCTTGACAGGGGATCGAAGGTATTGCCTTTGGCGACTGATGACTGTTCAGAGGAACAGAACTTCATATGTATTCTCGTTTACTCAAGGCAAACCACTGCCAACAAACAAAATTCAAGTGACAGCAAGGATTTGTTTCAAAGAATTGTCACTCCAGAACCTACTTGTCTCTCCAGCTTCTTTAACCAGCAAGACCTAATGCTGTTCCCTAATTGTTCCCATCCTACCTGTGCACTGCTCAACAGCCCCAGGTGACAGATGTGATCTGCCTGAGGCATGGATACTGAACTATTGCCTTTGCATTAACCAAGGGATGTAATCTGGACTTTGAAGTAGCTTTAGGCTGACATTTTGTGCTTGTTATTTGAGTATGGACAATATCCGATCAGTTGCTCCCATGTTTCCTTTTGGTTAGAAAGCCATGATTTTAAAATTCACCAAACCTTGAGGGAAGTGCGGTCCCCACAACTGTCAGTGATGAACCCATGTCCATGTACCCCACCAGGTGCTCGGTAGCTTCATGAGGGTTCAGGTCCTCATGTGGACTCTGTGTGTTACCTCAAGCTGTGTGAATCCCCCAGTTATTTATTTTCCAGTGCTATCTGTAACAGGCTCATGCATCTTCTCTAATTTGTGACCTCCTTTTCCCTGTCCCCTCTCCCAAATGTCCCTGCAAATGCTGTGCCCTTTTTGCTTTGAAAACCTATTTTTCCATCTTAGCAGAAAACGTCAGCTTGCTTCCAAAGTCCTGTTACAACCAAAAGACATGATACATTATCAAAACAATCCATCTCCATTAAAATCATGATCTGCTGTGCTTTGCAGAATTAGTCGGGGGTTCCTTATAAATATGGGTGAGGTTTCTTGCCCTGTACAGGTATTGTTTATCCCCTATTCATTCCTTCATGATTAATAATAAGACAAAGATTTTAGTCAAGTGTAACCAGAGCAGGAAGGAGCAGGGGGGAATCTCTGTGGCAGGTGGCAGCAAGTTACGCCACAGGGGCACAAAGGCACTGCCGGCAGGGTTGGAATGGCAAGCAGAGCTGGCATGGGGCCAAGTGCCATGGATTGTCCAAAGAGGCATCTGTGAAAGGCTCAGGATCCTGAATCCTGGCTGCCATGGTGCTCTGAACTCAGTGGCAGCTGGGAGTCTCTGCCTTGGGCAGGGGATTGCTGCTGTCAACAAGGTGACTGGCAGTGTCTCTCTCCTTTGGGTCTCAGCAGCCTCTAGTTCCTGCTGGGTTCGTAGCAGCATGTCCAGCATCTCATCTCTGAAATAAAGCTACAATCTGCTGTGCCACTCCTCAAAGGTACCTGACCCTTTGCAGTGCTGACAGCATGAGAGAAAACAGAGATGCCTTAAATTAATCCCATATTCAGTAAGCACGCATGACTAAAAATTAGTTATCTGTTCTGTACATCCCTTCATCAAGTTGTATTGTGTCTGCAGTATCTCAAACAGTTGTTGGAATTGTAACTGCTATGTTTAAAGCCAGTGGCTATATTAGAAAGCAACGTGGACAGATATTAATCCTCTAAACAGAACTAGCTCTCCTTTGCAAAAGTGTGGTTTCTAAAAAGGACATTCAGAAGTAAGTTGTTACATTCCACTTGGTACCATCAGATTTGTGCTTGTGTAAAGCAAGCAAGCAGAATTTGCATTATAGTTCTGGGTCCCTCTTCAGAAATCTCTGTATTTATTTAATTTCAAGCATATCACTTTCATTTCTGCGACATTATTTCTATGAACACTGAATGTTCAATAAATACATCTTAGTTTTCCTAAGACGGGGTATGGATATGTAATTTAAGAGTGGAGAACAAAATAATGTTCCTACCATGTTAGCTAATGCAGCAGGAAAGACAGATTTGCAAGGACTCCTTTTACTGACATAAATTTTACCTCCATTTGGAGAGTTTGCATATTGCCAGATTAGCTAGACCAGCAAAAGCACTTACTGTGAAAGCCACTTCTTAAATGGCATATAAAAACATCTCATTTGATTTTTTTTCTTATCCCAAATTACAAAGAATCCTGGAACGTATTATACAAGCAGAGAAAGATAACTTTACAAACTTATGCACTGCAGAAAGATTATCACCTTCTCAAAAGCACATGGAAGATGAAGGGAAGCAGAGTATGTTGTACAGACAAATTGGATATGTCAGTGCAAGTGGTTTAACTGCTCGCAGAAAATGCCAAGTGATTTGTAATGATCACTTTCTTTTTATTGCCTCCCTTTATCTTGTAGCAGAGTGACAGTCTGGTACTGAGAAGTAACAGAATGAACCACCCATACAGCCTGTTTCTGTATTTTCTTTCTTCAGTATATATGTAGGGTTCCCAACACAAGTACTGATCCCAGTCCAGCTTGGGGGAGAAAAAAAAGAAGGGAAAATATGACAAAACAGGGCTTAAGCAGCAAGAATGTGCCTCTCTCTGGAGAAGCGTAAAAGACAATTGCACCAATTACATGCTGGTTTTGGAACTCCATGTAGCCTAAGCCTATTGAAATATATATTTGTGAGCGGGAGTGGAGGGGAAGGGGGATGCTCTGGAATGAGGCCTGGAGCTGGAATGCCGTCATAAAGGCAGCAGTAGGAGGGAGAGCTATAAACTGGCTGCAATCCTCAAATTTAAAAAAAGGTCCGGAAACATTTAAATGCCAAATTACGTGACACCTTTCATTCCTGTTTTTTATTTTGTCCTTAGTTCTCTATTTAATTGACTGAAACTTTTCCTATTTATGCCACCAAGTGTGTAAGCTGGGCTGACTAAACACATTTTTATTTTTCTCTACTCTAGCTTGACAAACTGCTTATTCAACAGCTTACACCTTTAATAACACCAATAAAACTGCATCAGAACTTTAAAAAAAAACCCCAGATTTCTTAGCATCAAGGCCTGAGAGAACTTGCTGAAGTGCTAGCATGTGACAGGAGGCAATTTATAAGGAATTAACTCTGTCAGTCACTTTATACAGCTGATTTTCAAAGATCTAGGCACTAAAGATGTGTTAATGAGGGTACTGAGACTTCATAATTAATTATATTAGCATCTCTTTGTTACTCTCTACAACAGTAGTGGCTGGTTGACATTTCAATGGGAGTCTGGTGGTGTTCTTTGTGATTATTATCCAGGAGTACAGTTACACCTTAGCTCCCAGAGGGAAAATGCATGAAAATGCCGCTGTGAATTGCAGGGGCTTTTGGAGCTCAGTAAAAGCCCTTGAAGGAGACCCCGCTGGAAACTGAATGGATGTCAGTAAAATTTCTCTAGTCCGGAGTCTCTCTTCAGATATGGACTCTCCTCCCCCTTCCTTTCCCTCCCCCCTTCCTCCACTGAGCTGGTCCTTCTCACAAGGCTTAAGAACAGCAACATCCAGCCCTTGCTGAATGTCGAGTTCCAGACCCCTAAAGGAAGGAATACTGACCTGAACAAAGCAGTGAACAAAGTAAACCTGAAAATAGGGAATATTTTCACAGGCTTGAATTTTCAGTGCAATAAAACCAGAGCTGCCAGAAGGAGTCCCAGAAGTGGTGAGTCAGATAATAGATGTACGGCTGTGGTGGGAGGGAAATGGTTTCTACTTTGTTTTATACCACCCCACCCCCCCACCCCCCTTTACAAAGGCAGATGAAATTATTTTCCAGTCATACCACTGCAAAAACAAACATGGAGTTTAAAGGTTATTTCCTTTGTGTGTTTCTGAGAGACATTAGGTTTGACTCCAAAGGGGAAAGCAAGATGTTTTGTCTATGACCTCAATTTCTGCTCTGAAAGTTTTTACAGTATCACCTGAGGTGGCAGAGCTGCTCTTTTGTTTCCTGATATTTTCCACTTGTTTGTATAAGTTTTAAAAAACTTACAAAAACAAATTGCTGTTTTTTCACACCAGTTGCAGTTAGAACCTTGTCATTGTCGGGCTCAGTTAAGGGCACAATTTTTGACAAACACCTCTGCTAAGTGAAACTTGTGCAATGTGTTCCTCACTCTTTCATTCCTGTCTTCATGGGACTCTCTTACTTGTCACATTGTTCTTGCATCTGCACCAAGGAACCAGATCAGAGTACTAGTCAGAGTTTTAAAAAAACAGGGGTTGTGGGGACTATTTCTAATTGAAATCAGATTCAGATTCAATTTAACACACACAAAAAAAAAATCACTGGCACAATGCAGGAACAGTGTAAAGGGGAAGAGGGGAGGAATTGCAGTGGTGTGGAATGCATAAGTAGAAACTTTTACAAAAAAATAGTTTGTCAAACCATGTCCTGAAAGACTTTACATTCTTCCAAGCCAGAGCCACTCTTTGCTGTGTGTGCAGGTAGAGCCTTGCATGCAGGGATTACAGTTGCAGGACTCTCAGAGCTATTGTAATACCAAAAAATAATAACTGTTCCTACAGACTGACACAATTAACCAAATTCCACTCACAGATCATAGTTGGCAACTTGTGCAGCATTTTATGTAGCTGAAGTTAGAGACCAGTTCTATTCCTGAGTTCCATCTCCAACTCTAATGAGCAGTAACTCTGAACAACTCTGGCATTCAGTTCACCTACCAGTAAAAGAATTGTTTCCCTCACAGAGCTTTTTACATTTAACCAGATTTTTTAAATGAGCTTTGACATTCTCAGATGAAAAGAATAGTGTGCACAATGTATTATTATAGCAAAAACTGTATATGACAGATGCCTACATGTTTTCCTGTCTTTTGTCTCACCTTTCTTGTCACCATACTCCTACACGGGACTCAGTACACACGGTAAATGTTTGAGTAACGTCAACTACAAACCAATTAATTGTAATTAAGGTACTTGTTCTTTGCTGAGCAATGTTGCCTGTGTTTATTTTTATCTGATACTTTTTGGATAGAGACAGAGGTTACTCTCCCTGAGAGTTCAAATATCAATAGTGCTCTACATAACAAGGAAAGTTTTTAATGATTCCCACAAAAATCGCAGCCACTTGGTAACAAGACAATGGATGAAATACACAGAGTGTAAAATTTTTGCCTCTAGTGCTTTTCCCAAGGGACCAAATCTAGAAGTGATAATCAACTTTGCCTAGGATTCAGCAAGAGTTTTCCTCCTGTAGGACTGAGGAGATGATAAATAAGAGTTTTAAGAATTGGCCAGAGTTAAAATCCTGGAAAGCAAACATTTATAAATTGACTCTGTAGAAATGTTGTCTCCCTTTTAATTTCCCTATAAGTGGAGAAGATGGAGAGGATCTTCTGTATAGCTCCTTGCAGAAGCACAAGGTGCAGTTTTATCTAGTCCTCAACATGTCTGAAAAGCTTATGCCTCATGTTTAGAAATGTCTACGGTTTCACTGACTTTTAATTTAATATTTTAAAGAGTATTTTGACTGCCTCTTTGCTTCTAGTATCTGGGAACAAGCACAGGTGTTGTGTAGCCATACATCTCTTCATGGATTACAAGCAGGTGCTCTGGTAAGTTAGAGATGTTGGTGTAGAAAAATAGAAAAGTCAGGTTTAGCAACGATGTCTAACAGAAATTTCATAAAAAATAAAAATAAAAACTAATACAAATAGGATCACAGTAACATATTGTTAGTCACTGCCTGTTGTCTGTGTTACTGAACTGCTGTCCTGCTTCAAGGCAATTATCAGCCCCAAAATATTTTCATCCAAAGGTTTAAACTTCACCAACTGCGAGGACATGTGGAAGATTCTTCTGTCATTATCTCACTCTTCAGTTCTAACATGACTGGGAAGGTCTGTCTCTCATTCTGGAGATGAATAAACAATTGGAGCTGGTATTTGACTGGTTCATGTGTGTGCCAAAGTGTGTGTGTAGTGGTGGGGAGGCCCTGCAGTTCCTGGGGGCTGTCAGACTGATCACACACAGCACACCAGCCCTGTCTCTGCCTGTGGCTCTCAGCAAGCCCTGCTGTGCCACTCAGGCTTTGCCATCAACTACAAGCTTGTGTGTTCTTGAAATGTGCTTTCAACTCTCAGGTGTACTCAGTAACCTGAAAGCTTTCATGTACTCTAAAAACTTGTCTTGTACTCCAAGGGGGAATCTTTGTTCTTAATACAGAGCCCAAGCCTGCAAGTTCTCTGTGGAAAACCAGGCTCCCAGCATAGATGTACAGTTGTATAAGCAGTTGGTTGCATTTCAGCAATGATAAAATGATCCTTGTTTTGTATTTCTCTACAATAATTTCCAATTCTTTGGGATGAAAGGCTGGGAAACCATGAGTTGCTATTAATTACATTGATTTATTTGCATGATCGTATAAATGCCCATTTTGTCTTGCAGAAACACTTAGGGGGAGGTGTATTCTTTTTTTGACACATACCTGCATTGTACTGGAGAGGATTTTAGCACATTTTCTGATTTCATTTGCCAGATTGGGGGTTCAAGTTTAAAATTTACAGCTGACTTGACATTCCAGACAGTCAGCATGATTACCAATTATGTCTCTGTCTTGTAGTAACATATCTAACCAAGGAAAGAAACACTGGAGATCTGAACTGTAACTTCAAGGAGCAAATATGAGATTTCCTTTACAAAGAAAGGAAATGGACTCTGTTTAGTCAATTCTTGAGGAAAATGTGCAGTTGTAACTGTACATTTAAACCCTCAACAGTTATTCAAGGACTAAAACTGCCTTAGAGGTTAGTTACAGGTCATGAAAACATTAGAAAGATTTGAAGGGAGGTAACTGAATATTTCTCAATAAACCCTCTACATTTTTGAGGGTCCTTTTGTTACTGTTTCAGGGATATTCAACTCATATTCTTTTAGTATTTACATGTATTTATATTCTTTTTAATATTTACATATAATCAATATACCATTTTTTGTTGATAATAGCTAGTTTTAGGGGAGTGAAAACAGATCTTGGAAATGTTTTCTTAACAGTGCAACAGTTAAAATTCATGATTACTTGGTTTTAGATACATCAGAGTATCACCATAATGATGTACTTCAGGAATACCTGGTAATTTATAGACTAAACAAGGGGGTTTAGTAGGGAACTGACAGGTGCCACTTGTTCCTGCTTGGAATTAGCTTCCAAACTTGCCACCTGTATTTCAATTTATAGACCTTCAAAGACTAATCTAGAGAAAGACAATATAGTAAATTACACACGAGAAAAGAGGAAAAAAAACCCAAGCAGATACAATTGCACAGTCAAGAGACCCAAACAAAACAGAAAGAAGAAAACCAAGCTGCACACATGAGTTTACCTTGTCTGAATTGGAAAATATCCATATTAATCAATCTTGGGAGATGCAGACAGAATAAGGAAAGAGTCATCTCACTGTGATGAGCTTCAGGAAGGCCTTGAGACATCCCCCCCTTGGGAAGGATTTAATAATCTTGCATTTATAAAGTTGTGATGCTTTGCTTGCCTTTCATGCCCAGCGGTTACAATTGCTGTAGGTGAAAGCAGAGAAGGGATGGCAGCTCCTCTCTCCTGCTGTGTGTACAGGGAAGCACAACACAAACCCTGCTCCTGCAGCAGCCCTCGTGGGTGGCTGTGGCAGCGAGGACATAGCTGGGAAGTGACAGCTGGGAATACAAAAGAAAAAAAAAACAATGGGGATTTGGAAGCAACAGGTGGGAGCAGGATTCAGAAAAGTATAGTCAAGACTTCTGAGGAGGCAGGAACTAATCCAGGCCTCATTGAGTAGGTCCAGCAGAAGAACAGCTCAAAGAGGCAAAACAGGAAACGAGCAGGACTATGCTAATGTTGTACAACTGGGGAAGCAAATATAGACAGCAAATTCCCACTTCATCAAAACTGTACTTGTTTCTTAACCCAATCTGTATCCTAACACTCATCTGTGAATTCTATGCTGGTGCTTTTGATAGAAAAAGAGTGATTTGGCTCCTCCTTTAAGAGCAAATGCGGGCGAGCTGTAGCTGTGGAGCTGCACTGAGCTCTCCCATGACAGGTGGACAGGAAAGGGACAAAAAGGGTTATTTAAAGTCTGCCTGCTCTCGGTGCAGTGGCAGGTGTGCTGGCAGGCAGCTCTGTGACCTTCTGGAGTCGAGCTCCCCAGTAACTGAGCTGGATGTGACTGACAGGGCTCTGTGCCCTCCACACTGAATGTCCCAAGTTATTTATATGGGTTTGTTTAGTCTCGAGGAGGCTCAGGGGACACCTCATTGCTCTCTACAATCACCTGAAAGGAGGGACGGGGGCCAGTCCCTTCTGCCTTGCCTGCAGTGAGAGGACAAGAGGAAATGGCCTTAAGCTGAGATAGGAGATTCTGGTAAGATATTTGACAGAGATTTTTCCCTGCCAGGGTGGCCATGCATTGGAATAGATGGAGTCACCATCCCTGGAGGTGTTCAAGAGGTGTCTGCATCTGGCACTGGCTGATGTGCTTTAATGGTGTGGGGGTTACAGTGCCTGTACTGGGGGCACACTGGAGTTCATGTTCTTAAAGCTCTGTTCCAACCTTGGCGATTCCATTATTGCCTTGTGCCATGTCTCACGTAAGGCAGGCAGCACAGGGAGACGTGGATGCCACATCCCCAAAGGGCGGCAGGCTGGAAACGCGCCCTCACTCCCGGCAGGGAAGCGCTGAGCCTATTCCCGGGGGAACGCCTCACCCAGCGGGACCGCAGCGTACTGAGCACCCTGTGGGGCTCCGGGAATCCATTCTGCCCCTCGATGTCCCCCGCTCGGGGGAGGGGACGGGCGCCACGCGGGCCGCACGCAGGGTCGGTGCCTGCCCGGGCCGTGAGGGGACGGGGCGGGCGCCGGCGGGGGCAGCTCCCGGGGCCTCGCGCGCCGCCACAGCGAGGGCGCGCGGGCACGTGCAGCGCGCGCATGCGCGGCCGCTTCTCTACACACCCCGCGCGCGCCCCCGCCTCCCGCGCGCGCCGTCCTCTGTGTCTCCGTGCCGCGGCCACGCCCCCCAGCGCTCCCCGACCAATGAACGCCCGGCTTGGGGCGGTCGGTGGGCGCGGCCTCTCCGCGGCTGCGCACGCGGGGCCTCTCCGGCGTGTGTGAGTGCGCGGAGCGCGGTGCGCATGCGCATCGCACGGCCCGCGGCACAGCGCGCCCGGGG
>VWZP01009876.1:0-51838 GCA_013396995.1 Dicaeum eximium | reverse complement strand
TCCCCCGCCGCACGGGCCGCGGCCGCGCCGGGGGCGGGCGGAGCGCGGGCCCGGCCGGGCGGATGTGCAGGCCCGGCGGCGGCGGGAGGAGGCCATGTTAGCGCCCTTTTGTCTGCGCTGCCGGCCCGGCTTCCCTCCCCGCGGGGCCGGGCGGGGGGCGCTGCGGCTCGGCGGAGCAGCGGGACCCCCCCGCCGCCCCTCCCGGAGCAGCATCCGCGGAGCCTCATTGTGCTCCGCCGCCGCCGCCATGATGCGCCGCCGCCTCCCGCGGCCGCGTGGTGCTGCCGGGCCGCGCGGGGATGGAGCGGCGGAGACACGCGGTGCCGGGGCCGCCCGCGCCGGCCCCACGTGCGATCTCGGCTTTTAAAGGTCGGGCTTTCCCCCGGCCGCGGCGCCTTCCCCACGTGCGTCCCCCGCGCCCGCGAGGGGAGAGAGGCAGAGCCGGCCCCGGCCGTGCGGGACGCGCACCGGGCGCTGCTCCGCTCTGGCCGCTTCCCGCTGCCGCTCATTCATCTCCCGCGGCGTGGGTAAACAGCGCTCCGGAACCCAGACCTCGGCGTACTTGGTCGGGGGGAAGTGCCCATTAGAAAATATCTGCGTGAACGGCGGCTTTCGCGTCTTTTTCATTTGTAATTGTCTTTTCGAGCGTTCTTTTGGGTTTTTGGAAGGTGGCATGTGCGCGGATAGTGTATTTTTATTGATACGTAGCTTCTGCGCTCTGTAAATTACTTCACGTTTCTTGAAATGTGTTGATAGTAGCAAATGGGGCTTACAGCTTTTTAATTAAATTATTATTGAGTTATAATTGAAGTCGGCTTGTAAAACAGTGTAGCAGGATGCGAGCTGTGGTTTCTAGGGCTGAACTCACTTTAAGGGCTGTTTTGTGAAACTTTGCTGCACTTCAGCTGCAGCACACCCTGTAAAGCTGGTGCTTTGAGGCCTCGTAACTTTTGTGACATGTAATAGAAATACCTGAGAACTTCTACAGTAGATCACTAGAGAATGTCTCAAAGAGAAACCCCAGGTGATTTGCCAAGCTTGTGAATGAAGGGTTTATTGACACGTTTTCATTTGTTTTTCAGAAAAAGAGCAACAGGAAGCAATTGAACACATTGATGAAGTACAAAATGAAATAGACAGGTAAACATTATCTAACTTTGAAAATGTTGAAGCAGATATTGAAATGTTACTGATAAAAGTGAAAGTGCTTAGAAAAGTGAGCACTCAGTAGTACTCACTGTCTTTGAACTCTGCCAATATGTACCTGTGTTCTGACTTGATTAGAGACATTAAAATAACAAAGAAGTGTCCTGGTTTCTTGCTTAATTGTGTATAATTAAAGAGGTAGGACTTGAGTTTAAAATTTTTAATTAATTGTGGTATTTTTGATAATAGAAATGTATTTTGCGCTGGCTTCTCGAGTTAATGTGTAAGCTGTTTGGCTAAAGTATTTCCCTGTTAGCAAGCAAAACCAAACACTTGGCTGAAAAGTCAGCTTTTATTATACATTTTTATTATAATATTCATGTGCTTGTGCAATAATGCACCGAAAATGTCTTTGAGATTAAGAGATGAGTTTTGTATCCAAAGCTCTTGGGGCTCTGGGTTCTGTGTCAGTCCCTGCCTGCATGTTCTCTCTATGCCCAGTGTCCTGCTAGGACTGCAGGTGACTGTTGGGGCTGTGAACTTGTGAAGCTGTTGCAGTGTGAGGCCTTTGCCTTCTTACAACAACAGTTCAATTTTAAGTGTTCAGATTTTACTTGCACAGGGTGGAGAATTGCTTTGGTGTAGCTTCCTTGCCTGCCCAAAAGTTATAGGGGGCAGGTGATAGGGCTGTGTTACCCCTCTGCAGGTTTCATGCAGACAAAATGTTCAAGAGGTAAAACATTCCTTTGCTTTGTATAAATAAAGGCCCACCTCTGCAGAACATTTAAGGTGTTTAGAAGGTTCCATTCAGACCAGTGAGACTGCTTCTGGCAGAATGTTTTTTAACAGTTGCTACAGCTCTGAGCTTCTGGGGTTTTCAGGACACTGCATCTGCAGAATATGGCAGACTGGTCTTATCAAACCCTGTCAGCTTGTAGTTAAGTGCTCTGGTGTGTCCTTAAATCCCAGTTCTCTCCCTGTGGTTAATGTGGCTCTTTCGATTACAGACTGAATGAACAAGCCAGTGAGGAAATTTTGAAAGTAGAACAGAAATACAACAAACTCCGCCAACCATTCTTCCAGAAGAGGTCAGAATTGATCGCCAAAATCCCGAATTTCTGGGTAACAACATTTGTCAACCACCCACAAGGTACATTCTTAACAGCCCTCTTTTTTTCCCCTGTAAATTCAGTGTTTGGTTGCTTGTTATGTGATTGTCTTAAAGCTCTGAGGGTCTTGTGGAATTGTTACTAAGCATACAAACCTTTCTGTCCTGGATTGCATTTTTTAAGCTTTTTCATTCTTGCACTTGTTGGCTAAAGGAACATCTTGTTTACTAAAATACTTCAATCCTAAAGTTTCTTTCTGCATTTTAAATTACAAGTTTCCCACTTTATTCACTTCATTGGGAACTTAAAGCAAAGTGGGTGCTTTTTACTTGGAAGTGAGCTCCTTATGACTCTTGACAATAAACTTTCTACAAAACAAGTTAGTAGACTGCTTAAATTGGGCAAACTACATGCATGAAAATCTGTTCCAGAGGGAAGGGTGGGTATGTGTGGGTAGGCTGTTGGCTGGTAACTTAAAAAGAAAGAGCCATGAGAAGTTGGCTTGGACAGATGTGTTGCTTTTTAGATCTTCCTGGATATCAGTTTCCTGTGTTTTGCCTGTCTCTTTCATGGCTTTTTTAATGTGGGATTCCTCTTTCTCTCTCAGTATCTGCACTGCTGGGAGAAGAAGATGAGGAAGCACTGCATTACTTGACCAGAGTTGAGGTGACAGAATTTGAAGACATCAAATCAGGTTACAGAATAGATTTTGTAAGTACTTTAAATGGTTCATTTACTTGTGATTTTGCTGTCTTTTTTTTTTTTAATGTAATTGCATGATGGGTTGTAGTTTATAACTTTAATCTCTGCAGTTACGTGTTTAGTTCCAGGTTTGACTTGATATATGCATTTCCATTCTGTGGGTCCTAACTCTTTGCTTTCCACTCTGCAGTATTTTGATGAGAATCCCTACTTTGAAAATAAAGTTCTCTCCAAAGAGTTTCACCTCAATGAAAGTGGAGACCCATCTTCAAAATCGACTGAGATCAAATGGAAATCTGGAAAGGTATGTATTGCATCTGGGAGAGCACAAGTGTGACCAAGTGAAAACATTACCAAGTGCATTAGCTTGTCTCTTCCTTGGCCAGGATCTAGACTGTGTTGTGTTGTTTGCTTAAAATAACTATTAAATGAACAATTCCAAGGACAACAGGTTTAGGGGGATCAGATAGCAGTGTGTGATCTTGTTTTATATTTTCCTCTATTTCTTCAACTGCATTTACAGATGCCACATCTTCTGTAGAATTTGCAGCCACAATAATGTGGGCATACCTGTCACCCAGGTGCTGTTCAAGCATCATTAATTTACTGCAGTTCATTTCTGTAGAAGTTAGAAGTACTTCAGTGTTATCCTGAAGATTTTGAACTGAGTTTTTAAAAGTAGAGCTGAGGGTTTTAGTTAAAGTGCTGCTTGTTTTGTCACTCTCAGAACAAGGAGATAATTTAATGTTTTTAGTATTGAGAACTAGAACTTTTCCTCTTGTACCAGAAATTGCATTCCTGTACAGACCAGTCGAGTGATCTTTACAATACACCATAAAATCAGTGTGAATTCTGCTATTCTTTCTTAAATAGTCTAAACTTATAAGTGTTATAATTCTGTCAGGAGAAAAAAACCACTGGAAGTGTGGTGTAACCATATAGTCAAAGAAATAATTTATGTAAGTTCAGACTTAACAGAAAGATTGTTGCAAACTTACTACACTTCTTTTCTAGGGTAAGGTGATAGATATAGACCTTACATGTGTTCTTGTGACCATGTGTTTTAGCAGTTTGTGTGGGTTTTTTCTGCACTTACTACAGAGAGTGGCCTGAAGACTTCAGAGTGGGAAATCTTAGGCAGAAAGGCCTAGGCAGGTCTTTTATCTCCAAATGAAAACAGAGCTTAGAGGTGTGGAGACTTTGTTAAATTGGGTGTATGTAGTAGTTGCTGCAATTAAAACTACTCTGAGTGGCATTTAGGCTTTGTGAGACCTTGTAAGTTCAGTGTATCATTAAACACTTGTCATACTTGTGTTTCCCTGAGATAGGGAAACGTAAATCAAATGTGAGATTCTGTGAATTTTCATTGTTCCAGTGGAGCCATGAAAAGAAACAAGTGGGCTTACTGTTCTCTCATGTTTGTGAGAGATGCAGAATCTTCTGTCAGTTTTTTGGGTTTCAGATGTGTTTTACAGACTTACCTCCAAGAGGGAGGAGAAAGCGACTTCTTAGGCTTGTTTAGACAAGTACATTTTTAAATGGTGTTTATAGGGAAAAAAAATGCCATAGAAAGATGACTTTAGGGAACTTCTTAACTTTCTTTTCAGGACCTGACAAAACGTTCAAGCCAGACACAGAACAAAGCCAGTAGGAAGAGGCAGCATGAAGAGCCAGAAAGCTTCTTCACCTGGTTCACTGACCACTCTGATGCAGGGGCTGATGAATTAGGAGAAGTCATCAAGGATGACATCTGGCCAAATCCCCTACAGTACTACTTGGTAGGTGCAGCCCTGAGCAGGACATCTGCACCCACAACAGCTCTGTGAAAGAGGGCATTTGATCACTGTAGTTGATGTTGCAAATGTGTCTTTAAGGTTCCTGATATGGATGATGAAGAAGGGGAGGGAGAGGAGGATGATGATGATGATGAAGAGGAGGAAGGATTAGAGGATATTGATGAAGAAGGAGATGAAGATGAGGGGGAGGAAGATGAAGATGATGATGAGGGAGAGGAAGGAGAGGTGAGTAATCTTGCCCTTCATGCTGTTCATTTGGTGCTACAGAGGGATCTTGTAAGAATACCCAGCCATTGTGACAGAGGTGAACTGATTCTTTTCTGCACCCCAAGGTGTGAGAACTGTGACTGCATTAACTTGAGTGGTTTCAAGTAGTAATAAGTATGTTTGTGTATATGAGAGACAGTGCAAGTACATAGTTTCAGTAAATTTGTTAGGGAAGTGCTCTAGGGAGAACTAGGATTTTAATGTGACAAAATTCTTAATTACTGAGCATTCTAGCAATGCTTTACATATAAATGGCTTTGGTTGATGCCTCCTGTCATCCTTCCCACTTGTTGGTTTATTTCTGCTTACGGCCAGCATAGCTAAGACTTTCTGTTGGGTTCAGGAATTAGAAATTTGCTTTTTTAGAAATTGATTCCAGGGTGTTGGGAACTTAGTTTAGAATGTCTTTGTTTCTCAGAACTGGGTATGGTGTGTCTGACTTCAGCAGCACAAACTACATGCAGGGAGAGGAGGGCTGTGCTGGGCTCTGGTTTAGAACCTAGAATTTGGCATGTGAACAGTGAAGCATTTTGTTCTTGGGTGTTTTAAATGAGTGGGAAAAGATGATCCCTTCCCTTTCCACATGTTAAACTCCTGTCAGTGGTTGTAGTGATTCTAAGTCACAGTTTCTCAAACCTCTGATGTGTTTTCCTTGGGACACCCAGGGAGTGAGTGATTTCTGGGCAGCCAGGGCAAGTGTTACCAACCTTTAGTGAGGGAAGAGATGATCATACAGCACCATGAGTAGCACTGTAAAAAGTTCTGGTCACTGCATTTGCTATCTGAAGTTTAGTGAATAGATTTATTTAATTGTTGCTTATCTTTCAACAGGAGGATGAAGGAGAAGATGACTAATTGAACACTGATGGATTCCAAACCCCCTTTTTACCTTTTTAATTTTTCTCCAGTCCCTGGGAGCAAGTTGCTGTCTTTTTTTTCTTGTGCTCAGTCGCCTTGTTCTCTTGAGGTCTCTTTTTCTCTCCTCTACACCATGGTTCACGATTTATTTTGGGGAAATACCTTGAGCAGAATACAGTGGAAAAGAATCTACCGGTTTCTGTTTCAAGTTCATTTTTGTCCCTTTCTGTCTCAAAACAAAAACTGTTTATGAATTCAACACACCATGTTCTGTGGGAAAAAAGAAAACCTTCTGCTCCCTTCACTCTGCTGGAAGCTGAAGAGTGCTAGGCCCCTGTGTAGTAGTGCATAGAATCTAGCTTTTTTCCTTCTTTCTCTGTATATTGGGCTCAGAGATTACACTGTGTCTCTATGTGAATATGGACAGTTAGCATTTACCAACATGTATCTGTCTACTTTCTCTTGTTTAAAAAAAAAGAAAAAAAAAAGAACAAAAAAATAAAAATAAAAATGGGGTTATAGAAGGTCAGCCGGGGTGGGTTTCAGAAGTTTGGGTGGGTTAAGTGGGCATTTTGACAACATGGCTTCTTCTCCTTTGGCATGTTTAATTGTGATGTTTAACAAACATCCTTGCAGTTTAAGATGACACTTTTAAAATAAAATCTTCTCCTAATGATGACTTTGAGCCCTGCCACTTGATGGAGAATCAGCAGAACCTGTAGGATCTTATTTGGAATTGACATTCTCTATTGTAATTTTGTTCTTGTTTATTTTTAAATTCTTTTTTTTTTGGTGGTTTTTTCCTTTTTTTTTTCCTTTTTTTGTTTTTTT
Source organism: Dicaeum eximium (assembly GCA_013396995.1). Taxonomy (NCBI): domain Eukaryota; kingdom Metazoa; phylum Chordata; class Aves; order Passeriformes; family Dicaeidae; genus Dicaeum; species Dicaeum eximium. Next base: position 45,129 of record VWZP01009876.1, on the reverse strand, counting down.
TTTTTTGTTTCACTGGAAAGGAAAGAAAGATGCTCAGTTTTAAACGTTAAAGTGTACAAGTTGCTTTGTTACAATAAAACTAAATGTGTACACAAAGGGACTGGTTGGTCTTCACTGAAAGAAACAGTCTTTATATCCTATTTAGAACTTGCTTGTAGTTTCTTGGCATTTTTGGGGGCATTTTGTCAGTATTTCTGTAGTGCAATGCAGCCTTGTGGTTGTGTGGACTGAACCAGTTCATGTAGTTCCCACTATTTCAGTACCTGTAAAGTGTTTCCTTTGGTGGTTCCTGCTGCACAGTGACTCTTGAGTTCCCTGTAGGGTCATGTGCTGTGTGTGAAGACACAGGTGTATATTCATGTTCCTTGCAAAAAGGAAAGTCACTTCATTTGTAGACCTTCTAGTAATTTGCAGTACTGTATCTTCAGTACATCAGTTTGCATGAAAAGACCATGCAAGCTCAGAATAAAAAGACCAAGGGGTGGTCTTAAAATATTTGGGTGGTTTTGTAAGTCTTGTCAGTTGAACATAAATCTTAATTGCAAGCTAATTTGGGGGCTATTTCAAAGAGCAAGATTCTTTAGTGAAGTTCATGTATAAAAAGTTGCTACTTCACTGTTTTTTTTTCCTTGGTAGCAGCATGTATATGTGCTTTAGATACACTGTACTCTCATTTTAAGAGACTGCATTTGAGAAACTTGTAACAATTTCACATAAGAAGGTGTTGGAACTGGTATTCCACAAAATGTAATGGAAGTTGTTTTAACATGCTTTGCTTTTGAAATATTTAAAAAAAAATGTTCTATCGGCTCATCTGAAATTCAAACAGCTCTTTGGATGTGTAGAAAAGACTGTCTTCTGGGAAGACTTGTTATATTCTCTGAATCCTTTTCCTCACAGAATTTGCTGTAGTCAAATTCAGCTCTTTTTGATGCTTAAGAATACACTTGGCAGAACAAGATCAATGTCTGGTTGAGACGTGCACAAATAACATGTGTGAGGGAAAACATTCTGTAAGTGTGTGGTCCAGCTTGGATTCAATCCAGTTATCAGAGACAATGCAACGTCCAGTCTCGTGTGATCAATGCAAAAATAAGACAACCATGTACTTTATTCCATCTCAACAAAAGCTTCTGCTCTCATCCTGCTTTGCAGAGCCAAGTGCAACGTTGATCAGTAATGGTTTCTTGCCATCTAGAGAGAGAAGGAACAAAACCCATGAAGTCCTATAAATTTTAGTGTTTATTAATTTGATTCTTTTTTGTTGTAAGATTGAAAATAGCTTCCTGTCGTGGTAGAGGGTCGATGTGCTGTTTCTTGCCATGATGCCTCATTACTTAATTTTTATGTAGTCCTAATTGTAGTTCCTCAAGGAAAATAATCTTTTGCTAGTCTTGGATGCTTTAGGAAAAATATTGTGCCATTGTTGTTCCATCCCTGTTGGTTTCTAGCAGAAAACTTATAAAAACTGTTTTGAAAGTAATCAAAGCTTCAGGCTCTGTAAAGTCAAGTACCAGGAACAAAAAAAATGAGAAGTCTGCATAATTAAATGCTACTTAAGAGATTTTTCTTGCTCATTCTTTAGGATTTTACAGGGTGCCAAAATACTCTTGCTACTGTACTGATAATACTGAATTTGCTGTGAAACTTGAGGGTTTACTGCTGGCAATGGCTAAAGAGTAAACTGACATGGTAAAAGAATAAACCATATTAGTTAAATGTTATTTTAATTTTTTTTTCTAGCATGGAAATGATTAGGGATTAACACATTTCTCTGCAATGCTCAAGAAATACTACAGCTGGCCATTGTGTGCTCTGACTGTTCACTTAATGTCTAATTTGGCTGAATATATGTAATGGGTGTCCATTTTTCACTGGATTTATTTCATATGTGTATAAAGAGCTTTTAAAAGTACATCCACCTTGGATAATAATGGGAGATTCGTTCTTATTAAATATTTATCATTAATTCCCCACTGCTTGAGCTCCTCACATCCAGTTAATCCCACCATGTGAAATGTGTCACAGGTGGTAGCTGACTTCAGGTTTTTTGGCCTGAATTTCCAGGGTTAGAACATAAAATTGGCAGCAATTTAATAAAGGTGAAGCTGCTGGGCTGGGGCTATATGGCCAAACTATCTCAAAGGTTATTTTTAAATTAAAAGTTTAATTGCTATAAAATGGAATCTTCTGTTTGTAGTTTCTAGTGCCAAAGGAAGCAAATACATCTGAGTGTGTAAATACAGTTAGAAAGGTTTGGGGTTTTTAAAGAGATTTTCTGTGTACTTATTCATACTTGTCAACTAGTTTCTGTCCCTGTAAACAAGCATTATCTGAATGGATTTCTCAGTCATTTATGATACTTATTTGAATCTGTAAGCTCTTTGTACCACACTAAACCAGGTGCATAAGGATAGTTCATTGTTTATTGGATACTGTTCCTGAATTTTGAAGCCATGTTGTTTTTTGTTTTGGTTTGGTTTTTTGTTTTTTAAAGAGAATGAAATCAATGAAATAACTTCTCTGCTGTACCTTCAAGCTATCCTTCTGTTTGAAGGAATTAAAATACATTTAACTGTTACTTGATGTTACCATTTCTAAGAGTCTTTTTCAAAAGAATCAGTTTTTTAGTCGCAAACTCTGCACAATCTTTCACGGGTGCGGTGGACAGTGTTTGCTTCTCCTTTATGGAGAAGAGTGAGGGGAGGTCACAAGTGACTGGTACACAACTTTTGCTTCCTGCGGGAAACACATTTATGCTTAATGTCCTTCCTCTCTCTCCTGAATTAAAAATTGAAACTTTTGAGACTTTTTCTTGATCATCACCTTCTCCACCTGAATATGCTCTCTCGGGTATAATGGAGGACAGGGGCTGTCGATTCACGGTCGGGATGCACCTTTAGCCCCCGCCCTGCTCCGGGAACCCCCAGAGAGCCCGCACAGCTCCGGGCCGGTGCCACCGCCCCTGGGCAGGTCCTGGGCCGGGATCAGCCCCGGCACCAGGGCTTGGTGCCCTGCGGGATGCTGGAAGGGCACGTCGTGCTCACAGCTGTGATACCTTCCTGCCGGATGGGCAGGAACTGCTGATCCCACGTACCGGGCCCCTCTCTCCGCAGGATTTGTGGGACACAGCTGAACCGCGCCCGGGGAATGGGGCTGGGATGCTGGGTAGCCAGGGGCCTCTGGGGTCACCTGGGGGCTGAGAGCCAGCCCTTTCCCTCCAGACTGGGTAACTCAGCTCCCCAGCATCCCTGAACTGCCCCCTGCCCTTCCTCTCCCTCCCCTGGAGGGTCTGAGACCTGAAGGAAAGGGGGGGAAGCTGCTGAATGAACCCCGAGTGCGTGGTGGGCAAAGGACCCCCGGAGGCACCATCAGAGCCAGAGCCCCCCAAGCACGTCCCAGGGACAGCCAAACACAGCCTTGATCCTGACTGCTGGGAGGGAGCTGCTGGAGGTGTGGAAGTGTCCCTGCTCCTCTGGAGCTCAGTCTACACTTGTTTGATTTTCCCCTTTCCAGTATTTCCACCGAATGAACAGTCAAAATAATTGCTTAAACACTAAACAGAGCCTGGACCATGCTCTAAATAGCATCAGGTTTCTGAAGGGTTTATATTAATCAAATGCACTCGCTTTATTAACAACAGGGGCATATTCAAAGGTTTTCTATTAGTTTAAGGCTTTATTAATTCAAGTCATTTAAGCTAGGCTCAAATTTTTAATTTTATGATGAGTTCCTTTTATTAATTACTCAGTTGCAAATCACTTACACAATGGTTAGGCTGGAAAAACTGTTCTAATTAAGTAAAAGGAACACACTTCTGTTTATTAGTGTATTTCTAAATTTGTATGTGGGAATACTATCACCTCCAAATGCCTTCTGATTCATAGTTGTGCACTACTCCATGATTGAAAGCGTATTAGTAGGGTAGTAACATTATGTAATACTGCTGAGGAGCGTCTTTAAGCACCTGAAAGCAACAAGTATCTTTTTATTTTGTTTAAAGCACTGGGCCTGTGACACGCTGTCGGTTCTGTGTGATGCTCGGTCAGTATTGCAGCACGGTGTTTTTTCACTACGATACCTGGGGGATTGCTGCCAACCTCGCCAATGCATGTGGGACATTTTTTCACTCAAATATTCAGCAAAAAACCCAGATCCTGCGTGAGAAGGGGCAGTTCTGCAGGGGACCATTTCCCCAGAGCCCAGCGCTGGGACAGGCATCGCCGGGTTCCAGGGATGGGATGCGGGGATCCCGCGCAAGGAGAGCCGCGCTTCGCTGGTTCCCCTGCGAACAAGCGCCGGTCACGAGCCCGTGCGGGGAACTGAAACTGGGAACCACCCGACGGTCCCAGCACAAAGGGCCCGGCTGGGGCCACCCGCGGGGGGTTCGGCTCAGGGCTCCCACTGTGCCTCCCGTCGCCTCCCTCGGCACGGATCCGCGGCCTCTGTGCCGCCGCGGGCACTGACCCCTCCAGCCTCTCTCCAGCCTCTCCTTCCCCGGCGGGCGATGTCCGGTACCTCCGCGGCGTCCTCGCTCCTTCCCGCCGCCTCACGGGACCTCGGCCGCGCGTCTTCCCTCAGGGCGGGCGGAGGCGGCGGCACCACCTCAGCCGGGGGCCGGAGCTGTGGCTGCCCCGGGGCCGTGTGGGGAAGGGCGGCTCCCGCTCCTTGTCCCGCTCCCGAGGGCCGCCCGCCGGCAGCTCCCCCGGGCCGCCCCCGCGAGAGGGCGCTGGCGGCGGCCCCGCGACCGCCGAGTTTGAAAAGTGCCGGTCCGGGCGGAGCAATGGCGGCAATGGCGACCCCGCAGGTGAGCGCTGAGGGCTCGGGGGTGGCAGCGGGGCGAGCAGCGCCTTGGGGGAAGGCGGTCCCCGCGCCTTTTGGGGTTCCCTGTGCCCTTTGGGGGTCCGCGTACCCTTTGGCGGTCCCTCCATCAATGCCCCGCCGGGAAAACGCCGCACCCCGCTCCGCCCTTCGGGGGTCCTTCCCGGGGAAAGCGCCGCTCCGCCCTTCGGAGGTCCCTCCATCCGTGCCCCCGCCGGGACAGCACTGCGGCCTTGCGCCCTCCGGGAGTCCCTGTGCCCTTTGGGGGTCCCTCCATCCATCCCCCGTCAGGAAAATCCTGTGTCCCGCCCCGCCGGGAGCCCCCGCAGAGGCGGCTGTGGTGAGGGGCTTCTCATCGCTCCTCCTCCGCTCGCATGGCCACCCAAGGAGGTGGGAGAGGGTGTGGGAAGCTGGTGGGATCCCCTAAAAATCTCCCTCGTCGCCTCAGGGAAATGGGGTTCGGGCCAACTTGGTGCCTGCTGAGGAAATCTCTCGGAGTCGAGGAGGTGTTGGGGCTGGCGCGGGGCCGGGAGAGCAGCCAGGCTCCGTGCTGGGAAAACATTCGTGTCTGGAACAAGCTCCCCGGAGAGGGGGAGATGTCCTGCCCTCTTCCCTTGAGACGAAAGTTTCGAGCCTAATCTGGGAAAGAAGGGATGGAGAGATTTACACAAAGAGCGCTGGCTGCCGCCACACAGGGTTCTTCCCATCCCGGTGCTTCCTGGGCTCGCTGCTTCCCACCCTCAGCCTTGCAGTTGGGAAAGCTCCAGGCAGGACCACAAGTGCCTTTTTCCTAAGTTAGCCGTGACTTTTTCTTGTAAGAGATGAATGTGGCTGGCGTGAGGCTCCCCAACGTGGCTCTCATCCCTGCGGCACAAAGTTGCTGTGGAAGATAGGATTTAAGATGTCCTGGGAATGTTTGGGCTGCGGGGAAGATGGCAGCCTCACCACTGGCTTATTAAATCAAATTATAAATCAATTTCTGTGTTAGTGGTGAAAGTGTAAAGGCCAGGTCTGCTCTGGGCTTTGTGCAGGTGAAACTCATTTCCAAGCTGAGCATAATTGATGGGTTGGTATCTCCCTGGCTGCAATCCAAAAGATTAAGTGTAACTCATACTGCTGAAATTTTTGCTAGTTAGAAAGCAGTCTGGGCACTTGGAGATGACACGAGCCTGGCAGAAGCCCTGGGTAAACTCCAGCATCCCCACTACGAGTGCCAAAAGCAAGCCAATTTCAGCTGCTTTGGGTATTTCTCTGCAAGCTGTAAATGTATTTCGGGATTGTGTTGGAGACTGACCCTCCCAGGGAACCCAAGAACAGCTGCAGCACAGGCTGTGGTAGTGTCCTGACACCCCACCGAAATTCCTGAGCCAGGAGGCAAAATGTCTCAACCCAAATGCAAATCTGTCTTTTGCATGCTTCTCAAAATTGGAGTATTTTATCTTCCTGATGCAAACAATGTTGATGTTATGGCACCCTCTGATCCACAGAGGGGAAGATGGGGAAGTGAAGCATGTCACATTCTAAATCTATTTAAAAATTTAGCCTGTTGCATTAACTGATATTCAGATTAGGTTTTGGAAGAGACTGATGTGGAGGAAAATTGATCTGAGGACTGCCAAGACTGTACCTGTTCTCTGAATCAATACTCACAGCTTCATATTCAGCACCTTTTGTTGTGTTACTGTTGTATCACTGCTCATTCCTTTGCTCTGAGTGGATCCAGGGGGGAAATTCTTACACCCATTTGCATAGTTTGGATAGAAGATGAATCTATGTGCTTTTGTTAGCTCTTTAAATGAGAATTGTGACTTTTAGTAACTTGCTACAGATTGGATAAAGAGTTTTTTGATTTTCCAACTTAGGGCTGGTAAAGGTTGCCTGTGACTCAGGAACTCCATGATTCAAGTTCTTCCTCACAAAACTTTGGATGTCTTTCAAAGCTCTGGCTTAGTTCCTGGCTTTACTAATTGGGCGAGAACTTCCTGGAATCAGGATGTTAGTCTGAACCTTTTTGTTTTGCTACCAATCTGAACAACTCCTATTTTGGCTATTGCAGCCAAAGCTTGGATTTAAGCCAACTTTTAAAATGGATTTTTTTCCCATTTTCTTTGTGCTATTGGACTGAAATGGTAGCAAAAACTAATCAAGGATGTTTGGTTGAGTCTTTGATTAAGTAATTGTTTTTGGAGGAGGCTTTGGATGCACAGCGCACTTTGGAAGTGTATTAATGTACACGAGTAACACAAAGCCAGTGTGGTTTGTTGTTGGAAATGTGGGCAACCAGTGACACAGTGTGAAAACAACTCTGTGGAAAGTGGGGATTCCTGAGCCCTGTCTTTAGACATTGATGTGCTCTGTGATGTTAAGCCAGTTACTGTAGCAGTGCTTGACCATTTCTTTTGCATTTAAGCCATGGGTGTGAGTCATTAATGTGGGGTTATGAATGCATTCATTGCCTTGGATGCCTTAAAGCTGCTCTTCTGTTGAAGAGAGAAGCACAAGCTCTTGCAAGCTTGGATGTGTTCTGGTATTGGGTACCCTTAGGGATGCTTTTCAGCTCCTGTCTGAATCCAGTGTTTATTTGGGCAGTGAGATGGACCTCTGCTCTGCCCAAACTGGCTATGTCCAGAGTCTGTGACAGAGCAGCTCTGCTCAGAGCTGTTGCTGAGCTATATATCACTAGAACAAGTAGTATTAGAAATGATGTAAAACGAAGCCCAGGACAAGGGGGAATGCCACTAATGCTACTCAAAATAATCAGTGTTTAACATGGCCTTTAGAGAACAGATTGAGACATTAGTCTGCTCACCTTTTCAGACACAGCAGACAGTCAAATTTATTCTTTTGCTTGTTCATTTGTAGAAACAGCTGTAGGGCTTGCGTTTTTCTTCTTCAGGGACAACAGCTGAGGGGTTAACACATGCTTGTGGCATTCCTAAAAGCTCTAATAGATTAGCTGAGATGTGTCTTTGAGCAGTCAGCATCAAGGCATAATCAGATAAAAATCTGTGTCTAAAACATCATACTCGTAAAAGTTAACGTTGGTCAGAACAAGAGCAAATATTGGCTGAGCTTTGATTCTTGAAGAACAAAGATGTGTGTAGACATTAAATAACAAGGGGATGAGTAAGATGAAGATTTTTCTCCATTATGGTTTAAAATCAAATTAAGGCATGTTAAGATCAAAGTTGTGTTCTGTCCTCTGCAATTGAAATGTAGGTTTGTCTTCCTGAAAAATTGGTGAAAAGATTGACTTCAGAATTTCTGAAGGAATGGAATCTTGTGAGAGTATTGTTGCAGTGTCTTAAAAATGGTTGGACAGTGTTCTCTCTGAAATCCTCTTGCTCAATGTTCTTGGGCTGCAGGGCAGCACTCTCTTGCAGCTGGGCAATGCTGTGAACTTAATGGATCCAAGCTTCCAGCAGAAACTGGAGGGTGAGAAGGAACTGCTTCGCCGGGCTATACAGAAAGAGCTGAAGATTAAAGAGGGAGCAGAAAACCTGCGCAAAGCAACAACAGACAGAAAGAACCTTGCTCACATCGAGCACGTGCTGAAATCTTCCAACAGAAAACTGGAGCAGCTGCACTGGGAACTTCAGGAGCTCAATGCAAGGATTGTGATAACAGACAAAGAGGAGAGTACGACAGGTAGGTCTTGGGTCATGATTGACCGGAACATTCTGTTAGAGTGCTTCAGTCTCTCGAGATATTGAATTGGTACAGTCTTCTATTGAGGGCTCACAAGTAGTGGGAGCCTCTTGGTAGTCAGCTGAGGAAATTTATCTGTGGTATAAAAGGTTCAGAATGGTGCTATAAAAGTGAAAGGAGGTGTAGGGAGAAAATCAGCTGAGAGTGGGGGGCATGGGCAGTATTCAGGAATAGGTTGTAGATGGAATTGAAGAGATTTGAATAGAGTTTCTGAGTAGTTCAACATCCAAGTATTTTATAGGATAAGTACGAGTATGAAATTGGAAGCGTGCTTGTTAGGACAGGTTCATTGATAAATTAAGAAATATTTACATATATGAGCTTGAGCTTCATTTGAAAGTGTTTCCCAGTCAGTTTTGTAGACAAGACCTTTTTGTGCCTTATTTTATAGCCTAACTTTGCTTTGCAGAGGAATCTATAACCTAGGGAAATGAAAAGAGACAAGATGACTAATAGTATTGATTGTGTTGTTTGTGCAGATGGATCTGTATCTCCAGATCCCTGTCTCTGGGAAAGAAACCCAGACCCCATGGCAAGGAAGGTTGAAGCTTTGAAAAAGCAGCTGCACGTTGAAATGAAAGTGAAGCAAGGAGCTGAGAACATGATCCAAATGTATTCAACATCCAAGGTAAGCAGGAATAAAGAGCAATTTGGGAGCATGGATTACTGGATCAAAAGTTGTATTGTAACTCTATACACAAATCTCTCTCTGATAATTGATGTGGGAGAGAAATTAATTTGCAAAGCTTGCTTGCCTGAATCCTAGCTCTGTACTTTGAGTCTCAGCTTAATGACAGCATGTAAGTGTGGGATAAGTCACTGATGAGGGAAGAAAACTAAGAAAGCATTGGTGTTGTAACTGAGTTAGTTGGTGTGATGTTTTGGTATCACCGAGTTGTTTAGGATAAAGCACAGCATGTGGTATCTTTACGTGAGAAAAATTTTCAGAAGTTCACTGGATTCATATTCATCTCATTTTTTGAGTTTGGCATAATCGTATTTAAAAGTCAAAAGATAATTTAAAACATTTCAAATCCAAGCTTGTTATGAAGCTTAATTCAATAAGACCAGCAGTGTAAGAGGGCTGTGATATTTTTATTTGTTCAAAACCTCTGCTCACAGAACACCGTAAGCAGAGTTAACCAGGGAACAAGAAGTCTCAGTGACTGCAGGATTTGGTATTAACTGGGCACGTCCTTGACCTGTCCTTTCCCTCTGCAAACAGAGATCGTGATCTCAGAGTCCTTGGTCCTCAGTGGTGCCTCCTTTGCATAACCACTGGTGTGTTCCATTTCAGAGTCAGTTATGACCCTTCATGCAAGTACCACCTCACCCTCATATGTGAGCACATCATCATCATCACCCATTTTTAGTGATCGTGGTTCTCTCTCTGCATCTGATTCCTTTTGGCAGGAGCGGAAGCTGTTGGCTACAGCTCAGCAGATGCTTCAGGACAGCAAGACAAAGATTGAAATCATCCGCATGCACATTGTGAAGGTATCCCAGTCAGCAGGAGGGATGGAAGACACAGTGGATCCAGCAGGTAACATGCTTTAAGTAACTGATACAGCCCACAGCAGATGCAGACAGAGCCCTGAGATCCACAGGCCTTGGCTGATTTTCATCCTTGCCGTGTTTTACCTCCCAAATGGCCAGTGAGGGTGGGGACCACCATCAGTGCTTTGGAGCTGCGGATTGAGGAGCTGAGGCACCACCTGCGCATTGAAGCTGCTGTAGCGGAGGGGGCGAAAAATGTGCTGAAGATCCTGGGGGGGAGTCGGGTACAGGATCGCAAGTTTTTGGCTGAGGTAAGCAGACATTGCTCAGGCCTTCTTGAGAGGCTGGTTTCATGACCCCACATTAGTGATTTAGCATGAATTAGCAGGGTTAACCAAGTTACTAACTTGGCAATTTCCTGTCTCTCTGTCAAGACAGAGTGGGATTACTTTCCCTTCTAGGGATTGCATTCTCTGCTTTGGTGAAATTTGCCAGGAACATCAGAAGTGCTGCTGGTAGGGCTTCAAGCTCTATGGGAGAATATTTTATCTTTGTCCTGTATTGGCAAGATGTTGTCTTGTTGAGTTTTTTCCAAGCTTACTCTAGTTCATAACACAAGGTCTGAGGCTCTACATGGAAAATTCTGCCTGCATTCTGTTCTCCTTCACACTGGTAGGCTCAGGGTCGTTTGCAAGAGTCCTCTCAGAAGATTGATCTGCTGCGCTTCTCCCTGGAACGTCAGCTCAGTCAGCTTTCTCCTGATCACCCAAAAAGAGCGCTCATTAAACAGGAACTAGTAAACACTTCCTCCCTGGGAGCCCGGCATGGCAGCATCCAACCCACTTCAGTCATCAAACCTACAGCCCTTACAGGTAAAGGGATCCTGCAAGACATGTTGTTGTGAGGAGGACAGAGAGAAAAGTGAATTCTATTTCTTCTCATTGTTGTTATGTGGACATTGGATTTTCTAGGAGCTGGACTTCTGTCTTCTAGGTCAGGCAGAGCTTTCTGAGCATACAGATTTGCAGTCTATTAATCTGGAGTCAATTTAAACTATTAACCAAGAAATCATGAATCTGAGAAATTCTGGGACCTCTTTGAGGTCAGGCTGACTGGAATCACTTTATCTTTTACATAATAATGTTTCTTTTCCTCCTAAAATTCCTCAGGAACGCTGGAAGTGAGACTGATGGGGTGTCAGGATCTATTGGAAAATGTTCCAGGACGTTCCCGAATGACAAGTTCTTCTCCCATCTGTGGCAGCCCAAGTGATTTGAGGTCCCTTTCCCGGACACGAGTTGGCCTGGGCATCCATGGCCGTGGTGTTGCAGGAAAATACCGGAATGAAGAGCCATGTAGTGAGTACAGGGTTCCCTGCTGACCTGCTGGTGGCACATTGGAGCAAGGGGGCTTCTCACTGGGTCAGCCTGATATGAGTGTTTTTATAAGAAACCCGATTTCTGCAAAACTAAGAGAGAGAGTGAATTGCATTATGCCTGGTCCTTCTAGGACTTCCCTGGAAGTTGGTTGGGATGTCCACCTTCAGCATGAGAGATTTTCTTTGGTAAAACGTTATAATCCATGTTTCTTTCTTTGTCTAGATGAGGTCCTTGCTGTGCTCAAAGTGGACAATAAAGTGGTGGGCCAAACAAACTGGGGACCAGTTAATAACCAGGCATGGGACCAGAGCTTTGCCATTGAGCTGGACCGGGTAAGTCTGCCTCAGATTCATGTGGTGTTTGTTTTTCCATTTAACCTTACTTGATTTGCTTGTTTAGCTGCTATTCCACTTAGCTCAACCCTGTATTGCTGCTGTTCCTGTGTCCTTTGATTTGCCAGTTAGCTCAGCCTTCCCCTGAAGGCAGAGCATCTCTGCCAGAGATTCAGCTTGAACAGCATCTGCTCTCCTTCCCTCCTTATCTGAGCCGTTTTATTTCATCTTATCAGCAAAATGGCTCTTAGGGATTTCTAAATGGGGAGCCAAGACAGCAACCTCCAAGAGGGTCTGTAGCTAAGAAGGTCTAAAAACATCAAAAGCAGGGAACAGAAACACTAAAGAAGTTTTTTATGTGCACTCCTTAGTTTACTGATTTTATTTTGTTGGTTTTTTTTGTTTTTGTTTTTTTTTTTTAAATACATGTGCCATTTCTAGAGCATGGAGCAGTATGTAATTATTCTGCCTTTGTTTTCACCCATCCCACCAGTCTCGTGAGCTAGAAATTGCAATTTATTGGAGAGATTGGAGAGAACTCTGTGCAGTGAAGTTTTTACGTTTGGATGATTTTCTTGATAATGAACGTCATGGGATGTGCCTCTCGCTGGAGCCCCAAGGAATGCTTTTTGCAGAGGTATAAATGTAAGCTTTGTTTCTTTTTCAGAGAATTCTGTCTGTTTAGGGTGTCTGCCCTGAAAGCAGTTGTTCAACCCAGAAAACAAGGAATAGAAGGAGCAATAATCTAGAAGGGTACAATGGTACCTGAAACCCTCTTGCATCAGTAGCCCATATAAGAATAAAGATCAACAGGATAGAATAGATGTGCACATGGCATAACCTGGAGTGACTCTTCAGCTGCTCCACTCTAACTATGTGTGTGTGCTGTGAAATCGTTCGTTTTTATTTGCTTTCATTATGAGTCATCAGTGGCACTTTAATTAAACATATGGCTTAATGGTCAGGATTGAATCACAGAGACTGTAGAATCAGAGATCCAAACTCCCTCTGGCTATGCTTATTTTATCATCTTTCTGAAGCTAATAATAGTTTGAAGTACCATCAGTGTAGAGATCATCTCGATAATCCCTTAAAAGCCGCAGTATTTTCTCCTTTGTGTTGTGATGAAAGTTTCTGTGATTATCATTCCAAAGTAGGATTTGAACCTCATGTACCAAAATGTGCCTCCTCTCCCTGCCTTCTTGTTTTTTGTGGTTGGTTTGTGGCATTTGGTTTTGGTTTTTTTTTGTTGTTTTTACTCCTGTGCCATGAACTACTGTGTCTGTTATCCTACAAATGGGTGCATTCTTTATGCATGGCTTTACAAATTAGATAAAGTCTTTGAGACATTCAAACTGGTCTTAATTCTGGGAGTTTTCTGAATTTCAGGTAGCAGATAATTCCAATCTCTAAACCCACAACTGAAGTAGCAGCTGATTAGAGGGTGAATCTGGAATAACCAAGTCTGGAGTCTGGGAGTGACTTGAAACTTACCAAACAGATAGGAATGGAGATTTTGATGAGAAAACAGGCATGTGTGAAAATTTGGGTTTACAATTTAAATAGAGAATCCTGTCAAATCCCTTTTGCTTCTCTGACAGGTGATGTTCTGTAATCCTGTCATTGAGAGGAAGCCGAAACTGCAGCGACAGAAGCGCATTTTCCCCAAACAGAAAGGTGAGGTGCTGAAGTGACTGTCCAGGGTGAGAGCAGGGGTTTGCACAAGCAGGTTCTGCTGTCCTACTCAATCTCAGAGATCTTACTAATTACTGTGTATGTGAAAGTTTGTTCAGTCACATGAAGTGCAGGCAGTCTGGCTGCAGCACCTTCTGTAATGTAGTATTGTCATGGTGCTGTTACTCACAATTAACATTGCTTGGAGGATTTAATTGCTAGTTATTTAACAGACTACTTAGCTCTGGGGCCTCCAGCATAAGAAGGACATGGACCTCTTGGAGCAGAAAGGGCCACCAAGATGCTCAGAGGGCTGGAGCCCCTCTGCTCTTGACACAGGCTGAGAGAACTGGGGCTGTTCAGCTCAGGAAGGCTCTTGGGAGACCTTGGAGATGCTTCCAGTGCCTTAGAGAGGCTCCAAGAAAGCTGAAGAGGGACTTTGGACAAGGGTCTGGAGTGACAGGACAAAGGGAGAATGGCTTCCCACTGAGAGGGCAGGATTAGATGGGATATTGGGAAAAAATTGTTCTCTATGAAGGTGGTGAGGCCCTGGCACAGGGTGAAGCTGTGGCTGTGCCATCCCTGGAAGTGCCCAAGGCCAGGTTGGACAGGGCTTGGAGCAAGTGGGATAGTGGGACAGTGGAAGGTGTCCCTGTCCATGGCAGGGGGCTTGAATTAGATGATCATTAGGGTCCCTTCCAACCCAAACCATTCCTTGATTCTGTGAGAAGATCCAGGACTCAAACTGTACTAATTTAACCAGCCATGCTGTTACTGATGAAAAGATACTGGAAGGTTTTCTGGAAAGCTCTGAATTACATACAGAACACTGTAGCATGAACAGGCTAGTGACTATCAAGTCTCTGGAGCTGGCATCTCAGATTTATGAGATTTATGGACTGGAATAGCTTGCATACTTTCTTATTTCTCTGCAAATTCTTTCTTGTGAAGCTGAGTAAGGTGAAACTTTACATACTGAGCTTTTGTGGCAGTGGGGATAAATGAGATTTTATATTTATACTCTTCAGGAAGTTGTAAAAATAATGAAAATATCCCAAATGTTTTACTATTTTTAACACATTTTCAGAAACTTCCTGTTAACAGGCTGCATAATTAACATGTAGTGTTGAAAGAGAAGAAAACCTGACTTGAAGTAAAATCAATTTTTAATGTTCTATTCAATTTCAACTTGAAGATCGTTATGATATTATATGGAGCTGAACTTAGGTGAAATAGCAGATCTGTATCATCATTATTAATCTTTCTTCCCTGAAGAAAAGCACATTCTCCCAAGGGTGAGCTACCCTTTTGGGTTAATCCATGAGTGTTTGGTTGAAAACTAGAGTTTAACACTATGTGAGGCTGTAATTTGTGTTTTGTTATCTTACTGATGGTTTGACTCTGACTCCTGCAGGGAAGGAATTTCTCCGAGCTCCTCAAATGAACATGAATGTTGCAGCTTGGGGTCGCCTGATGATGAGTTTCCTCCCTCCCTGTAGTTCCATCAGCACTCTGAGTCCCCCACTTCATGATTCCAATCACGCAGACTTTCCTCCAGTTTCCCCACAAACTCATGGTGATTCAGTGTCCAAATTGAGTAGGTAAGTGATGTCCCGAGGGTTGGAATGGGTGTAGGGTAGATCTTAAATTCTGTTGCACATTACTGAGGTAGAGGAAGACTGATGAGAAAAATTTATCTGTCTAAAAAAGAAGATGTAGGGTTTCTGTGTTCTAAAGAAAAGAAAATTCCATTCATTAAATGTCTTCACCAGTACAGTAACTGATGTGTGCAAGGTCACCATGTGATTGTTGTGATAAAAATGCACTCTGCTTTTGTGAGTAATGTAGCACTTAGAAGGGACACAGCTGAGATTCTGAATGTGCTATAGGAGAAAATTTTCCCCCAGATAAATGTTTTTAAATTGAATCAGTTATTCTCTAAAGAGATTATTCCCACTGATGCACAGGACCTAGGAAAGAAAAAAAATCGACTCAGTTACTGTGTTGCTATTAAAATCAAGATTTCTTTAAATTCTTGACTTATTTCTACATATGTTTCATTAATTTTATAGCATCAGAGAGCCAGTGTTAGAATGTGGGTCGAACCAACTTTTAATTAATTTAGGAGAGTATATGACTTGTATAAGTACTTCACAGACTTATGGTGTGAATCAGGGAGTCCTATTGCCCAGTGATTTGGACTGAACTAGCACAGCAGAGGTAATGCAAAGGTGTCTGTGTACAATGCTCTGCCCTAAGGCAAAATTTCCTTCCATTCTGTCTTACAA
Source organism: Dicaeum eximium (assembly GCA_013396995.1). NCBI lineage: Eukaryota > Metazoa > Chordata > Aves > Passeriformes > Dicaeidae > Dicaeum > Dicaeum eximium. The sequence continues at coordinate 29,430 of VWZP01009876.1, read as the reverse complement.
ATGCAGTGATTTCCCTGTGGCTAAGCTTACATTTGCTGATGAAGCACCACCCAAGCCTCCACGCCTTTTTCTGATGGCAAACTCCAAGGAACCAACACCATCTCCTGCAGACTCTCCGGTAACCATCGGGGCTAATTGGGAATGTTGTCTTTGCTGGTTGGTGTTCTTTCAAGGCCCTCTTCTTCTTATTTGTTTATTACTGAAGAAATTTGCTGTACTTTAGGCAGGTGCCTCATTAGCTGGCTGATCTCCTGGAATTCAGAATCCAGTGAACCATTTTGGCATGGAGTCTTCAAAAAGAGTTGCACTTTTTTCCCTCTTTTTTTTAAAATTATAACTTACTTTTCTTGGAGAAGGAAAATGGGAGGTAGTTCAGCATTGGGAGTTCAGGGCAAGAGTACAGAACAGACTGCACAGAGAAAGCAGGGAAGGAGGGTCAGCAGGCTTTCAGGAGCAAATGAGGTTCTTTGTCACTAAAGAAACTGGGCAAAACAAAGAGCAACTCTACTTTTCTGACAGGAAGGAGGAAGAAAATTGATTTGAGCAGTAAAAGGACCTGTTCTACCACCTGTTCTTACCCTTTCTCTTTTGGCTTTTGTGACAGAGGAAACTGCATTCTTTGATCATTGTGACTCTTGACATGAGACGCCATTTTCTAGGAAGTAAATGTTCTATCCTAGACTTTTAGAAGTGTTTCTTTTAAAATATTTGACCCCATAAAAATTATTGTACATGGGAATAGTTTTGTGTGCTCATAGATAATCTGTTTTTATGCTACTTACCTCCAAGCAGAGGCAATGACCATCTGCAAGAACATGTCTGTGGTCATGCTGGATCCTGACAAAGGAGAAAAGTTGGATGTGGGTGTTCAGGTTAGACTTGGATTTCAGAGAATGACCCACTGTATTTTTCTTTCTTCTCCCAGTGCCTGAAGAGGCTGCATGTTGAGGAGAAGTCTTGCCGCTCTCCTGTAACAGGATTTCCAATCCCAGCATCTCCAAGGTAACTGTGGATAGCATGGGCTGTCTCAGGTCACAGATTAAACAGTCATTGGGCTCAAATTTTTGAGCATGGAGTCTAAAATTCTGCTCAAGGTGTGCTTTGGTTTCTCAGCAGCAATTTCTTAATGCTGAGTGTGGACAATACAATGAAAAATCTGCTCTGAACTTCGCTTGTCTAAATGTCTGCTGTGTCTTATCTGTTCATTAACCCAGACAATGAGCCTGTTGGTACACTGTGCACTGCAGTGTAAGAGGTGATTTAGTAGAAGGTAAAGTCATTTAGCTGTCTTCAAGGGCTTCCTTGTGTTTGAAGTGCTGTGGTATAGTATATTTAAATTTGTCTGTGTAATACATTCCAGAACTACTTTTGGCATCCCTCACACTCTTCTTTTTCTATTGATTTGCAGTACATGTCTCTCATTACGATGGGAGGCCTAAAACAGGAAGTTGATTATAGTCTGTGGCACTTACACAGACACATTTTTTATGTAACAGAGATACACAGCAGTAAATATACCCAAGACAAGTAAAAAAACAGTTTACTCTTATGAACAAATACTGACTTAAAAAAGCAGAAATAGCAAAATCTTCATGGACAGATACTCAGCTCTTCATTTCACTTTACTGGAGGAGTATGGAGTGCCTGTTGCTTTTTAAAAATGATCCTGGACTAAAACATTTAGGGTGTAGGTTGTTTTGGTTTTTTAAATTATTTGCTAGCAATTTTGTAGCCTGAGTTTCCTTGTGGCTGACATTACATCCTATGGCATCTCTTTCTTTAGCTGTTTTCTTCCAACAACATGTTGTCTGTTGTCCCAGTGTGTTTTATTTTCAGTTCCTGCTTGAGAACTTCTATTCTTCTTACCCCCTTGTCCTCCTAGCACTTTAGATGTCTTCATGCCTGATTACAGTTGCTGCAGAGCATAGGTAAAATTGAGTTTACTACCCCAAGGATGGAGGTGGAGAGGAACTAATCCTGGAGAGGAACTGAGAGAAGAATGCTAGAAGAGTCAGAATTGTCGCTCCTGTTGCCAGCACAGGTGGAAGTCATTGCTGCCAAGTTCCTTACATCAAGGTTACCTTCTTCTTTCTTAAGTGACAGAGCAGCAACACAAGCTTTAGTGGTCAGGATTAGGTGAGGGGTGGTTGGCACAGCTGTTTGCTTTCCTTTTTGCTATACAGAGCTTCTTCCCTTGACACGAACACACACTCCTTTGTTACCTGCTCATGCATCTCTTGGGTACTGTCTCTTCTCTGTTTTTCTGCAGGAAAAGGACAGTTCAGCTTGAGGATTTTCACTGCATCGCTGTGTTGGGCCGTGGCCACTTTGGGAAGGTAGAGAAGTCCACTGTGGAGGAGGGCAGTGGTTGTGACAGTGAGGCTCTGCCTGGGGGTCTGAAGAGAAACATTGCAGTACAGGAGAGATCTGTTGCAGTGCAGATACAGGGCAACAAACCCAGCTCAGCCACACAAGCACCTGGTAACTTGTTGACAGTCAAAATTAATGAGGATTTGTGACTTCAAAGCCTGGAGAAAGCTGTCCTGAGAGTGCTAAATCAAGGCACACCATTGCCATTCCTTTCATGAGGATCACTAGTGGAAGAGCTCCATTCCCAAAACTCCCTCTATGAGAACTCTGAGGTGCTCCTAAAGCACTGGGCCATCTGTGATAGTACTGTTTGGGAGAAGGACATAACTTACACTGACATCCTTCTGGATTGCTGCAGCACAAGGAGCAAAACAGAAGTGCTGTATTTTTCGAGTTCCTTGAGTTTGGTTTTGACTGTCTGGAGTGGATGGAAACAGTTGGCATCAATTTGAGTTAAAGTAATCTGATAAGGAAATACAAGATTGTTTAAAATACAGCTTTTCTGTTGTATTTCAGGTACTGCTGGCTCAATACAAGGCAACTGGGAAGCTGTATGCCATCAAAGCCTTGAAGAAAAAAGACATTATTAGGAGAGATGAAATTGATAGGTGAGCTTTGTTTAGAGATGGTACTATTGCCAGAGGCTACATTACCACAGCTGTAATCAAATGTTAGCAGGTACTCTTAAGGTTAAATATGACCTTAAGACTTGGATAACTACAATCAGAAATAAGGAAGCTTAGAATGGTGTCTAACTTTTGTAAGAATGACACCTGAAGAACACTCTAAAACTCAAGGTTTGGAAGTATATAAGATAAATATTATATTAGCCCTCACTTTTTATTTCTCTAACTTCAGATGTAAAGATTTTCTTCTTTGTCCTCTCTTTCTCAAAACAGGCTTTTCTGCTGAGTCTGTTTAACACTGACGTTTTTCTTCTTTGAACCCTGACAGCTTGAACTGTGAGAAGCGAATATTTGAGGTGGTCAATTCTTCTGATCATCCATTCCTTGTGAACATGTTTGCCTGTTTCCAGAGCCCTCACCATGCCTGTTTTGTGATGGAGTACACTCCAGGTGGGGATCTGATGATGCGCATACACGAAGATGTCTTTCCAGAGCATATGGCACAGTGAGTTAGAATTACTCTTGTCTCCAGGCACTATAAATTTTTAACTTGAGTCTCATATATTGCCTGATAACTATTTCTGTCTTTTAGGTTTTATACAGCCTGTGTAGTCTTGGGGCTCCAGTTCTTGCATGAGAAGAAAATTGTTTATAGGTAATGCAGCAGAGACTCAAGACAGTTCAACAACTTGAAGGTTGATTTTTCCTGTAGCTGTGTCTGGAGATCACTCTCTTGCTGGGGTTTCTAATCTTTCTGCCTGTCTTTATTTTCCCTGTCACTATCAGCATGTTCATCGTGCTCACAGTAGAGAAAGTCACCTAGAAGCTATTCATCTGGCATGTTGCTGGTGATTAATCCTCTGTGACACGTCAATACATTCTGGGGGGCACCTGTAAGTTACTGCTTTCTTTTCACTGGGATAGTCAGGTAATTTGTCATGCTGTTGTGGGAGCTCTTTTCCAGATGAATAAGCCCCACCCAGCTCCAAGCTGTTTTCTGAGCCTTTCGTTTAGGGGAAAATATCAATCAGTTAAGGGGAATCTTCCAAATAATGCACGATTAAACCATATGTAGACTTTACTCAATCTAGATTTTATTCTCTTTATTAACATCTGCCTTCTGCTTCTTGCAAAAAAAACATATTGGGTGGTAATCCTCAGTCTTCATCCACTGTTTTCTTTCATCTCCTTTGCCTGCAGGGACCTGAAATTGGATAATCTCCTTTTAGATGCTGAAGGATTTGTGAAGATTGCAGATTTTGGATTGTGTAAGGAAGGTGAGTAACTGGAGAAGCTGAAATTGGGCCATCAGGATCAGTTTAGGATCTGGGCTTTAGTAGGTGTTTGTGTGTAATTTGTATTAATCCCTATTTAAAAAATTAAAATCAAGAAAGCCAAACAACAAAAAACCCCTCACCTATCTGGCCATGATGAATTTGGGAAGAACACCTTATTTTGTAATTTCAGGAGACTTATGAAAGCATTTAAAATGTGCGTGTTTGCTCAAAGGAGCCCAAATATAGGATCATATAAAACATGTAGATGAGTAAATGAGCAATGGAACGTGCAGGAAGTTCCCTTGGGTTTGCTGTTTATTTAAGCATTGTCTGTATATTTGTTGTTTGGAGTCATTGGGGGCCTCAGGTTTCACACTTCTCACTGGCAAATTCCCCTTGCCCAGGTAACAACATCAGGTGACAAACTACAGCTTTCAGGAGGTGAGGCTGCATCAGATCCATTCAGTAAGGTGTGCTGGATTTTACCAAGGTGTCCTTTTCCTACAGGAATAGGTTTTGGAGACCGGACAAACACCTTCTGTGGCACCCCTGAGTTTCTGGCCCCGGAAGTGCTGACAGACATCTCGTACACACGAGCAGTGGACTGGTGGGGCCTGGGTGTGCTCATTTATGAGATGCTTGTTGGTGAGGTAAGGCCAGCTTCCCTCAGGGTATCTCACTAACCAGGCTTGGGGACCTGATCACCCGAGGTAAAATATTGCTAGATGTAACCAACAATTTATTAGTATTTCAGTTGCATTTTTCTCATTCATAGTGCTTGCCAAACAGTAATTAATCCACACAACTCCCTGCTATTCTCATGCCTATTTAATAGTGAGGAATGGGTGCTGTGTGGATTGAATAATAGAATGTCCCAATTGCAGTCACCATTCCCTGGAGATGATGAGGAGGAGGTCTTTGACAGCATTGTCAATGATGAAGTCCGGTATCCACGATTCCTTTCAACTGAAGCACTTTCCATAATCCGTAAGGTAAAGGGCTGATGGGTCTCTGGGAGCCTGAGGAATTTGCATTTACTGTATAAGTGGGTCCAGAGGGACTTGATTAGGATTGTATAGCATTTATGTGTGTAATCTGAAGCTGCCTACATAGGCTAAGGAAATATTTAAAATTTTTACATATTTTCCCTTCCTTCTCTTTACATAAATGCAGTTCTTCCGTGTAAGGATGACTAAGCAGGCTGCTTACTGTTCCTGCTAAGTCTGGCACAGAGAAGTGTTGGTTCAAGGGCAGGAATGTCAGAGCCATTCAGCGGAGATGGCTGGATTCAGTTTTTTAATGTGACCCCATAGTCACAGGTGCACAATTAAGCTGAGATGCTCCATGCAGTTTGTGGCAGGTATCTTATTGCTGTTGGCAAATTGTTTACAAGGAACTAGGTCTGAGTTATTCCTGGCAGATGATGACCTTGGTGCAAAGTGAGAATGAGGAAACACCGAGGGATCAGTCCACCTCCTTTCTTTTGTTTTTTTCCCTGGAACATTATTTCTGTCTGTTCTTGTTCCCATTGTTTAATTTTGAACCAATATTTCTGCAGCTGCTTCGGAAATGTCCAGAGCGTAGACTGGGAGCAGGGGAAAAAGATGCAGAAGAGATTAAAATTCAGCCATTTTTTAAGGTAGGAACTTGGTTTATCCCTCTCCCTTGTTTCTTGTGTTTGATCAGTGAGTGATTTGCTCTCTGTTGGTATTGAGGCTTTTTCCCCTTTGTTATCAGGGAGATCTTAGTGATAGTTTCTGTTGCACCTCATTGTTCCATTCAGGAATATGTGTTTCAAGTCTTGCTTGAAATTACATCCCCCAAGTCTGTTTCCTGGGATCTTTATTCTTCCAGAGTCAGTTTATTTCCGATTGTGCCAACCATGTACAAATATACTTAACTTTAAGAGACATGAACAAAGATTCTTTTTAAAATCAAACTGCAGAATCAAATATGTTATCTAGTAATGACAGTGATTGTCAGTCAGTTGATTTGATCACCTGCATTTGCAGGATACACATAACTCTTAAGAGAAATGGAGGTTAAATTGCTTTGTGTAAGGGGTATGTGTCTGTTCCAGACAAAGGTGTTGCCATCCCTCCTCATTATTACTCATCTGCCCAAAAGTTTTTAGCCTTATAATTCGTCTGTCTTTGCACTGGAGCAAGAAGAGAACTTGGATGTCAGCAGAAATTGCTGGGATCCACCTGGCCACGGCTGAGCTGTATTTTTGTCCCTTCTAAATACAGTTGTAGCTATAAAATACACTGCATGGCATCTCTGCACTACCTCCTGTGTTACTTGTTTTGGGCCTTTTTTCAGTTCCCTTTTTTCTAAATTAGTAGAAATAAGACATGTTGCAAATGATCCATAAGGGAGGCTGCAATTCTCCCTCTGACTTCTACATTTCATAAATAATCTTTGTGTCAATCTGGCCTGTTGCCTTCCTTTTCCTACAGGGAATTGATTGGGATGCCTTGTTTGCCAGGAGGCTGAAGCCCCCCTTTGTGCCCACACTAAGAGATCCAACTGACATCAGCAACTTCGATGAAGAATTCACTTCTCAAAAGCCAATCCTTACTCCTCCTGAGGAAGTTTCTCTCCTAACCCGTAAGGAGCAGACTGTCTTCAAGGATTTTGACTTTGTTTCCAGACACCTTTTAGATGTGTGATTCCTGGGCTATAAAGACATGAAGAGATTGTTACCACCTTGAGAGAGCATAGAGAAGACTTGGCAGGGCCAGTGGAAAAGCCAACAGGATTTGTAGTACAGGTAGTGCTGATGGCCCAAGGATGAGGTGCCCTGCAAGCTGAATTAACCTGCTGTGGGTTTTCCAGCCTCATTTGTTGGAAGGATCCTGGATGTCAATTACCTTTAAGGAATAATTAATGTGTGATGGGGTATATCTTCTTCTGTCAATGAATGTAGATGAAATTTGCCATTTAAGCTGGACTTGATGAAGTCAAATCATCTCTACAACCCAGGTTATTCTTTGCAAAAAGCCTAAGTAAGTAGTGTGACTTTTTAAAGTTGTAGCATAGCAGGGGAATGGCCACTTCTCACTGATTTTCTAGAGATGCAGCATTCCCTCCTGGTAATGATTGTATGCCATTTCCCACTCATAAAAATGTGTATGCCATACAAGGAATGGATTTTAACACTACAAAGACAATGATGTTTGATAATGATCCAAGTGATTTATTGGAAGAAGGATGAATCTTCCTACTTAAGGATGCCAACTCTTAGCTATTGAATGATATAAAACTCCACAGCTTTGCACATGGTTTTTTTTTCTTTTTTAAAATAAAGATACCTTTCCATATAATAAATATTCAGCTTTTCATCTCCTTTGTGTCAGCTGAATGTTTCAGATCAGGGCTAACCAAAACGCTCAGCAGGCAGGACTTTAGTTTTCTCCATAAATGTCAATATTAATATTTCCCTTCTTTCTTCCTTCTCACTCAGGTTGTCTGTGTACATATTGCACGGTGTCATCAGCTGTCAGATACCAATGACTGCAGTCAGGTTATCTCTCCACAGATTTTATCAGTGTGTGCATCCTGTATCATTTTTGGAGACAGCTAAGTAATGACAGTCAGTACTGGAAAATCAGTGAGTTAAAGGAGATTTCATTGCCTCGTAATCTATCTTGTAATTATACTTGGTAAGATACATTTTCATGTCTTAAATTCATAATGTTAGCTCATTGGGCAAAAAGGGAAGGGTTTTTAGAGATGAGGCATCTGATGCAAACAAGGACACAATCACTGCTCTTTCAGTTTGTCTTCACCAGACGGGGCCAGGAGTGGGACTAAGGCAGCTGTGCTGTAGCTGCAGACAAGGATCTAGGGAATTGTTAAACCAAGGCAGGTCCCAGTGCTTCAGGATTCACTGAGGTAAGAGCTCTGTGCAAACCAGGGATATTTCACACTCAACCTAGATTTCCTATTTTCAGAGCCAAGTATAGCTGCTTCTGAAAATTCCCATGTACAAAGATCCTTTCAACCTCCCACTCACGCTGGCAGTGCACTGCCCTGTTTAGAGCAGGATAGAGATTCTCCTCACTCGTTCGAGAGCCAGCTGCTGTTGGCCCCTGTGGAGTATTTTGTGGCTTTAGTTCAAGGCCACTGTGCAGTGGGAAGCAGCACAGTGGATTGTTAGCACAGGAGAAACATAGAACTTGGGTTCAAAGAGAGAGTCAGAGAGAATTTCAAAATGCATATTTAATCTTTTATTTTATAATTTATGGTTGAGTAAAAAAAAAGGTAAATTAACACCCAGGTGTATTTTAAAGAAATACAAACAGAGCAAATTTTAAAGAAATACAGACAGAGCAAAACTGCTTTGAGCTGCTGTACCTGCTGATAAACTTTCACTTGACTGATACCTGAAGAACCAGGAATTGCAATCTAACAGATGATCCACACTTAAGCAGGTACCACAGCAGCACAAGCAAACTGCAGAATCCTTCTGAATGGTGTAGCAGCTTTACAAAAACAATCCTTAGTGTTCTGATTCCCTCGGATACCCTGAACAAAGCAGACTGTGCACAGATTACAAACTCTGGGGCTGGCCAAAAAATGGATCTTTTGCTGCTTTTAAATTGCTTTTGGACTGTCATGCTGTGTTAGTAACTACCCTATCTTTTAATGAGTGTTCATCAGCTTTAAACCCTGAGTGCTCCTGAGTTGGTGTTAATTCCTGAGCCAAGACAATGAAGGCACAAGATAATTTTAACTAACATTTTGTTGTAGTGGTTTTTCTTGTTTTGTTTTTGTTTTAACAGAAAAGGGTCAGGACTAAAATTCACACCACAGCCTTTTTTGTTTTAAAGCTAAGATCAGTCATCCCAAACTTCCTTTTAGTTCCCCATGGAAATCTGAAGCATGACCTTCTATCTCAATGGAAAAGAGAACCTCTTGCTGCTGTCCTGAAAGCTGTCAGCATCTCTCATCTCAGGACCTGGCAGCTTTCCTCTTGCATTGAAATTGTATTATTTGATTAAAATGTCACTAGTGAGTTGAGGTAGTAGTTTTACCAACAGTGTTACTTGAGTTAGGCATGAGGTACCCACCTCTGCTTCTCTCTAAAGCTACAGCAAAGGCCTGAGCACAATGTTTTCTGCAGAAATAACTCAGCAGCCAAGGATTACTTTTCTGTCCAAAGAAAAGTGATGCTATCATTCTTCACTGATTTGATTCAAAACAGCGAATTATTAGCAGCATCATCAGCTTAAAAAGCTGTGAGAAAGCTGCTCAGGGTATCACAAAATACAGGTTAATTATCTCATAAGATTAATTGGGTGTCTTACAGCTCTTTCTCATGCACATTAACAGTATTAAGCCTTAAGTCTTTGTGGAAAACATTAAATTGAGGCATGTGGACAAAATAAAATACGCTTTTGACTCTCTAAATATTTACTCAAATATTTTTCTTACATGCCTGATGCTACTGCCAAAAGGCACTGCAGTTCTGACAGTCAGAACTTGGCTGAAAAAAGGCCATAGGATTTACACTGATCCTGGCTGGTTTTATCTGTAATTGCTGTTGTTCCCTAGCAGCAAAAGGCGAGGGAGACCTTGGAGAAGAGAAGTGAACACAAATGGTCATGCTAATCTTGCATTTCTTCTGGAGAGATATGGATGCACTTAACAAAAGGGAACACATTTAGAGAGATACTCCGCTCACTCTGGAAATGAGCTCTGCTGGCTTTGCCCTTCCCAGAACTGTATTCTTGCATTTAAAATAACCCTGAAATATCCCTGAAATGTAATTTGCAAATGGACAGGTTGTGGAGCAGGTTGCATAGTCCATGATGTATTACAGTTCAGTGCAAGGAAACAGCAGCCATGGCATTAGCAAGGTTTTACCCAGCAGCCTGCCAGGTGTGTTGGCACAGTGGGACTAGACAGGCACGCTGCTCTTGTGAAAATAGATGTTCTCCCATGCAGTGAGGTGGCGTGAACAGAAGAATCTCCAGAGGTTGACGATTATGCCTTGGTCAAAGGGGTTCTCCAGCTGGGAGTGCTGCAGGTAGGAGATGCGGTGGTGCGACATGAACTCCCAGGTCGTGGTGTTGCAGGAGATCAGGTACAGGTGGGAAACAAGCAGCAGCAGGACCACAATGGTGAATATGAATATCAGGAGGAAGGACACAAGGAGGAAAATGTTGTGCTGCAGCCACTCCCGGGACTGTTCAAAGTAGAGGCCTGACCTTTCAATTCAAACAGAAATAAATCAGCAGTTAAAGAAGCAGAACTAGTTTCATAAACTAAGCAAACCTGATGACACATTAAAGTTTGATTCATAACTAATGAGCTGCTGATAATTCTTGACTACAGAGAATTAATATACTATGAAGTCCTGAGAGACTGCACCATAGGGGTTGGAATCTAAGTTTAGAAGATGCTGTTTCCCCTGACAGCTGAGACACAATCACCCTGGGTTAACTCCTCTCCTGAACAGCTGGAAACCTGTTGGAGTTTCCAGCACTTGGAAGTGTAAACAAAGATCATGTTACAGTGACTGAAGCAAAATGAACAATGAAACCTAAATCATCAGAATCTGCTCAAGATTAGGGGGCTCCAGGATGCAAAAGAGGGTGAAGATCCAAAGCCAGTCCAGCCACTGCCATGTTCTGTGCCAGCCCGAGGAGCACTACAACTTTCAGCAATCTCAGAGGTCCAAATTCCATCTCCCAGCCTTACCAAGCAACATGGCCTCCCCACAGCAGAACCACAAGCTGCACACTCAAGTAAGCTATGAAGAGGGGGTGATTCCTTTCTCCTACACAGTTCTCAAGCCAGGGGCAGTGATGGTCGTAGCGCCGCACGCAGTGCTGGCACAGCTGGCAGTGCTTGGCTCGCATGGGTTGCTGCAAAACACAATCAGGAAAAGAAAAAACCCACTGGCTACAGTTCATGGCTGTCCCACTCCTGTTTGGTACAAGAGAACATCATGCAGATCTGTCTTTCTCCACAATATTGTCCCTAAAGCACTCGCTTGTGAGACAACTGCACATCAGCATTGCTAAGACAAATCAAAGGGATTGTGATTCTCCTGGTCAAGACCCAAATGGGTGGCATTCAAATTGACTCTCCCACACTCCTCCTATCTACACATTTTCTTTCTTACCAACCTATTATAGGAAGTCCAGCATGCCAAGGAGGGAGACAAAGCCAATCAGTGTAGTCAGGAAAGCATGAGAAAATTGAGGTGAAAAACTAGAACCACTACTATCAAACAGAGTGGGCAGGGATGTGATGCTTTTTGGGGATGCACAGAGAAGTCCCTCGATGTGAGTACAAGACACTTACAGGAAACAGCTCAATTACCAGGTAGAGAGAAGGTGAAAGACCTGGCTGAGAAAAGCAGTGCTTCCTAGGATTTGTCCCCTGCAGCATATAAATGCTTTTCCAGCTTTTCTTCTTGCAAGAAGCTCATTCCTCCTGGTCAATACTCTTAAGGAATTTATATGAGCTGGGGTAATGCTTAGTTTCATTAAACTGATAAGGATCACTCTGAAAACAAGCCTTTCTAGGCTTAGGCAAACTGTTTTAAGAGCTGATTTCATTGCTGAAATTTCTCCTTCGTGCTGTCTTTTACCATTCAGGCCAATGTTTTGTTGTTTTAAGGCCTCTGAACAAGATCACATCAATGAGCAGTTCCCACATGTCCCACTCAGCTGCCCTTCTCACTATCAAGGTATTTTCAAAATAACTTCTTTGACAGTACTGCAAGGTCTGGCTGATGTGCCAGTAAGAATGTGGAATACAATTTTCTCATGGCAAAGAAAGATTTTTGTTTCTATAAGCCAGCAGGGACTTGTTTCAGCCTTGGAAAACTGTCCTGTGTGCCAGTGTCCATCACCACTACTTGTGTAGCTACACAGTCTGCCCAGCCTCCTCTGAGCAGCAATTACAGACCACCAAAAGCAGCTGAAGAACAATATAAGCTTTCAAATCACTCATCCCTTCCTCTTCCAGCATGTTCTGGATGCCCACCTTCACCAGGCAGTAACCACAGCGCCGCAGCTTAATGTCACCTGGAATCTGAGGGATCACCACCCCTTGTCCTTTATCTTCACCTTCCTACAAAAAAGAGAGAAGGAGGGACTGAGGAGGGTTCTTGGGCTGCTGTCTAGGCATGACTAAGCTGTCTTGCTGCATCCTTTTCCTTAACAATTACACAGTGCTTGTTATCTCTATCATTAGGAACAAAATAATTCCTCAGAATACCTACAGAAACTGCAGTCAGTTATGGTGCAGTGAGAGATAACAGATTACTGTAACCCTCCAAAGAATGTTTGCACAGAGGCAGAAATAACTGTGGACAAGATACACTCTGGCAGAAATAACTCTGGAGAAAAACAAGGTTAGATTTCACTTCTAAACACAGTAACAATGTATTTTCAGTATGAGCAGTGCTAATTAGTCATACACAGCCAGTACTAACATTAATGATGGATGACTATGATTGATAATGCTTTTGTCCTACAGAGTCTGTAAGACAGTGAACCTTGAGCACACTAGCAGTTACTGAAACTTTACATCTCCATTTATTTCACTGTAACTTGTTTGTCCACGTGTCCTCTGAGAGGGCAACAAATCCATAAAGAGTTCAATAAACAGAGCTGCAGAGAGCACTGTCTGCCAAGCCTGCCCTTCAATTCGGGGCATTTTTTGCACTTGTACTACTTAGCAGTGGTTACTGTAAAATAGGTCATATATACATTCCACAGGGCACTGCAGCCTCTGCTCTAGGAGAGGACGAGCTCAAATGGCACAGTTACGAACAAGGGCGGTGTGGTGTGAAAGGCACATTTAAAGCCTGTAAACGCTATTGCTGCTACAAAATACCAGTGTGAGACAGTCTGTCCTTATCTCCAACGGTCTGTGCATGTGTCCTTCATGCCAGGACAACAGAAACTGTTTCAGATTGTTCTTCTCTATCAGAGTTGAAAAAAGTAGAAAAGCCTATAGGCTTTACAGCTACTCCACTTCGTTCTATTGATGAAGGAATTTACCTTCACTTCCTCTTCAGGCTTAACAAAACCCGGATCCATGAGAGACACCTTGAAGTACAGCAGGATCGAGCATAAAACCAGCAAAACGAAGATCAGCGGCTGAAGCAGCTCCCCGCGCTCCTCTTGCTTTTGCAGATCTGAAAGGTACCCATAGAAGACAGAGAGCAGCAGCTCCTTGTGAAGCGTCCGGGATTTTTCTTTCTGGCCTTAGCAAAGGGGTCCCGAATCTATGAAGAGGAAATGGGGAGAGACCAGGCGGAGAGAGGGCGCGGGGCGAGAGGGGAGAGGCTGAGAAGGGGCTCCTCAGATCCCCGCTGCCCTCGGGGCACCCCGGGCCGCGGCCGGGCGCGGATAGCCCGTGTTCGGCAGGGGAGCCCGAGCGTCAGGGCCGCGCTGAGGGCCGTGTGTGCCGCCCGCACCCAGCGGCCGCCGGGGCCCATGGCCCCCCGGCTTCACCGGCTCCGGGGCTCCGCCGGCCCGGAAGGCCTCCGGGCAGCGCTGGCAGGGCCGGACGGGACACGGGCAGCGCCCCGAGGCGGGGCCAGGGCGGCCCAGCCCTGCGGGGGAGGCTCCGCTGGGCTCTGGGACTGGCTCCGCTCTCAGCGCGGGCCCTGCTGTTGTCTTGGGCTCGGCACACACCGTGAGCGGGAATCACCTGGCTCCTTTTGTCCCCCACACCGCCCCGATGTTGTGCCCTGCGAGCCGGCCCTGCGGGGCCTTTCCTCGAGGAATGTGTTTCCCCTGAGCCTTTCCCGCGTGTCCTCCCGCCCTCAGCCCGGGCTCTGGAGCGCAGGGCTGGGCAAACCGTTCGGAAGCTCCGTTACAGCGGGGCAGGCACTGCTCGTGAACAGAGCTGCGGAAGGGTCTGGCAGTGATGGGTCGGGCGGCAGGTGCCGTTCAAAGGCTCCTCGAGGGGGTTCCGAGGTGCTGCTCTGTGTTAATCCTGCTCTCGCCAACTAGGTTGTTCCATGTGCTGGTTCCCAGCCTCCGGGAAGAAGCGCAGAGAGGCTGTGCCTGGCTGGAAGCAGCTACACGGCCCCATTAACCAAATGCTCCAGAGCCTGGAGAATGTCTGACATAACTCGAGGAGGGATTTGATCTGCTTGAGATGGCTGCAGTCAAGAGGTCATTGAACTCCCCCGAGGGCTGCCGAGGAAAGCAGGTGTGTATTGACTCTTCTCAGCTGGAACAGACACCTAAAAGCAATTGAATTGCACCTGAGATGCGTTTTTGTCTCTTGCTAACAACAAAATAAAACCACCGAGGTGACTATAGCACGTATATATTTACACTAAACCAGACTGGTTGAAATTAGGCTCAGTTACAGAAAGTCTCTAGTAGTAAGTTTCTGAGTGGATAATCTTTGTTCTTATGGCATTCCAGCTCGGAATCCCATGCTGCTGGAAGGCTAAGGTATCTCTCTGTACTCTTACAACACGGTATGTTTTCAGAGGCAGTTCAGTTTCATACAAATGCTCCTCCCATCCTGTTCACCTTGCTCCTCTACAGACTCCACAGTGACCACTGAATTAACTGGCACTGAGCCCTTCCAGGACCAGGGTCTTAAGAAGAAAGGCTGGCCTTAAAGCAGATTGGCTTTTCTTAAGTGCTCAGATCCTGCCCCATACAAAGCCCAGGCTGTGGAGTGTGAGCTGCAGATACATTACAGTGTTCAGAGCAATCTGGACACTCAAATATTGTCCTGATTTTTTTCTCCTCTCACACAATTTCCTAACAATGCTCTTGTCCTCCACGGCTTTCTTCTGTTGACAAGCAGTATGGTGTCTTTTGGAGTGATGAAAGGCAAAGGCACTGAACAGCATCATCAACATGTGGCAATTCCTTTCATTTTTAATTAAATATATGACAGCCAATGGACCAGTAATGTATCTAAATAAACCACATTCACAGAACAAAGGAAGAAGACACTCTTGAGCACTAGGTTTAATACACAGCGGGTATCCAATGGATACAACAGAAAAGTTAATTCATTCAGAATTGTAAGGAAGCAACAGTTGTGCATTTTGATTTTTTTGCTCAGTTTCACCAGGTACAAACATTTGAACCAGGCCTCAGCATCAAGCAGGTCCATGGACAGAGTAAAAGGAGACGCTTGCTCATTATAACTGAGGGTATTTTCATTGCAAAACAAGGAAATACATATTTAGTTAGCTTAAAACCTTTTTTTAAAACAAGAAAAGAGTAACAGAGAGAATCAGTGACAATTATATGAAATCAAAACAGTCTGCTAAAGCAGAAGTGTTTCAGTTCAGCAGAGTATCTCCCTCATTCTTTAAGTGCTCTCTTCTCCTTCAGCCCCCATGTTGCTTTTCACCATTCCTGATCACTATTGCTCTCTGTGCTTCATACACATACATGGTTGTTGTGGAGACCAGCCATTTCCCCACTTTTAATTCTCTTTCTCCAGCACAAGCTGTCCTCTAACACCTGAGCTGTGGCAGACTCCTCCCTAAATAGTCTCAAGGAAATGTCTTTTCTATGGATAGTGCCTGACTGCAGTGCCCTTTAGCTCTTGCCCTGCTGGTAATTAATTCTTCTCCAGGTAATGAGAGAGAATTGATTCACAGCTCCAAGACTTTTCTTCCCACTCATCTTTTGCAGAGACCAGAGTGACAGCAGCAGAAGCCCAGCCAAGGTGACAAGCTGGGTAGGATTCAGTGCTGAAGAGAATCATTTCAGTAGGAAGGTGCAGGGAAACAGCAGCCATGGTTCAGATGAATTATCTGCAGTGTTCTGATTGCCACAAATATCAGTGCTAAACTTTGTTGGCTTGGTCTAGATGAGAAAGTCTGGTGCTTCTGGGTGTTAAACATCATCCAAGTAGATGCCAATCCTTATAAGCAATTCCTCCCACAGATTTTGTAAAATGGAAGCACTGGTGGGAAGTTGCTCACCAATTTCCTCTTATCTGCTCCAGAGAACATGGACACCTGGCACTGCTGGGGCACTGACAAGGGCCACTGGAGGACAGGCTAGCCTCCAGCCAGGAAGGAAACCACACACAGTTCAGGTAGAGGGTTCCTTTGTTGGCACAGTCTCTGCAGGGAGCTACTGAGTCATGTTCGTGCTCTGCTTGCCAAGCTTTGGAATATTAAAGGAAATGTAGTAGTGAAAAGATGAAGAGTCTGAGTGCACCAACAGCTACTGAGCACAAGGAGCCCCTCTGCAATATCCTTACATGCTATGAACTTCTCTACAGCTGGATTTTCATTTGAAAAATAGAACCCCATTCTGGTTTTCTCAGCAGGATTGGTCACTGGCTGTATAATTTTGTGTGGAGCTGAAGTTTTCTGGATTGTTCCTTTGATCCAGCAAAGCTGGAAGGCCTGAGAGGCATCTCTGGAGGAGTCAAGCATTTCAGGGTATCCAACTTCCCTTTCCATATTAAACCTTAATAAAAAATCTGCCACTTTGCCCTCCCTTCCTTTGCAGAACATTCTCTGCAGGCAACTCTCTTGTTCTGTCCTCAGCTCTGGATCTATGGCACCAGTTAAATCCTTGCCACCAAAAAATGTTTTCAGGCCATGCATTAGGGCTGTTCTTTCAGTTAGGGAAGCTGAAGCCCAGACTAGTTTCAGACTTCCAATTACAGGAATTGTTGGACTGTGCTTTGGTGTTCAGAGGATACTTTTTCCTCTTTGATCCTTACCGAAGGAAAAATGTTATTTTTCAGGTCACAAAATCTTTAAGACACTGAAGCTTGTAGGCAAAGCTCATGTTACTCTAACAGGGGTGTTACTCCTTTTAATGTGCTGCCTTAGGCATTTACCTTGCTGGTGGCCTGACTCAAAATCTTACAGCCCAGTTAAGTGTTCCCTCTTTCACACAGGAATGGTGACAAGTTTCAGCAAGCTGAGCTTTTCTGACAGCCTGGCCTGGTTCCATTCATCTTATTGCTGTGACATTGAAATCTTTTTAACCTGGTTCAGGCTGAGGTACAGCTTGCTGAGGGTCTGTGAGCAGTGAGGACAGAGGTTACCTCTACAGTGTGAAACAGCTTTGATGCAGTGTGGATCTTGTTAGTTTGGGATTCAGCAGGTGAGGCTCCAGTAACTGCTCAACTTGTGGAAGCACTGGTTTGGAAAACCCAGACTTCTGGGGTCTCAAGGTAGACAAAACCAAGCCATTGGTTGTTTAAGCCTTGATGTAGTTGTGCCAAAATCTCAGAGTAGAGCCCAGCTGCTTGGTGAGAGGCTGGGATCTGCTTCAGCTGAGATGGGAGTTCCTCAACTCCACTGTCTCCCCAGCGTGGCAGCTGCTTTCTGGGGACAAGGCTTTCTGATCCCTCACATCTGTCATGTGTCTCCTTCTGCTCCACTCCCACCTTGCCAACAGTCAGAATCTTGAGTGCTTTTTGTCAGTTGGCTCAAGATTTTAGTGACAGGAGCTTTCACTACATGGGCATTGGAAAGGAAGCAGTCATGGTGGGTGGCACTGCCATGTGAAACAACTTCCCAAGGAGAGCAGGACTAAATGGGGAATTGAAGAACAAAGCCTGACTCCCCTAACAACCAAGGCTGTATTTGCAGCCCCTCTTAGTTTTGTATCTAGAAGGAAGATTAGCAAATGTTACACAGAAAACAGATCTTGAAATAAGCTTCCCCATCTAAAAGCTCATAGGGACACAAATTCTTAGGAAACAGGAATAAGAGAAAAATACATTTCAAATGACTGCAAAAAAGTATAATTTGTCAAGTTTTGCAATCTTATGAAAACAATTTAAAAGTGACACAAAAATATATATAAGTTTGAAAAATACTTAAAAGAAAAAAGTACAGATCTCACAATACCAAAACAAATGACGTATGTTTAAAAAGAAAAAAAAGAAGACATTGAATAACACCGTATTGGCAATAAAAGTAAACCTCTGCAGGCAGTTGTGTTCTGTCAGTTAAAGTGTCAGTCTGTGGATCAAGGATCCATCTCTAACGTGCTCACAAGGACAACATGAACTCTGAGCATTAGCAGAGCCTCATAGCAGCGACTCAAATCCGAGAGCAAAGTGTACGAGGAAGAGAGCAGCGAGTTACTGTGCTCTGAGGCCTGAAGTGTCCCAGCCTGCATGGCCATGGGCTCATCTTCCTTCTGCCAGGCACAACATCTTTTCTGAATCCCTTCTAAAGGAAGATTTGTGAATTGTCAAAGAACTGTGGGCTATGACATAGACAACTGTGCTGTTGAGTGCCTGGCTGTGAGGCAAACCTTGGCCTTCAGCTTCTTGAGCCATTACAGGTCTGGAGTGTTACAGGTGAAGACCAGCTCAGTGGGACTCTCCTCTCACCTGAGTCACACAGACAGGAGTAATGCTGATGATGGGACTGGCACTGCACTGGTAAGTGCTTCTGGGAGTCAGACAGGAATAGGGCCTTCTGCTTATGAGAAAAGGGGGAAAGACATTGGGGTGGAAGAAAAGGTGCTATTTCCTGGGACTGCCCTTGAGAGGGTGCCTGGAGACTTCCCCACCTCCAATTCCAGCAGCTGTGCTGTAGTGAGCTTCCTGTGAAGGGAGATTATGATGCTACTGAGCACAGCCTGTGATGACACAGCCTGAGGGAGGGCAGAACAGCTCCAGTCCCTTCTGGGACTTGCACGAGGGGGTAGAGCTGCTCTGGACTAGAGCCTAGCAGAGTACAGTATGCAGAGGGAAATATTCTGTTTGGTTTTGTAGCCCTTCCCTACAAAACAGAACCTAACTAAAGAAGGTGGTGAAGGACTGGAATGAAGATGTGTAGCCCTTTGTGAACAAACCTTGTGCCTTGTTGCACAGGCTCCCTCCGAGAGAGAAGCTCTGTGTAGCCAAAAATGTATAACTGGTTCTACTGGTCATCCCCAACCTTCTGAGGCTGGGTGGGCTGGCAGATCCTACTACACAGCCAAAGGGGACAAAACAAACCTCTTGACCTTATTGGGAATGTCTTACTTTCAAATTACCCACACAGAATTGGCAATGCTTCCATTAATGTGAGTCTTCTATTAAAAAGCCCTTAAGGGAGTGAATTAGCTTGAAAGGTCTTCTCTAGTTTCTCCATTTATAAGTCTCACTAAAACATCAGTTCTTTTGGTCTGTCTCTCTGGTATGTGCACCCCAGCCTCTCTAACCAAATAAATAACTCATCACTGCCTGTCAGCCCACTGAGCAGCCAATGCTGATTCAGGACTGGTGTTCTTGCAGACATCACAGGACCTCATGCAGTACAGCAAAAGGGAATTTTCTAAAAAGTGGGAAATAAACATGTCACACTAGTGATCACACAACTAGGTCTTCAAGCTCATGGTCATTTGAGGCTCTCTGTGTGGTCTAAAATAAAAAGGTTAAAAGATACATAATGTAATTGTCTTTGTTTTTTGTTTTCTTTTTATACAGAAATCATACACACGGAACTTCAACCTGAAACTTCATAACAAAAAAGTTCACTAAGTTAAGGAAAGCATTTTGTTGTGCAAAAAGTCCCTCCCCCCTCCCCTATTCACCTTCATCTACTGAGGGTCTCACACACACACAAAGTTTCCTTCCAACGGGCGAGTTGGTAAGAAAGAGTCCTCCCTATGTACAGTGAGTTAGAGAGAAGCTGGATACAGTGCTGGCAAGAGGCATTGGGTGATTGCCTCTATCTGGAAGTGTCCATGTTCTCCTCCTTAAAGTTACTGCAGTGCTCTATAACTTTCCTATGGATAAAACAAGGACAAGGAGAGAGGGTTTAGTTTAAAGCTTATTGCACCTCAGCTGTGGAACAGTAAGGTAAGAACTGTCCCAGAGTTGATTTCTGTGTAACTATGTCCTGTTTGTATCTGAGACATAAACTGTGTCAAAACCAGTAAACTCCACAAAAGTAGTTCCCAACTTGGAATGTCAAGTTATGGTAGTGCATATCCAGGTCCAGTTGTGACCATTCATTCATTATCCCCATACCCAAAACCTCAGATGCCTTTAAATCCCACCAGGAAACACAGGAATACAAATGTTTGTTCTTCACTGTGCTGTCACCTGTCCCATCCCACACACTGTGTATAACTGTGTCTGTCTTCTGCAGGCTTCAGTCCCTCCAGCATTTAGCAACCCTTCAGCTGTGGGAATACCTGCTGCCCACTCACCAGGTATGTATTCCCAGATCCCTACCTCTCTCTTCTATTCATCCTGCAGGTATGAAATCACAGCTCTCACTTTGCCAATGATCAGAAACTGCAGCTGGCTTTTACAACTCTGAAAGGATGACTCCAAAGAAAGGTGTCATTGCAAGGCTGATGGACTCTACCTTCTGAAAAATGCTCTCATTTTAACTGTGCAGTTGGCAGTTCAGTGACAGGCCAGTATGATTCTGAAGACAGGCAGCCCACCCAAGTACAGGAGAAAGTGATAACTGGAGACTACTGGCCCAAGAACTGCAATTAGCCATGTGGCTCCCTAGCTCAACAAGCCAATCTACAACCCAGCTGCCTGGCAATGATCTGTGTGTACTCCTTACCTATAAACATCTCTAATCTTCTGTTTTCATCCTCTTTTTCCTCTGCTTCTCCTGTCTTCAATTCATACCTCTCATACACATCACTACAGGCCTTGCTTTGGTAGCCTCACTTTATGTGGAAGAATTAAAAACTAAACTAAAGCTAAACTGAGAGTTTGTGATGGTGCACTGGTGTCCTACCGGGCCATTTCCTTGGTCTCTTGTCGTGCTGAGGCCATTTTAATCATGTCCTTCAGGAGAGGAATCCCACCTTCTTTGATCAGCAGTGGGCAGTACTTGTCAGCTGCAGAGAAAAGAATAAATCAGGTCCTTGTGAACCCTTACAACAGTGGTACTAAGGATGCAGGAGGGGAAGGAGAAGGAGCAAAACAGTGAAGGAATTTCCTACACACCAAGTCTAATTAGCTTTATTTGGTTGTGCTGCCTGGACATTCCTGATTCATTCAAAGAAGGTTTTCTCTACCTACATAGTTTATCTTGCAAGACTTTTTCTGCTGACAGCTTCAGGTCCACCCCCTCAACTTTTACAGAGCAGGGAAAATGATTTCAAAAAGAGAACTTACGGTAGACAGAGACCAGGTTATAGAGTGCCCAGGTGGCCCAGTGCTGGCTGACTGGGGAGATCCCTTGTGGAAGAAGTCGAAGGATTGGTTCAAATGACCTGCACAAAAATATTACAGAAGTTGTTAAAAATCAAAGAGCTACTTCTTTCAGCACCTTTGCCACTCACAGCAACACAAACTCTGCTCATAGATACCACAGCAGTGAATCCATTGGCATGTCAAAGATTCTGGCACCAAGGCTAGGTCAGTGTCCCAGGGCAGTGCTGGCAGGATTACAGGTCCCACCACTTCATCACAAACACACTGCCCAGAGAGATAGCTGCAATGAAGGCAACTGAGCCAGGAACTGATTTCCATCCTCCATTAGGCATTTCCTCCCAAGAGTTAAAATCCAGCAGCACTGATTAGTTTGAGGGGGGACAAAGCCAAACTGTACCCTGGCAAAGCTGGCTGCACAGATGCAAGAGTTGCTGTGTTTCTTCTGACAATAATACTATACTGTCTATATTGTAAACAGGCACTGGAATGCCAGTTCTGGATCCCTGCCAAGCACTAAGGGAATTCTGAGTACCTGATACCCTCTTACAGGAAGGAGTTCAGAGGATTCCAGCAGTTGTATTAACCTTTGATGGGATTTCTGGTAACTGTATCTAAATATGCCCCAGAGAAGAGTGAAAGCATGTGACTTTGGGAAGCAAACAGACTTAAAATGATAGACTGCAAAGGATAGCAGTATCAGAGGAAAATGCTTAGGCAGTCCCAGACAGACCATAGTTTTCCTGAACTACTCAATTTCAGCAGAAACTTGCAGGAGAAATTCTGCTGGGCTGCCAAACTTCTCCCATAGGAATTGTCAGGTAAGGTGTCTAATTTCAGCATCTTATGTCGTGTTTCAAAGGAAGATGTAAAACTCTCATTAAAGAGTATGTCCTTGAGGATGTTTTTCTTTCACTCTGAACAGAGCCTCCATGCTAGGCTCTCTCTCTTCCTTTCTCTCTGTTGGTGTTTCCTTCCTGTGACAATCCTGGCTCCTGTGTGAGTGGGCTAATCTTTTCCATTCCTTACCTGTAATTGATATTTCTCCTGGAGTTGATATCCCAGCTCTGGATGGCTGCCCACATCCTCTTCACAACTTCCTCTCTGTGAGGCTCACAGATCCCCCAGGCCTCTGGACCATCAAACATGATATGGGAGAGCACTCCACAGGCATTATATGACACCTCAATCCCATCAGCTTTGCTCTCCAGCAGGTTGCTACCAGGAGAGATGAGATCACTTAGAGCTGCTGATGCAGTAAAGATTCACAAGTCTCCAGGTGGTTCAGGAGAAGAGATCAGAGCCCAGCTGGTCACCAGCCAGGCACTCACCTGAACACACTGATGAACTGGGAGGTCATAAGCTGCGGGCGGAGCTCCTTCACTTCTGCCACATTGCCCAGGAGGCCCAGCATGTTGCGGTGCAGCTCCTGTTTCTCTGGGAACTCCTGGCCAGGCAAGGAACAGGATTACACACAGGTAGGACTCTAGTGGTGCTGAGAACAAGCAACCCTGGGAAAAGCTGTACAGCACACGTAGAAAAGCTTGGTATTTTTGGGTAGTCACCAATGGCTCCTTGGCAGGTGCTGAATGATGCTAAAGGTAGGTGTGATGAGGGAGGATCAAAACCAGGCCCACTGTTCACTGCTGCTCTGCTTGAGGGGGTGAGCAAAGATGGACAAAGGGGAAGATGTGTTCACTGTAAGTTTCTCTGTTCTACTGCCTGAAAGTAGTAGTATGTGAGAAAGAAAAACTCACACAAGCTATTACTTTCCTGTTTGTGAAATGTAGGAAGTAATGCTTGGAGAGGAGAAGAGCCAGGGATCCTGCCCAGGCACCTGCATCTCCACTGCTCCTGTCCGCATCTCTCCAGAGACAATCAGACACTTACTTTCAAGCACTCCAAGAACAGTTTCATGCCACTGTAGTTAAGGAACATCTCGCAGTTATCTGGGGTCTCATCAGTGATGTTCCAGAGGGCACTCCAGGAGAACTCCATCACCTGATCACACTATAGGGAAAGGGACAGAATCAGAGCTTTGCTAATGCAGGAACCCGGTGCAAACCAAGGAAACACCTGTTTCCTCTCTGGCATCACCCCAGATGATTTCAGAGGTAAGAAAGCCTTGTTGTTCACGTTCAACTTGTCAGTAAGTGAGTTTTTTGTTTAATAATTTTGCCTCCCTGTCACATTCCCCTGCCCTCTCCCTGGGACAGGAAATTCTGCAGCGTCAGCTGAGATGTCTTGGGTTTGTTAGAGAAGCTGAGCTGGCACTCTGGGCTGATCTCCATGCCTAAGTCAAACTGAAGAGAAAAAACTCTATGTATATGGGTTTTTTTGGGAAAAACTCACCGTTTTATCAGCCAACTTCTTCTGAATCAACTTTAGCATTGTCTATGGGCAAAGAAAGGGGAAGAGTGAGAAGCAGTTCAAAAATCATTGAGCTTTTGCAGAGAACCTACTTGATATATCTTTCTCTAAACCAGTGGGACTGGGTCATGTTCCAAGCTGCAAGTATTCACAGAGCTGAGCTATGCCACAGTCCTTGAGCTGATCTGTTTGCAGGTGAGTCAGTTTTGATCTGTATGACAAGGTCTGGGGCATAACTGTGCCAAAGCAACAGCCTTTGCAATTCTTGGAAAAGGTGGGGGATATGGGTTGAGTTGGGAAATTGATGCAAACTTGGAGAGAAGCAGAAGGAAGACAGTCACAAGGTAGTACCAGATATAGAAATAACCCAATGTGGTGAGGTCAGGTGTTAGGTTACAGTGCCTTCCTGCCCTCACACCAGCCTGTCTCTGAGACCATAACTTCAGTGCTGGTGAGCAAGTAAAGGGGTAGGTTCCAGGAGAGGTCAGCATTGCTGGGACACTGGTTCCCTCCTGTCATATTGTGAGGTTGGATCATGGCTGGAGGCATTTGATGGACAGCTGTAAGGGAATTGTCCTAGCCTGGGTTACGGATAAGTAGACACCTTGGGACCATACCAACCATGACAAA
Source organism: Dicaeum eximium (assembly GCA_013396995.1). NCBI lineage: Eukaryota > Metazoa > Chordata > Aves > Passeriformes > Dicaeidae > Dicaeum > Dicaeum eximium. Next base: position 5,048 of record VWZP01009876.1, on the reverse strand, counting down.
CCCCATCTTGCCCACAGCTTCTTTGTGGTCATTGTCCACCTGGCAGACCAGGGCATTGCAGAGGTGCACAGCGATGCGCTGGATGGACTCATCCTGCCGGCTCTGGTTGAGGATGTTCAGCAGCAGCTCGTTCACTCGGCGGTACTGGAACTCCAGCTCCTCGGGAATGCTGAAGTTACACAGTGTCAGGCAGCAGTTCCGCTGTACCTGGGTCAAAAGGAAGCAAACACTGGGCCAAGTGGCTACAAAAGCACAGACCCCACCATCTCATGCTTCCTTGCTGCTTGGTACTGAAAGCATCTTCTTGCCTGGCTACAGCTACTGAGATTTCTGTTACCCTCTGATCTTGTGCTGTGCTTTAGCCATGCTCCATGATTGTCACTCCAGTCTCACAAGGCCACCCAATTATCCAGGGGCTCGTTGCTTTCCAAGCCAGTTCCTCACTGCCTATTGGCTCTCTACACAGCTGACTTCCAATACAGAGATTTGAGATGTTTCTTTCTGTTGACTCAACATCCCCTTTACCCACAATCATTTCACCCCACAGTCAGTGCTGGGTATCTGTGTGTCACACACGCTCTGACCACTGTTCATGGATAAAAGGGAGCACTCTGCATGTAATGCCTGTTGCTGAGTGGAGACCAGGAGCAGACCTAGGCAGTAACTTCTCTGCCTTGTTTAACTCCCTGTAGGCAGAGGAAATCCAAATGCTGACACCAGGCTAAAGAACTGATAAAGAAAGAGGGCTGTGGGAACTAAAGGTGCCTGTGTTGCTCTTACTGTGACCTCCTGGTAGGACTCCATGCCGTTCAGCACCACCTGGATGACCTGGCGCCGCAGCTTCACGCTCTGCTCCATGCGGTACTCGGAGTTGGTCAAGTAGAAGAGCGCGGCGCTGCCCGTCACCTGGATGTTTTTGTCATCCTTGTGGCACTTGAGGGCTGTGATCACCAGCTGCAGAGAAGCAACACGGAGCTTCAGTGGCACGGACTTGCTGCTAATTCTTGGAATGACTGTTAGAAGCCCACAAGGAAAGTGTGGCCCAGGCATTGCAGGAATGTGCTTAGGAAATGAAGGTACTCAGTTCCACTGCACTACTGGAACTTTCTCTGGAATGGCTTTATGGTGGAAAAAAAGACTGGGAGTGCAAAATTCCCCTTGTCAGGGTGAGGTCAAGGCTTACCTGGAGGGCTCTCAGCAGCTGGCTGCAGCGCTCGATGCGGGCAATGTCAAAAAGCAGGTTGATGGCCCGGGAAGTGATTTCCGGCCGGTGCTCGGTGTAAGCCTCGATAGCGTTCAGGACTTGCTCTTCGTTCTTGTCTCCACTCACCTGGCGTGGAAGAGCAAAAAGAGTCAGGGGAGAAATTATGGAGGAGGAAAACCAACATGAGAAGGAAACTCTGAAAGGTCAAAGGGTATACCTTCCCTCTGCCCTGAGAGTAGATTCAGCCCAGGATGAGACAGAGGTTGAGTCACTTTTCAGTCCAGAGGGATGAGAAAGGGCACCTTTGGGGCAGGAGGATGCTATTCAAAAGTAGGACTCCTACTGTCTTAAATCCTTTTCTGTAGTCACAGATATCCTTCAGGCAGAATGACTTCTCCATGCTTTCCTCCAATGTTTTTCAATCCTTATAAAAACTATGTGGGGTATGGTCTTGCTTTCTGGCAGTTTTCTTGCATTATGAAGTAGTTATTGAAAGGTCAGAGCTCAGTTGTCACACCCAAGACCCAAAAAACTTCACTCTACTGGCAGCCAGTGTTCTCATGATCTTTCAACTTCTAACAAGTTCCTACTGCCAATATTCCTGCAGCCTCCTTACCTTGTAGGCTGGAATATGGGTCAGGCGGCAGAGGGACGTTTCAAAAAGCCCCAAGAACTGCAGTGGTCGTTTCAGACCCCGGAAGGGAGCAATGCTGCTCTTTGCTGGCTCAGTGCTGTGGTGAAAAAACAAGAGAATGCTCATGTTGGTACCATGTTTCTTCAGGTGTCTCCTGCCACAGAGATGGCTGTCAGCCCTCCATTCACTCTGACTGTACTGTTTCATACCCAGAATGGTAAAAGCTATACTTCATTTTATGCCAGGCAGCTGCTTATGAACATAACTCTAAATATTCATCCCCGGTGATCCTGAATGAAACGTGAATGTGCTGAATGGAACCAGCAGTAAGAGTTACTGCAGACAGGATGCAGCTTTTCCAGATAAAATTTGTCCTGGAAATCCACTAGTTGGGGTGAAAATTTCCTCTAAAACGGCTGTGGATTTCCCTCATCCAATGTATTTGTAATGTGACAGACATGCTAAGTCTGCTTCTGTGAGCATGCAGGAGCACTGTTTTTGCTGTCATGTTCCTTACTGACCAAGAGCCAGTGCATTTTCACCAGCTCTGGTGAAAAGGAGCCGGTACTGTCTCACTTCTTTGTTTCTGTTCAGCAACTGCTTAATAGGAGGGCAGAGCTCTTGGCTGGTATGGAAAACCAGATCTCTAGGTATGCCTCTACTGAGGGTCACCAGGATTTCCAAGGGTTGATCTGCCCAGTATCCAGGTCTAATCTGAAAACAAGCCTTTAGATTCCAAGCTCCTAAAACACTCAGCCCTCCTATGAGTGCTGATGTATTGACTCAGTGTATAAACGTTCTGTCAGATGAGCCTGGATTTCCACAAGGGTAAGAATATTTTGTGTAGGAAATGTGTAGAAGGCTTTGGAGTCCTTTCAGAAAAAAAATCCTGAAGGAAATCCCTGGGAGAATGTGTGTGGAAAAGAACTGAAATACTTCAGATATGCATGGCAGGCAGATGGGATGAATTCTTTATTACTCTTACAAGTCCTTACATGTGTTGCATACAGCAATCACAGCTGATTCTTACACCAGTCTCTACTGTCAGGGGAACCTGGCAAGAGTTGTATCCTGCTTTTTAGTACTGATTAGACCTACAGAATTGGGGAACTCAGAAGAGGGAACTGTTCTTAATTAATCTTTGACTGATCTATCCATCCAAGCAAAACCAGTAATTACTGTTCCCTTACCTTGTCTGGCCCATCTTCTCCTCCATGCTGGGGATAGTGCAGTTCTCCAGCATGGTGTGTCCTGAGATGTCGAGTGAAGTGAGGTTCACCAGGTTTTCCACAAACAAGTTTAGAACCCGCCGGGTCAGCTTGAACTTGTAATAACTGGACAGATGGTCTCGGGAGATATCCAGATGCCTGCAAGTGACAGAGAGCATCTCACAGCCTGGAAAGCATTAGCTGGGGCTTCTGCCTCCCTACCAGAGCCGAGTGTGATTATTATTTATCATTATTTCCTTCCCAAGATAGAGGAATGTGGTTCTGTAGGCTCTGGCAGCAGCAGCAGCTCGCCCTGTGTCTAACTAAAGCACACAGGTATCTGGTAGAGGGATACTTGGAATGGACCACAGTGAATCATCTGGCCACACATCACAAAGGAAATTGCTCCAGGCTCAGAAACTGCCTTTTCCAAACTCCATCACAGCAGCCACCTGAGTATTTCTACCTGGAGATTAAGATGCACCAGAAGATCTGTGCATCCCCAGAAACGTATCTTGCCTCATCCCACAAATTAAGTTAGACAGGTTTTGTCTCCTTCCCCAATCTTGTAATTTTTCTACCCCAGGCTATTACATTATGCTGATTTCTTTCAGATATTTAAATGCTTAAGCTTTGAGGAAATCTTGCTGCTAAGGGAGTGGTGGGACAAGCTGACCAGCCATTGCGTGCAGGTGGGGTTCCTTACAGGACAGAGAGACTTTGCTGGCTCGTACCAAAGACTGGAGCCAACATCCCACTCACAAAAGTGTGTTCTACCTGTTGCACACCAAGTGGGGGCAATGGGGTTCCATGTGTGTTGGTTTTTGTTTTTCCAATGGGAAGTTTCTGCTAAAAGGTATCTTCTTACAAGTAAAATTCAGGCTGGCTTTAGACATGTCAGGTATGTACAGTGATGAGTAGATATGTACAATGAGTGAGCCTGTTCACAGGAAGGTTTATGAGCTGAACCCAGCAGTGAGTGCCTCTCTGATAGCAAGCATGAAGACGATTCCTGAAAGACCTTTCCCTATCAACTGGAGAAAGATGAAGAAGGAAGAACAGATCTGCTGACCTGAGCTTGCGAAGCTGTGTGATCACTTGGATGTGCTCCTCTGAAAGGTCCATGTTGTAAAGCACTAAGGAAACCAGACTGTCCTTCCACTGGGTCAAGAACCCCACATCATTCAGCTGGATCCCAGAAAGGTCGAGAGCTGCAAGGGAGGCCAAGGGCCGCAGCAGTGTCTCCACGTTCACCCCCTCAATCAGGCGGCCCAGGTTCAGGATGCGCAGGCGGCTGAAGCCTTCAAAAGTGAAGTCCTTGACCAAGACCTGGCGGGTGGGGTTCACCAGGCAGTCGTCCTCACAGCCCCCGGGGTTCTCCTCCTCGTAGAAGATATTGCAGCAGCCAAAGAGGCTCAGGGAGATCAGTGTGTGGCTGAAGCTCACCAAGGTTTGCAAGCTCTTGGCTGTCAGCTTCTCACAGTTAGTCAGGTAGAGCTCAATAAGATCCTGAAAAAAGGGAAATCAAGGTTAGAGATATTTCACAGTAAAGTGCCCACCCTGTTTGCCCCACACTGGGAAGCCTGAAACCATGTAACACCCAACCTGACCTGCCATTCCCAACGGTGGCTTTGAGAGCTGAGAAGGGAGAAGCTGAGGTTAGTCCAAAGAAAGCTTGGACAGTGAAGGATGGAGCCTTGGGAATCTCTGGGTGTCTGGGATTCCAGCTGGTGCTCATGCATGGCAGCTGTCAGTGCAACCCCACCTGCTTCCTGATGGCCTCCAGGTCCTGGTCCTGCACAATGTGTTCCCGCAGGTGGATCCGAGCTAGCCTGGTGCTCCGTGGGTCTGAGAAGAGGGTGAAGAAGCTTTCATGGGGTTCAAAGATGCTGTCTGTCTTCACCAGCTCCACGTACCTGTGTGGGGCAATGGTGTTAGCACAGCACAAGCTCAGCCACGGCTCTGGCACCTGCACTGGTGACAAGGAAGCGTGAGAGAGTTG
>VWZP01009872.1:0-13226 GCA_013396995.1 Dicaeum eximium | reverse complement strand
AAAAAAATGTTGTGGCTCCTGAGCTGGGAGCCAGGCAGGCCCATTTCCTCTGTCCCCAAGTGGGCTGGCTCTGAGGCAAACCAAGGAACCTGTGTCTGTGGATCTCTTGGTTAGCAGAGTTCAGCTTATTTTTAGTTTGGGTGATGGCTTTAGGCAAGCCAGGATAAACCATGGCAATTTAGGGAGAGGGAGAATGAGAGGGATTATAGTGACAAGCTTTCCAAGCCAACAATTAGTTGATGTTTTCAGAGTACGGCCACAAGTGGGGAAGGTTGCAAATTTTACAATCCTGCATGTAGAAATCTGTGGCTTTCTTTTCTTGTTCTTTCCCTCTGGTTTTGTTTTTAAATACATGGGGCTCAAATCTTTGGCTTCTTTGTGTTCAGAAACTGCACCTCACGTTAGCCTTGCAGCCACTCAGGGAATGTGCTGATCCCTGGGCATGTGGAAAAGAGACAAAAAGCTTCTGTGTCACTTGGGGGGTGAGGGATGGAGGGCAGGGAGTTTACCCAACAAGATTTAATTGAATTTAATTTAAACCTGCACGGAGGTTAAGAAGGGTTTGTCGTTGCTCTCCACAACTCCCTGAAATGAGGTTGTGGAAAGGCTGCCAGAGCTCCAGGAGCCTTTGGGCAACACTGCCAGGGTCACAATGGGATTGTTGGGGTGTGTGCAGGGCCAGGAGATGGATCAGTGATCCCTGTGGGTCCCTTCCAGCCCAGGATATTCCTTGGTTCTCTAAATGTTACACATGTGCAGTGTAAATAAGGATATAAATTAACATGGTGCTAATTGTTGTCTCCATATCAACCATGGATTTGTTTTTTCCCCACACTGATCACTTTAAATATTAATGAACAACAACAGTGCAAGGACCCCAAAACTGTTCCCAACCCATCATTTCCCTTTGCTGGGAATACTGACTTGTGCAAGGCTCAGACCAAGTGATTCCAGGTGAGTCAAACCCATGAACTCATCTTCTTTTTGCCTGACTTGGAAATGGCAGGAAATTTTGCTGGGGAGTTTCCTGCCCCTAAAAATTCTCTCCCTTAATGCTTCCATTTTGTTTTCTTGGGTTGCAGCACCCCCTCTCCAAGTGCTGAGCTGTGCAAGTACAGATGTCCTTTCTAGCACATAAAATCGCCAGATTTCTATGAATTTCTCACTTTTCTTTCTCTCTTTTCAAGCCTGAGACAGCAGCCGCGCTCAAACGCACCGTGGAGGCTCTGATGGAGAGAGGAGCCATCGTCAGGAACCTGGAGAATCTGGGGGAAAGGTCCCTGCCCTACAAAATCTCCAAGCACAAGGAGCGCCACAAGAGAGGAGGGTACGTGGTGCTGCCTTTTCCTGAAATCCTTTCAGTGCTGCTTTTGGGAGTGGCCATCAGGAACAACCCTTTGGTCTCCCTGGTGCTTTTTGGGTTGCAAGTGGGGTCTGGGAGGGCTCTCAGCGGGGTTGGTGTGTTTTATTTTGAGTGGTGTCAGTTTTGAGGGGGTTTTCAGTGGTGTTTTTGTAGCACCAGGCCTGCAGAACTTTCCCCAACATGAACAATATTATTATTTTTTAAATAACTGTTTTTTAGGCTGTTTCCTGATAAAAGCTGAACTTAATCTGCTGGTTGGCAGGATGGGTTCCTTTCCTCCAATGTGGATTATCATGTTTAGGTGCCCTGTAAGACTTAGTTGTGTTTCTGATACAGTTTTGGGGTTTGATAAAGTCCAGAATCATGGACTGGTTTGGGTTGGGAGGGATTTTAAGGCTTATCTTGTTCCACACCTGCCATGGCAGGGACACCTTCCACTGCTCCAAGCCTCAATGTCCAACCTGGCCTTGGGCACTGCCAGGGATCCAGGGGCAGCCACAGCTGCTCTGGGAATTCCATCCCAGCCCCTGCCCACCCTCAAAAGGAAAAATTTCTTCCCCATATCTCACCTAAATTTCCTCCATTTCAGTGGGAGCCATTCCCTGTGTGCTGTCCCTCCAGGCCTTGTCCCCAGTCCCTCTCCAGCTCTCCTGGAGCCCCTTCAGGCCCTGGCAGGGCTCTGAGCTCTCCCTGGAGCTTCTCCTCTCCAGGTGAGCACCCCCAGCTCTCCCAACCCCTCACTTCAGGATGTTTAAGGTAATCCTGTGTTTTATAAAAACCCAATAGTGCAGAGGGAGGTGCTGCAGCTTCCATGCCTTGCCCAGGGTGGTTTTGCTCCTTGAGGCCACCTCTGAAATGGCTGCTGCCTCTCCCAAGGCCTGGGAGATGTTGCTAAGCAACCCCCATTTCTGGGGCTGCCTAATCCAAATTACAATTAACGAGCTCCTCCCAATCCTGCAGCTTGCAACAGGAGCTGGGCCACCCCTGCTCTTCCTTGAGGGGCTCTGGGGAGCCTGAGGGGACTCCAGAGCTGCAGAATCCTTCTTGGATCAACGCTCTAGGGGTGATTCCTGGTTTCATCCCCTCTTCTGAGCACCTTGTGATGCTCCTGCCAGATGGGGATGGTGAGAGCTGCCAGGGGAATCTCCAGCACACTCCTGTTCCATCAGCCTGGGGAAGGGAAACTTCAGGGAGACCTCAGATCCCTTTCAGAACCTTCAGGAACACTAGGAAAAGGAGGAAAGGGGACTTTTTCCAAGAACATGTAGTGACAGACAGGAGAAGTGGGTTCCCACTGCCAGAGGGCAGGGTTAGGTGGGATACTGGGGAGGAATTCCTCCCTGTGGAGGTGATGTGTTGGAACCCTGGACACTGAGAATTTCAGCCTTTCTGTGCTGCCAGGCNTCCTTAAAAGACCTTCTAGAGAAAGATAGGAGGGCCATTTTGTAGCTGGTCAGTGAAAAGCTGCAGAACTCACAACTTGTAGGACTGAAATATAGATAAGAAATAATAAACATTTGAGTCCAAATGCAAAGTACCATCTCTGTGCGTTCATCCCAAACCTGGCAGTGGTGAGGCCCTGACACAGATCCCCTGGAGAAATGGCTTCTTTTCATCTCTTCTCCAAACTTCTGGAGATGCTGGTTCCTGTCTTCCGTTGAAGAACCCAAAACCTGACCTGCAGAAGTGCTGCCACCCAAGCCAAAAACTGCCATGCAACCTCTCCACTTCAGCACCCAAAATCAGTGGAATTACATCCCTCTGCCTCAGCTCCCCTCTGGCACAAGGAGAGAAACACCAGCTCCTTGTTCTGCCCTTGGAAAAGGCTTGAATGTTTATGAAATGCTTCAGCTCTGACAGCAGGATGAGGTCATCACTAATTCTGTCTTGAGACAAGAATTTCTCAGCTCCCATGGGCACGCAACAGGATTTCATCCTACATTGCAAAACTGGCAGGGTCGAGCCATGGTTTGAAAAAAACCCACATGGAACAGGAGAGCAAAGCAGGATGGGCACAATGGCAGTGCCTGAAGTGGAGTCAGGGACTGGTTTGGGCTGGGAGGGACCTCAGAGCCCACCCAGAGCCACCCCTGCCATGGCAGGGACACCTCCCACTGTCCCAGGCTGCTCCAGCCCCAGTGTCCAACCTGGCCTTGGGCACTGCCAGGGATCCAGGGGCAGCCACAGCTGCTCTGGGAATTCCATCCCAGCCCTGCCCACCCTGCCAGGGAACAATTCCTCATTCCCAAGATCCCACCCAGCCCTGCCCTCTGGCACTGGGAGCCATTCCCTGTGTGCTGTCCCTGCAGCCCTTGGCAATTGTCTCTCTCCAGGTTTCCTGGGGCTCCTTCAGGCCCTGCAAGGCCACACTGAGCTCAGCCCAAAGCTTCTCCTGTGCAGGTGAACAATCCCAGCCCTGCCAGCCTTTCCTCCCAGCAGAGCTGCTCCAGCCCTCTGCTCATCCTGGAGCCTCCTCTGGGCTCTCTGCAGCAGCTCCAGCTCCTCCCTGTGCTGGGAATTCCCCAGGGCTGGCCCAGCTCTGCAGGTGGGGCTCACCTGAGGGGCACAGGGACACAATTCCAATCCCAATCCCTCTCCTGATCCTCACACTGGGCATGGGGGGCTCTGGGATGAGGCAGATCCAGCTCTCACCCCCCTCCAGCACTTCCAAATCCTTCTCCCAGAGATCTCTGAGGAAACCCCTCCTGTCTGCAGAGCCCTCAGAGCGGGTGTATTTTATGTGCTGAGTAAAACAAGGCTTTAGTAACCAATAATTGCAACCTTCAAGCAGGAGACCATCAGATCAAAGCCTCCTCCTGTGCTCCTCCTCCTCCTCCCAGGTCAGATATCCCCAAATGTTTCTCAGCCTCTTCCTGCTCTGCTCTTGGATCTCTGTCCCTGGATGTGACAGGAACCTCCCCCAGATTCCCTTCTTTGTTGAGAGGGAGAAGGGATTGAGAGAGGTGCTCCAGGAAATTTGTGTGAATTCCTTTGGGATCTCAAATTCCAGAGCCACGGGATCCTCTGGGGGAAGGCAGCTGGCAGTGCCAGTATCTGGGAATTCCAGAGATTCCACTATTTTATATTGGAAAATAAAACATTCAGGAAATCAAACATTATCCACCAATAAGAAGTGATAAATCAGTTTTTGAGCTCCTCCTGTGCTTCTCCTCCATGTCCCAGGTCGGATGTCCCCAAATATTTCTCAGTCCCTCTTCCTGCCCTGCTCTTGGATCTCTGTCCCTGGATGTGACAGGAACCTCCCCCAGATTCCCTGCTTTGTTCAGACAGGTGCTCCAGGAAATTTGTGAGCCTTTCTTTGGGATTTCAAATTCCAGAGCCACGGGATCCTGCAGGGGAAGGCAGCTGGCAGTGCTCAGGGGGTGTTTGGGGTCAGCCTCGGGATGGACTTTGGAGATGACCCAAAGGCAGCTCCAAAACAACCTGGAAAAAACAAAAAATAGGATTCACACTTTTTTGGGGAAGGTGATGGCTCCAAGGATTTGCAGGTCAGGAATCTGTGAAGCTGCAGGAGCTGGGGTGGGGGATTGGAGCAGGAGCTCAGAATGCTGGGGGTTGGAACTGGAGAGTTTTTCGTGGTTTTTAGCCCCCCTCCAGTGTTGTTTGCATTGTTATTTTTGGTCTCTGGAGCAAAGGTGATGGAGCTGAGCCTGCTCAGGGTTTGGGAATTGATGGAGCACCAGGGCCTTTCCTTCTCCTTGGTTTTGGGATGGGTGGGATTCCCTCTGTTCAATCCACCTGGGAATTCCAGAGGATTGCATTCCTGTGGAATTTGCAGCTCCATGGACAGGCAGGGTGCATTCCTGGTGCACCCTCCACTGTTTTATATTGGAAAATAAAACATTCAGGAAATCAAACATTATCCACCAATAAGAAGTGATAAATCAGTTTTTGAGCCACCTTATAAAATCTGCCAGTTCCACTTTACAGCAGCTGTAAAAAATAATTTTTTTTTTTCAATAGGACAAAGTTAAAAAGGAAAATAAACAATTTTTCTAGATACCTCCCCAAGCTCCTGGATTTACCATGAAATCCTGGAATCTTTTCTCCCTCCCAGCCAATTTCTAATTCTCCTGTGTCCCTTTTGGAGCAGGTTGGTGTGGAGTGGGACATTGGTTAATCCAGAATATTTCACCTTTCCTTAATCTTGGCTTATTCTGAATTAATTTGAGGTTCTGTGAGAATTCAGGGGGAGCATCTTGAATCTTTCCAGGCTTTTAATTTTTTGCTTGTTCGAAGTTTTAATATTTCTCAAAAGAAGTTTCTTACGTTTTTAAGTTTAAACCTCTAATAAGTTTTTAAGGTGGTTTTTTTTAATTTCTCTGATTTTTAGAGCTTTAACTGATTTATTTTCCTATAGCATAGGAAATTAATTATATTAATTATATGGTGAGTTACATGAAAATTAGTCTGATATAATTAAATAAAAATTAATGGAATGGGGTTTGGACTCAGCTGGGCTGGTGGAAGGTTCCCTGCCCATGGAATGATCTTTAACTTCCCTCCCAACCCAAACCATTCCATGATTTTCAGGTTTTGGTGGTGATTTTAGAGGTAGGGAAAGAGTTAAAGTAGAAAATACAGATTGATAAATCAGCAGGAAGGATGGTTTGTCCTTAAAAAAGGGCTTTTTTTTCCCTGAGCTCTGGAGTGCTCCAGCATCACCTGGGATTTTGTGGATATAAAGTGCATTTCAGGCACATTACAAACTTAATATCCGAGGGGCTGCAGAGAGAAAAGGAATTTTCTGGCAATTGCTGTGTAAAACAGATTTCTCCAAGCCTGCCAAGGGGATTGTGGCCCTCAGCTGTCACTGGCAGGAGCAGTTTTACTCTCCTGAAGACCTCAGATCCTACAAACTATGGGATTATCCTATAAACAATGGGATTAGCCTACCAACAATGGGATTAGTCCCTCTCAGGAGATTCTGCTCATTGAGGAGGTTTAAAGTTTAAGTTTTTCTATTAAATGCATCTCTTTGGGCATCCTCCTCCTTTTGTTTGTTTGGTTTTTTTGTTGTTTTTTTTTTGCCTGTAGGTCATTATGAAAATTGAGTTTTGGGAATTGTGTGGATTCATCTAAAGACTCAAACATTTCAATCCCTGATTTATTGATCTTTAAACTGAATTAGCCACTCATTCACATTGATTTTATTCATAGTGGAACACAAATATTTTGGTTTTTATCTATTCCAGAGAATGATTTGAAATTGTAACAACTCATCTTGTGGGTGAATAAAATGTGACAAGGACCAGGTTCCAGGTACGGAAATTTAGGTGAGACTTTGAGCCTGACTTGCCCGCAGCCCTGGCTCTGAAAAACCAGGGGAAAATATATTTAAATAAAGATTCCCAACCTTTCTCTCCTGCTGGGCAACAGATTTGTGCCAAGTATTTCTCTTACTCGCCACTACTTGTTATTAATGAGCTGCATTTAAATCACTTTTAAGGTGCTTGGTGGTTTTTTTTGGTCCCAGAGGTGTTTGTGTCTGGCACAAACAAAACCAAACTGATTTAAATTAAGGTGTGTGCCAGCCTTTGAATGGAAGGAATGTTCAACTCTGGCTCTGTTTGCTCTTTGAGATGCTCCAGAACCGCTGAATCCCTCTCCAGGCTGGGGCTGGCTGAGGACAGCAGAGCAGATTTGGTCAGGGCTGAGCCGGAGCAGATTCCAACTGGTTGTAAAGTGATAGCAGCAGCCTGGGGCTGGCACTTTGTGGTTCCCTGTTTGCTCTGGCCCTGCCTCACTCCCACCCTCCTCAGTGCTCAGGGGGTGTTTGGGGTCAGCCTCGGGATGGACTTTGGAGATGTCCCAAAGGCAGCTCCAAAACAACCTGGAAAAAACAAAAACAGGGATTCACACTTTTTTGGGGAAGGTGATGGCTCCAAGGATTTGCAGGTCAGGAATCTGTGAAGCTGCAGGAGCTGGGGTGGGGGATTGGAGCAGGAGCTCAGAATGCTGGGGGTTGGAACTGGAGAGTTTTTTGAGGTTTTTAGCCCCCCTCCAGTGTTGTTTGCATTGTTATTTTTGGTCTCTGGAGCAAAGGTGATGGAGCTGAGCCTGCTCAGGGTTTGGGAATTGATGGAGCACCAGGGCCTTTCCTTCTCCTTGGTTTTGGGATGGGTGGGATTCCCTCTGTTCAATCTACACGGGAATATTTTACACCTTTCTCCCCACATTTTTATCATTTCATCCACTTGATTTTGCTGAGTTGCACATTTATTTCTATGGCAGTGCCCAAGGCCAGGTTGGACACTGGGGCTGGAGCAGCCTGGGACAGTGGGAGGTGTCCCTGCCATGGCAGGGGTGGCACTGGATGAGTTTAAATTCCCTCCCAACCCAAACCATTCCATGACTTATGAATTCTCCAGCAAAACTCTGATTATTCATTACAATTTCCACGTTCTATTTGCCAGTTTTTCATTGCCTTGTTGTTTTTTTTCCTTGCTTTCAAATTTGGTTTTGAAAAGATGGCAATTTTCTTTTGTTATTTGCTTGCTTTGCCTCTTCATCTTTTTGTTTTGCTCTTCACTCACAGTTGTCTCCTCAGCCCCCGTGTTCTCTGAAATAGCAAACCCAGGGCTTGCTTTTGTTCTTGCTGAACTGCACTTTGGGAATTTATCAGGAATTATCATCCAGAAATTGCATTTTGGGGAGTTTATCAGGAATTATCATCCAAAAATTGCATTTTGGGAGTTTATCAGGAATTATCATCCAGGAGTTACATGTGGGGAGTTTATCAGGAATTATCATCCAATTTGAGGAGTTCATCAGGAATTCTCATCCAGGAATTGCATTTTGGGGAGTTTATCAGGAGTTGCATTTGGGAAGCTTATCAGGAATTATCATCCAAGAATTAGATCTTGGAAGTTGATCAGGAATTATCACCCAGGAATTGCATTTTGGGGAGTTTATCTTCACATACCTGGGGGTTTTCTGCAGGAGGTGAATTCCAGGGTCCCTGAGGATCAAGGGATGCACAACAGCATCCAAGGGGGTCAGGAGGCAGAAATTCCAGGTGGCTTTGCCAAAGCACCTGCCCAGGAAAGGCTCTTCTTTCCAGAACCTAGAACAGCAGGAGTGGATGGTTATTGAGAGGAATAATTCAATCACTGACCATGGAATCATGGAATGGGTTGGCTTGGAAGGGATCCTGAAGATCATTCCAATCCAACCCAACACCTCCCACTCTCCCAGGTTGCTCCAAACCCCATCCAACCTGGCCTTTTCCAGAGATGAGGAATCCACAACCTCTCTGGACACCCCCTTTTTATTTTTTTTTACTCTTGTGGAAACATTTCCATGTAAATTTTGTTACATGTTCAGGCTTTGCCTCTCCCCACAAAGCAGCCGAGCTGAGGAAGTTGCACAATTCATGTTTTAAACCTTCTGCTTGTGGCAGGATGAAATTTTCCACGTGGATGGGAGAGGTTGAAATGCCCTCTGATCATCCCCACGGCCTGGGTACAATTTGATTGCCTTGATTTGTAAGATTGAAATAATGGTTACCTGTCAGAAATGTTCTCTGGAGCGCTCACAGGTTTGAACAACCCTCTCCCCACCCTTTATTGAACCAAAATTATGCAGAGTTCATATTTTTTCTTTATTCTCCAAACGTGTTTGGCCTTGCTCAAGTCGAGCCTCTCGATGCTTTTCATGGCTCTTGAAGACCAAAGAGGGCAAAACAAAAACAGATGAAAGGAGCTGCAATTTTTCCTTACTTTACCCCCCCTCCAAAATAAATTTAAACTTAATGCCCAACCCAACTTCTTGTTGCTTGTTTGGATTTTAGAGCACCTTGAGCTGTTTGGGCAAAAAGGTGTCCTGGCTCTGCAGTGCACTTGGATGAGGACAAAAGCAGCTGGAATATTTGTGGATTTGTGCACATTTGAAGTATTTTCTGCTCAACTGCTTCCACTAGATGGGGCTTTCTTCATTGATGAGTTCAGCCATTACTGAGCCTTCAAGTTCTGATCCCCATGGAAGCGTGGATGTGCCTCAAGGATCAGAGCCCTGAAATGTTTGGGATGTTGTTTTTCCTTTCCACCTCACCTGTGGAAGTGTTCTTTGGAATTTTGGTGCTTTTTAGAGGTCTTGAGCAAAGCTGGTGATGTGGAGGCAGCAGAATCCACCAAACCCTGTGGCACCCTTGAGTGTGGTGGCCACTGGGCTTGGTGGGGTGATTTTAATTTTAATTTTTTTTTTTTTTTAATTATCTTTAAATCGCTGAAACATCTTTCAATGATTTAATTAGCTGTACAAGAGGTGCTTGTGGATGGAATTTGGGAAATGCCATTCCTGGGGCTGTGGATTTATCTCCCCCCAAGCTCTCTGTGGATCATTCCCATCACTGCTGTGGCACAAAAGTCCAACTTTGGGGTTTGATCTGGTCCTTCCCAGATTTTCAAGGAACTTCCACTGCCATGTTTTTAAAAGCTGAAGGCCACACATGACCTGGTCCTTCTGACAATCCTGATCATGAACTTGCCCTGCTGAGGAGGGGCAAAGCAAATTCCCCCATTTCCACCATCCTAAAAATGAACCTTTAGATAGAAAAAAAAAAAAATTAAAAAAAATTATTTTTGTTGGATTACCTTAATGAGAACAACGTGGAGCTCCTCCTGCACCTGCTCTGGTTTCCTCCAGGTGTTTTCTGCTCCTCTCACCTCTGCTGTTCCTCAGAACATTTTTTTTGCCTTGGATCTTCCACCTCCACACAGGGAGAGATTTTGGGGCCAAAACCTTGGGACCCCACGGCCTCTTCCAGCCCACCAAATCTTCACTGTTCCCCTTGGCCCAGAGTTGTATTCCAGGAGGATTTCAAAGGGAATTTTCATCCAGGATCCTTGAAGTCCTACCCTGTCCATCTGAAAGCAACAGATTTGAGCATCCTTAGGACTCAAGGTTCAAACAATTTCTGGCTTGAATATGGTAAATTTGAGAAATGAAACCTGGCTTTATTTTTTTCCCTCTTTTTAAAATTTCCCTCATATGCAAAGGCACGTCCTCCTTTATTTGAGACCATCTTACATTTAATTTTTTTTTTTTTTTTTTTAGTTAATGCATTGTTTTAATGTGTTCCAGTCTGCTCCCCTGCATTTAAATCATCCTTGTGTTTGCAGTCAAGCAGGAGGACAAAAATAACCGTGGGCTCATCATGAATCAGTGGAATTTTCCTGCATTTCTCCCCTGGTGACTCCTAGAGAGCACAAATGCTTTTTGCATTTCTGTTTGCAAGAATGAGGTGGTTTCCCTGCTGCATTCCTGTATTTTTCCCTGGCTTTTTCTGGCTGGGATTTGGGGTTGTTTACTCCACAAACAGCAGCCTTGTGGGGTCAGAGATCCCTGCCTGCAGTGAAGGTTTGAGGGTTTCAAAACCCGCGTGGCCTCCTGGCAGCTGATTTCAATGTGGAGATTTGAGGGGAAGGGGTTCAGATCTCCTCAGGGATTTCATTGTCCATTGTGTTGCTCATTGTTTTTCCAGCCCTTCTTTTCTTTCCTGAAGAAATCCCTTTTTTTTTTTTTTTTTTGTTGCTTCTATCTCCCTTCTCTCTCTTTTTTTTTTTTTTTTGTTTTTTGTTTTTTGTTGTGGCAGAGGGAAGCAATCTTGCTCACATTGGAGAGAGAGGTGGTTGTTTTTGTAACCCCACGTTTTTCCCAGCGCCTGCAGATTTGATAAAATACCTTTTCCTGCGAGGAGTCAGAAAGATCTGCTGGAACAGCTCATCCTCCCTTCCCCCCTGCTTCTCCTTGGCTTATCAACAGTGCGTCAGTGGAAATTTCCACCCTTTGCTAATGGCAGAGAAAGCACAAAGTTGCAAAGCAGCCTTTGGGGGGAAGGAGGAAAAAAATGGAAAAAAAAACCAACAAAACAAACAAAAAAACAACCCTCTTGCCGTTTTAGGAGCACAATGAAAAGCAGCAGATGAGAGCTGGGCAGAAATGGGATTAAATTCTGGATGAAGAGAGGGGATGGCAGTGGGATCAGGGTGAGGGAAGGGAGCAGGAATCACCAGCTGGAATTGCTGCCCCCATCCTCTCTCCTGGTAGGTGAGAGGATTTGGAAGCTGCTTCCCAAGGAGGAGAGTTCAATCTGCTGAATTCACCAGCGGGTTGTAATGGCTTTACCAGAGAACCCCACATTCCCAGGTTTATGGGGATGCATCCTTAGATCCCGCTGGGCTGCACTTCCACAGAATTGTCCAAGCTGGAAAATGGTTCCTGTCCCTAAAGTCCACCCCTGGTGGCATCTCTGCGTTCTGGAGCCCACAGACCCGAGTTTCCCAAAAGCCACATCTTGTTGCTGTGGGGATTTGTGAGGAGGAACGAGCCCAGCAGAATTCCTCCAAATCCCTGGGACAATCCCTGGAGCTCAGGCACCCTGGAATGCTGATTTGGCATGGGCTGGCACTGCTCCCTTGGCTTCAGGGACACCCAGGCACAGCCCATTCCAGCTGGGCACCGCTCCTGCCTCAGGATTTGGGGTTTCATGTGGGATTTTTACCATCCCACCCCTGCCATAAAGAATTCTGGATTTTCTGGAAAGGATTTGGGCATGAGTTGAGGCTGTTAGGTGGGTGCTGGTGGGAGATCAGGGTGGTGGCTGAGGAAAAGTGGTGTTCCCATGTTTTCCAGGGGTGGATTCCGCAATCCAGCAGCACTGCCTTAGTCACTCCTGGCCCCACGGGGCTCTTGGGGTGCAATATTTGGGATGTGATGCAAAAAAATGAACCCAGTGCAGCCTGAAGGGCGTGAGCAGGGCTTGTTCACAGCCCCAACTCCTCTATTTCCCCTTCAGGTTCCCAATTTCCTTCTGGACTTGGGGACTTTCCCTCCAGGATCACCTTTGGGAAGGTGGGATGCTCCTGCTGGAGGTGACTTAGGAAGAATCCAAAATTCCTGCAGAGCCCAAGTCTCCTCTGGCAGGGGCGGTTTTGAGATGAAACTGGGATGTCAGATCCTGCTTGGATAACCCTTCATGGAAGGGATGTCACTTTTGGGTTGTGTGGTGCTCCATGGGGAGGTGGGCTTGGAGAACTGTGGGATTCTGGAATGGTTTGGATTGGAAGGGACCTAAAAACCCATCCATGGAATGGTTTGGGCTGCCAGGGACACCTCCCACTGTCCCAGGCTGCTCCAGCCCCAGTGTCCAACCTGGCCTTGGGCACTGCCAGGGATCCAGGGGCAGCCACAGCTGCTCTGGGAATTCCATCCCAGCCCTGCCCACCCTGCCAGGGAACAATTCCTCATTCCCAAGATCCCATCCAGCCCTTCTCCTGTGAAATGTTGTGGATGAACCAGCACTGCCGATAAAGCTGGAACCAGAACTCTTTAATCACTTTCTCTGGTTTGCAGAGACAATTCCAAAGCCTGGACGGACAGGACACAGGGAGTGGCTCCCACTGCCAGAGGGCAGGGCTGGGTGGGATATTGGGAATTAGGAATTGATGGATGGGATATTGGGAATTGGGAATTGATGCACAAGGTCTCTTGTGTCCCCTGGAGCAGGGCAGGGAGGTGCAGGACGCTCCTTTGCTCCCTCAGGTGTGCTGGAGCTGGAAAAATCTCCTGGAAAACTCCAGCTGAGCTCCTGAAGAAGGTGCAGATCTTCAGGAAAGGGATTTATTGCAGAAATAATTTTGGTTATTGAGATACCAGTGCGGAGCCACGTTCTCCTTCCTGCAGGCTGCTGGTGGCTGTGTCCTCATGGATGTCAGGGGAGCTGTGGGGACACCAAAGGGTTCCCTGGGGATCTGGGACCTGGGACAGGGACAGCACCCAGGGAGCAGCTGGGGCTGGCCCAGGACGGATTTAGGTTGGTGTCTGGGTTTGAAAAGCCAGG
>VWZP01009871.1:4365989-4491524 GCA_013396995.1 Dicaeum eximium | reverse complement strand
CCCAAACCAAAACACACTCCTTGAACAGATCTTGCATTAATTCTCCTATTTCTCTCCCAGCCATGTCTCTTTTCCCTTGGTAAATTCCTGAACTGATCATAAAGATAAACCTCCATTTTGTAATTATTTCCTGAGCTCCCCGAGTTGTGAGATTTTAAAGCAGATGTGGTCTGCTGTCAGTAGTACAAAGGAGATTAAAGACCAGCATGCTTCAGGTTCTGATTTTGCAAAGCCATTGTAGGAAGCTGATAACCAGCAGAACATGGAAGAACACTGGCTGTGGCCCCGTTCCCCTGGGAATTNTGTAGTTTCAAGTTTAGGGAGCAAAGGCAGGATTTAGATTTTCTAGCTGTGATTTCCCATTTCTGTCAAAATCTGAGTGGCTGTGAGTGGCTATAAAGTGATTAATTTCTACTTTTCAGCTGTTTATACAACCATAATAATGAGGGTCCTTGGAAAGTTGATATAGCAGGTCTTTAGAGAACACTCTCCTTTATCTTGCCAGTGAGGACTGGGAAACTGGGAGCAGCTCAAACAGCAGAAGTTACAGCAGAAATGAGGGAAGTTCATTCCACAGACATTCCATGGACATGCAGTAGTATGTAGTAAAATCTCACATGTGTTCAAATTCTAGGGCTATCCCCTCTTCCTTTCCCAGAAATAGGGAGTCTCTCTTGCCATGGTATCAGGGCTGTCACTCTGTCCCCTTGCCAGCACTCAGGTCATTCCAAGGGGACAAGAGGAGCTTGGGACTGATTGCACAGTGTTTGAGGCAAAATCAGAATGTTGAGGAGGAAACAAGGAATGCTGAGGTGTTTTTTGCCTCTCTCACTCTCCGAGGTACTCTTCTCTTCCCCATGTTTATGTAAGGCTCCATGCTGAAGGAAGGGAGGATAAAGTCATCTCCAGGACCAGAAGAGGCTGCTGCAATGCCAGAGTAGCCTGGGGGGCACTTGGAGCCCAGAGGATGCTCCTGTGATCCCCCTGCAGTTTTCTCACAGCCCCTGGTGCTCAGGCTGCCTGTGCAGTAAAGGGATGTATGGATTGTGTCCCACTTGAGAATTCAGGGGAGATGGGCTGTAGAGGGGTTGTGTGCATGGAGCAGGTGCCAGGCTTTGCAGGGAAGGTTTGTGGCTGCCCTTTGTTTGCTCTTTCCTGGGCAGGGTCTGCCTGGCTTAGGGAGCAGCAGGGGCCAGGCATCCTTTGGGAGAGGGAAAGTTACCGCGGGTGGGCTCTGGGCAGCGCGCCCGGTGTCAGCCCTGCCCTGCTTCACCCAGCACACACTGAGCTGAAGCTGCAATCCCTGTGGGCTTTGCAAAGCTCTCTCTTCTGCCTGGGTATAAAGAAGGGGTTACCTTAAGGTCCAGATATTTAGAAAAGATGGTGCCTTAGAAAAGATGGATCAGGAAGATAAGAAACCAATGGGCAGCTTCTCATTGTACAAAAGATGCTTCCCTCTCCAACTCTTCTCCCTGTTTTTTAATAGCCCTACCCCTACTTTGGTTCATCTAACAAAGCCTATGGAGTGCAGTAAATAAATCCAGGCCACAAGAGCCTTTTGTTTATATAAGGAATTCTGTAAAAAATTGTCAACTAATTGCCTAAACTAATTAAAAACAACATAAATACAATCTTGTATTTATAGGAGCTGGAGGACTGCAATATTTACAGATACAGGATCATCAATGAAATATAAATTAATTCCCTTTCCTAGTTTTTAAGTGCTTTTGCACACTGAGATCATCAGCTCTTCTCCAGTATGATTTCCTGAAGAGGGACACCATTTTTATACATTTCTCAGCTCTAGAAACAATTTAAATGTAATCCCCCTGACAAGCCAAAAGGCATAAAGATAACTCCTTGCCTACTGAGCTGCTGCCAGTAATCAGTAGCCTTGCCTCGACTTGGCAGTCAACACAACGTTATGTTAACCTTTTTTTTAGCACATGCCCAGCTCCAGTTCTACCCTTCTAATGGCATTAAAAGTTGCATGTTTACTATATTTTTCTTATTAGAAATTATTTTTCAAAACACTCATTCACAACCAGAACAAATCAATCCACCCCTGCTATTGATCCTATGATTTAATTACAAAACCAGCTAAATAAGGATCCAGTAAGTTTGCAGTACCAAGTGATCACCTTAGAGCAATGTTTACATGATTTTCTTGGAATTAAATATTAAGTGTTTCTGAAAATTTTGCCATAAAAGAGTTGTGCCCTGGATACACATTCCATGAAGCAGGATCTGGCCTTGCATAACTTTCCTCAATAGCTTTAATGTATCTTGAAGTATGAACTAGATAAGCCTACCTCCAGGTAGAGGCATTTTCCAGAATATTCAAACCAGGACAGAAGTGTTTCAGCTATATTTTGAAATATTTAAATATTTTGCTGTTGTAGTAACAATGTTTGAGCCAAGATGTTCCAAGGATATAAATAAGGTAAAGTTTGTAGGAAGGACATTAAGCTATTGCCTCTCTCTGTGGACCTTGCTCTGTTGAAAGGCTTAAACTTCTACGTTGTTTCCATAGAAGCACGGCAGGCATAACCCATACACAAAAAGAAGTCTGTACTGCTATGAGGTGACACATCCAGAAGACTGCAGTAATATCCCTCTGTCCTAAGTCATATTGTCTTCCACACCAGCCTAAAAAGGATCATCTGTAACTGGGTTTTTTTCTGCTAGAAGGCTGTACCATAAGGTTAAGGAAGTTGCATTCAAGTGCCCAGAGCCCTAAGGAAAAGTGAAAGTGGCTTTCCAAGTGAAAGTAGCTATTTTCAGTGTCAGGCACACAGATGAGACTTCATCTCAAGCACGACAAGCTTTGTTTCCTCCATCCATATTATTTCATTTTAGCAGAAGTCAGGCTTTTTATTTCAGACTTGTATGACATCCAAGTTCCTGCTGGTTGGCATCAACATGTCACATACCTGTGTGGTACGATGCAAGAGCATTTTTAAGCGTTCAATGCCATGATTCAACTCAAGGAGTTGCCTCTGTACAGGAAGTCATCAGTCAAGCACACCAGAGGAACTGGACATGTACAGCTCTGGTGCACAGGGAATTTCTTGCTACCTCCACGATTAAGGCAGATACAAGGGATTTCATTGTTAGTTCACTTGACAATCTGAGAATGAACAGGAAAGACAGTGTTTTCCAAAGACCTCTTTTTTGTTTTCCTTTGTCCACAACATACAAAAATAACCAGGGAGCACAGTTCTTAGGGACTTGCAAGGAGGTTTGTATCCTTGTGCCACTAAGGGGCAGATCCACACGGAAAATGCTTTTGTGAAGCTTGTTACCAGTGAGTTTTGATATGTCTCCCTCCATCTGCATCCTTCAGAGATCTTTGGACACTTGAACACTGAACCGGATCATGAGCTGCTTGGTGTCATCTATCTTGCTAATCACTGTGATGAGGTGTCCTCATCCTCGCTCCCCATGGTGGCTCTATAGTTGCTTGTGTTCTGTGTGACCTTCTTAGATGTGTCCCACAATCCAGGCTGATTCCCACGGGGCTTCAGAGTAAACACACAGGAATGGGCACAGTGATTTATAGAGTGCTGCTGCAGTTCCAGGACTACTGGCAAGTGACTAAGCAAGTTTCAGAGGGAGAACAGAGGCAGGGAAGGGGAAGAGGCTTATGACCCTTGGGCAATGTGTCATGACCTGTGCTTTAAGAGCTTCTGTCTTAAAATATTGCTGGAATGTACAAGGTCTTTGTAGGTATGTAGGAAGAGATAGAAGATAGTTACATGTTGGCAGCAAGGAAAGCAACCTTATCTCACACTGGAAAACACACAGAAAAGAGATAATATAACACCTACATGCACTGTAACTGCTCTTGCTTCTTGAATCTGTCTTCAAGAATTCCATTGCCCCAAGTGAGCTTTGAAACAGGTTCTTTGATAAGGAGATGAATCCCCAGAGCTCAAGGAGAAAGAAAAGGGAATATTAAGACACATGACATTCTGAAAAGTTTGAATACTGGGGGGAAAAACAATTAAAATTGTGCTGTGATTGTGACTGCTGTGATCTGACTGACAGCAAACTAGAGATGAGGGTTTTTTAGAATGCAATTCCTTAGTTGTATATGTCATCCTGAACTTTGGTACTGTCTGTGTCTGGCTTTGAACTCCAAGGGAATTTCCAATTGCAGGGACCCAATGGTTTCAGTGAAAACATGTCCACCTACTGCTGAAAGTGGAGAGTGGAGCAGATCTTTGTTGAACTGATGTGGAGGATTGGAATCTGCATGGGACCTCTGTGGGATGAATATATATCCAAGCAGCAATTAGCCTAAATGCATTAAGAGAATCCTGTGAGGTTCAGGTTTGGCCCTAAAGATTATGGTGGACTGATTTCTCATTTTACCTTCTACATTCCTGTGTATTTCAAATGGGGAATCAAAACAGCAAAAATATCAGGGACCCACAGATGATCACTGTTTCTCTCTGCTGGCTATAGAAAACTTTGGTTCTTACAATCAAATGCAGTGGCCTTAAGCTGGCTTGATGTGTCACAAATTTCCTTTGAGCTTCCCGAGTCAGTATTATCCTGACACAATACCAATTTGTGGTTTTGGTTTTATATTTTTGTATTATCATCAGAGCAATTTGCTAGAAATAGGACAGAAGTTCTTTGAACTGTGAAAAACTGAATTAATCTTCCCTCTCTTTACCTCTTGACAGACTGTAACATCCATATCCAATTATGTAGTGTTAAAGTTCTTCTGTAATTAGTTTATAATTTACTTTTGGGTTTCTAATGCCTTTGTTTTAAATTATTTTCTGTCTCGCAGAATTTGCAAGTCTGCCATAGTTCTCTAGGCATAGCTAATAAGCAAGTTTCAAAGAGACATGAGAAATTCTGTGGAAATACACAGAAGTATAGCATGAATAGTAATTGAATTAACATCAACCAGACAGATGATTCTTTTTTGTAATGGATCTTCTTTGCATAGCTTAGAGAGGATGTCTCCAGCAGTTTTTATCATGTTTTGTATTTCGTATGGCACCTCATTTTTTGGCCTCTTGCCAACTTAATGGAAATTGAATTTTTTCATATATGAATATATAGAACTTAAACTGAGGTAAAAATGCACAAATTAACATTTATTCAGGTTTCTCCAGCCATGAAGAAAAGCACAGAGATGCATTTAGAGTCATTCTTTCTTGAAACAGAGCATCTGCATTGAGAGTATGACCTAATTTGAAGCTCACCTAAATTGAGGAATGATTCTATCACTAGTACAGAGTTTAAACCAGCAGCTTCCACACCCTCTACTTTCCATCTCCCTCCTACTCTTATGCTGGATTTTCTCTTTGTGAAATCACCATCACTGGTATCTCCAGAGCAACACTGATTGCCTTTCTGCTGGATAGGCTTACCTCCAGCACTGGTTAGCTAGGCAGAACATTGTGCTAAACAGGAACTCAAGTGACAGGATCAGTAGAGTTCCTTTGAATTTTGAACTTTAAAATATTCACTTGACAGTATTCACTCATCAGCAAAATCACATCTCCGGAAGCCTAAGATCCTAGTAATTAATCCTAATGAGACATGCTTCTGATTATTTATTTTAGGTTTCTGGACCTAGCCACACTTAGCTGTATTTTATTAGAAGTGTCATTACTCAGGGAATCAGAAAGCACATTTTCATGGTGCATTTGATACCCATGGTGAGCAAGAGAAATCTGTCTCATTCCCTGTACATTTTTAGAACATGACAGTTTCGGATCACCATGTGAAGTGGGCCAAACTGGTTATATTAAACATGTAGGAAAATAACATTAAGATGTATTTTTCAGCTACATGACAGCAAGAAATACCTTCAAAGAACCCTTCCTGGAGTTTCTGGTTTTATCAGGGTATTTGGTCTCTCTGGTTCAGTGCCTAGTAAAAATAGTCCAGCTTTAATAAAGCACAGATGTTGACATATTCACTCACCTTCATCATTGCATGGATGCATTTCATACTGAATTTCACCTAAGGAATTTTAGACTTTACAGATAAAAATCAAAAACACTTCTTGCTTCCCATTGGGATCATTGCTGTTTTTTCAGATCAAAGATACCCCATCAACATAATGACTTGAGATTGAAAGTTGTGATTTTTTTTTATGTACTAATGGAAAGATTAATGTGGCTTAAGTATGGTAAGTTTAGCACCTTTGTCCCTTAACCTTGTTTAGTGCTTATGCCACTAGACCATATTTTTGCAATTCTTTTCTTAAATCCTTCTTTGTCCTTAGCTATCAGCAAGGGTAGTCATCTATAATAAGGTTAGGATTCAGTTTCAATATAATTAAATATATTTTCTGGCTGAATACATTCCAAGCATTCCTTGGAAATACTTCCTTTTTCATGTCGAGAAAGCCCAGTACGTTTAAATTTCAAACAGTACCATTAGTGCACAATCCAGTACTTTCTTTCTAATGATACATCAGATCTGGAAATTCCTCAACCAGTTCAAGACAGGCAAAGGGGCAAGCGTTCAAAGTAGCAAGCTGGAGGTACACTCTCAAAATCCATGTAATGGTTAGCAGATTTTTATACTTTAGTCGGAAGATTTATCCCTTTCATACTGAGTGTACTCCATAGACCATAAAAGATTGTTAGCACTGATTAAAAATAAATCCCTTTCCAAAAGCTTACCTACCTTTAGAAGGAAGAATGGTTTAGTTTGGTTATCTTAATGAACAGCTCTGTGAGGAATAGATGGAAAGATAAAGGGAAATTATCCACTTCTGGAATCATGAGAGATTTGGATGTTTTACTCTCTGTTCTATTAATCCCTTGCAATCCCTACATACTGAATTAGAGGGGATCCTCACGAGAGAGTGGAACAAAGGAATAAATACGTTAATGACTTTAGTGTGCGGACGTGGGAGTACAGCCAAAAGAATAAAGCAGATAGTGAATTTTTTTTACAAAAGTAAATTTAAAAAAAAAGTTCGTGTGTGTGTCCATGTGTGTGTGTATATGAAAGAAGGAACACTGGTGGAAAGAGTGTTCTGTTCTGTTTTACCTGTGGATAGAATGGTTTTGAAGGAGGCCACAGCTGCAGCACTGATGCTATCACTACCATTTGTCACTGGAGCATATGACAGCTTTGCTTATTTTCATTATTTATGGCTGTTTTTACAAAATTAGCAGGCTCTACTGACTGTGTCTTGGGTCTTTACAAAACATGTTCTGTTCTGTGCAGTGTTAGGTTTGTAATGCAAGAGGCCACAGAGCCACCAATGTTCAGGAAACTTTACCATATAAACATAGAAATTTTCTTTCTCTCATGCACATTTGTCGCTGAGACCAGGAAGCACTCAGAGAGCCTTAAACAGATAGAGGTTCTCTTTAAAAATGCAGTTCCCTTCTTTCACAATTTGGCTGATTAGGAGAAAAGATTAGTTGTTCCACAACTAGCTGAGGGTTGACTTTACTAAATTAAATTGAGAATTTATTAAGTAGAGTCTTCATAGGGCACAATGTTGCATGGGCTTCTCTATACATAACAAGACAAGTAGGGCCTAGTGCTAAATGCAAGACTCAAGTCTACCTTCACTGTACCAATACTTGATCAATGCAATATCCTTAAAATAAAGAGACAAATATTGTCATTTTCAGACACTGGTTTCTGTCTTGTGCTTCCTTTAATTTTTCTTTTGTAGGGTGAAATACAAAGTAAGACAAAACAGAGGTCTTAGCCTTCAAACCATTGATGTAGAAGGGTCTGCCACAACTTCCCGTTCTTTGGGATCAATCTGTAAGTGTGGTATTTTGTTTGTTCTACTTATAAATTTTTTATGCATGTCAGTAAGGTCTTACCACTGCTATGGCATTGCTTCAGCAGAACCAAGAAAGCATTTGGACAGCATACTTTCAATATCATGCAACACTGACCCCAAGTATATTCAGGTAGAAACAGTAATGACAAACAGTGAAGGCTATTATCCAGGCTATTAAATTCAAATAAATTAAAAGAGTAATGAAAAACCCTACAGATCACATGATCTTAGAGTTATGAGTGCCCTTGGGAGGTCTCTTTACTCATCTCTCCACCTGTGGCATGACCAAGCTCTTCTCAAAAACCAGTGTAGAAAAATACTCCCCACTTTTTCTGGCAGGCAATTCAATGCTTTGCTACCTTTCCTTGAGAGAACCCATGCCAAGAGTCTGATCTCATTTTGTTGCTGCAGTTTAAGCCTGCTGCATCTTGGTTTAGTATTGTTGGAAATGGGGAATGGGCTTATCCTTCCTGTCATACCATAGTCTTTCACATAGTTGAGGGCTGTTAACACGTAGTATTCTATTCTGCCATCCCCTTCCCACAGTTCTCATTTCTTTTTATGAATTATATTTAGACTAATGACTTTTGTTGCCTTCCTGTGGACTCTAAAATTTATCTGCATCTTCAAGTGTAGTGCCTAAAACTGGACATAGGAACCCTTCTCAGGCTTCCCAGTGCCAAGCAGAGTAGAAGATTTCTATCCTGAACCTTGAATCAGAATATTCAGCCTGTTGGTGTTCCTTGTAAATTATTTCTTTCATTATTTTGACAACTGAACAAAACAAAATCTGTGTCTGTTTATTTTATCCTGAAGGAGTAGGAAACTTCTAATGAACTGTTAAAGGTTCACATGCAAGAAGATTTAACAGCCATACTCTGTTCCCAGAAAAGTCTTTAGAAAATTAACTATTGTCTATAATGTGAACAAGATTTGGCCCTGAGTAGACATTAGTGCTTGATAAAATAAATTAGTTCCAAACTCTGTAATTAATTGAAGTGCACAGCAGTTTGCAGGCTCATGTCTAACCTTTTGTCTTATTCTCCAAGAAGATATTGAAGTGGGATGTGAATATGTAGCTCACAAA
This sequence comes from Dicaeum eximium, assembly GCA_013396995.1. Lineage (NCBI taxonomy): Eukaryota > Metazoa > Chordata > Aves > Passeriformes > Dicaeidae > Dicaeum > Dicaeum eximium. The sequence goes on along the minus strand of VWZP01009871.1, from coordinate 4,482,648 downwards.
AGCATGCAAGACTTGGAATAAATGCCTTCCTTCTAGGAAAATTAGAATAGGTCTGTTTGAGAGCCAGTCTTTTCTGCTTTGCAAGGAAAATCCTAACCTTGGATCTATAGGCTGTCCCTTGCAAAGAAGCTTAAATTTCACTGACTGTGTAGTCCTTTACTTTGATCATGTTCCATGTGTACAAGACAATCCAACCAATCTGTCATTTGTGACTTAAACCTTGAGTGTTATAAATAAATGCTGTGCAACCGCTGGCTAAAGGACAAATCAGAACATTAGGACGATTAAGAGAAAGCAAAGCATCAGTCCAACTACAATAAAGCTAATATCATTCAGTCCACTGTAATTTAAAACAGCTGTCAGCTAGTCCTGGCTTGTGATATAGCAGGCCAAATTCTTGGACACTGAGTTATTCTTAGAAATATGCACACAGGCATTGGCAACTCGTGCTGCAAATTGCCTGTTGCCAGTACCCTGTCAGTTATATGTGCCAACAGATATAAAAGCTATTGTTCTAACTCATGAAAAATAACTTGAAGTTTTTAATTTCAAATTACTCAACGATTTTGGGGACATGGGAGCAAATGAATTTCAAACTAAACCTCACAGAAATGAGAAATAATTTCTTACGTGTTCTTTAATTAGCCCCAAAAGGTAAAGGACATTATGTTCACTCCTTGTAATGAGCAGTGTGGGACCCAGCCTGGCAACATCAAGTGAGGGATGGGAAAAAAGAGAGAGTAGGACAAAGCTGCATGCCCCAAGAATGAAAGGGGGAAAAAATCAGTGCAAAATAAGTATGTATTATCATGCTTCTCATAAAAGTCATAATACATGTTATTTGAAGTCTGGTCTGTTGAAATGTACACTCTCACCTATTTAATCTACCCTCTCTTTCAAAGAGCCATGCAGCTACCGGCATTTCCTGTGTAATATCACTTAGGAAAGTGAAAACATAAGTGGAATTTTCAATAAAAATGTTGTTTGATACGAAGCTCAGTTATTTCCACACTAGACCACGCTTTTAGCCTCAAGAGCAGAACCATTGCCCTGTTGCAAATTTGTATTGGGGGTTGGAATTTGTGGTATATACTATTCTTCTGTTCATGGAAATGTGTGATTCACATCTTTGTATCTTCTCTTTGCTTTTCCCCTTCTCTCCTGTTCCTTAATTGGATGCCCATACTTTCACAGATGGTGACTAGTGTAGGTAGTTTGGGAAAGAAGGATGGCAGGAACATACATCATCATAATGTTCACAGGACATGTTGATGAACTAACCTTCTATTCAGGAACATTGTCGCTTTTATTGAATTTTACATGTAAGATGGAATGGAAAACTGCAGTGGTTGTTACAAAAATCATTTGTTATTGCATTTTGTGAGCAGTTCAGACATCTTGCTTATGTTAGGAGTTCCAAAACTGTTCAAGCTTATCCTTTCAATAAACAGAAGAACACAACAGGATCTTTAGGTGTGCAGCAGATGGAGTGGAACTCAGTCTTGTCAAGGTTGTAACACCCAAGTGCATGTATGAACTCCTGGGAAAGTCTTAGCTCAGAATCTGTGGGACTGTTGAAGTTTAGCCACCTTCCTGGTAGGCAGTGATTAATTTGTGGTATTAGGGATGCATTTTACATGCCTAAGTCCTCCTTTGTTGCTATGTCTAAATGCCAATTGAGTTGTAATAGAATTTTTATGTCAAAGTAATTAAATGGATTTAAAATTGTTTTCAGTGTACCTAAAAGTTGGTGTTTTTTCCACATAGGTTTGTAATTACTTCATGCTCTGATTGCTTTGGTGGTTTGTTTGCTCAGAGTTGATGAAAACCTTATCTTTTGTTTTCATCTGTTTTGATCTAGGTTTTAGTTTGAGCACTAGACTTGAACAAAATAACTCACTTGTTTAATTTCATCTGCTCTTGTCTTCTGATGCAAATATTGTGAACAGCAGTGGTTCTGCAAGAGTCATAAGTGAGTTTGTGTGTTCTACAGTCAGGCTGAGAAACAGAATCATCTTGTGGATTACTCAGAATTCGGGGACAAATCAATTAGTTGCTCCTATTGTGCTGATTTTATGGGGCTCCATCAGAGGCCTTTGGTTCCTTACAAACTGCAGTACTACATACCAGGGTTCACAGAAAAGTTTATTTTTCAAAATTATTTTCAAAATTATTCTGGGTATATAGCTTGATTGAGCAAGATCTATTTGGAGGTGGAACAAATGCCAGCAGAAGTTGAATTATTTCTATTTTAGAATAGGACTGACAATTAGTAAATGGCCATTTACACTGCTGCACTGGGGAGCCTTATTGCTTCACAAGGGTCTGACATAAGACTCCTAGCATAAGGTATTGCTCCTATTTTGCAGATGGAAGAAGCTAGGGGTAGGGAAGTGCTCCCACAGGAAAGTTTTGGCAGAGCCAAATAATGAGACCTGATTCATGGCCTGTGCTGTGGTTGCTTGATTATATTTTCCTTTTCTTCTTTCCTTGTTTGCTAGTGAATCATGATAGTGGGTGACCCAAATTCATACTGCAGATGGGAACATTTAAATCTCATGGAAGTCTTGATCTAGTGAACCTTTCTTTTCAACCTCATATCTTTTTACAGAGTTTGAATTGAAAAATAAGGAACTTCTGTGTAGAGTATCAGGATCTACCAGTTTTACAATTTGAGCTTGGCTAAAAGTAAAAGCTGGTTTTAGAAGTTGGGAGGGGATTGGTTTTTTTTAAAGTTCTGTTTGTTTGGGTTTTTCCCCCTCATGATTGTTCTTCCTGCCTTTGTTTTCTTTCTCAGTTTTTCATATGGAAACCAGAATTATGGTCATCTTGTGCTCTGCCCATATAATTTTTTATCACTGAATTGCCCAATTCACCTTAAAATCATTATCATTCAGATAGCAATCACCTTTAAGGATTTGTCTCTTTTTTCCTCAGCTATTGGTGTAGCAACAGTGAACTCTATTTTAACTTCCAGTCTGGTGGACTCAGCAGTACTGTTGACAATTACTCTGATTTATAATTACCAGGTGGTGAGAAATAGCTTTTTCATAACCTGTGAGTACCAGGATGGCATTGGAGCTGATTCAGATTGGATCTAAACAGCAAATAATGCTCACTACCAAGATGGAAGTGCACGGGCACGAGCTCACACTATGGATGCTTCGTATGAGCAGTACAGGCTACTTCATGTTCTTGCTATCAAAATCCCATGGTTTTCTTTGGTAAAAAGGGGGCTGTCTGTTTACTTTATAAAAACCTATGAACTTATTGTAAAGAGAAAAAAAATGGTCAGTGTTTCTCAATAACTTAGCGGGAGTGAATTTTTTCTCCACAAAATGTTTTTTTATGGAAAACTGTAAGCCTGATTACAACATAACCACAGCATGGAGTTAGTCTACAGGAATGCTAATTACCAGCACCATTCAAACAAGGTGTTGTTTCATCCTTACAGGCTTTCTGAGACCTGAGGGTAAATCCTTGTTTACTATGTGTCTGAAAAGCAAAATGAGCATATTGGCTGCACCACAGCTGTGGGGCAAAGGAGAGTTTAAAAGAGATGGGGCCACTCTGAAATGACTGTTAATCAGGAAATGCCCTGAGATAAAGTGACCATCCATTTGCTTTCTCATTTTCTTTTTCAAATTTATAACCTTATGGAGAGAACGGTGGACATCGGGATGTTGACTTTCACTGTGCCAAAATTCTGCTTCTGATTGCAGAAGATGGGAAGTATTCAGGGGAAAGAGAATTTCCAAGGAAACTTGTGGGTTGAGGACACAGTTTGTATGGAAGAGCACTTTTTGGTGGGCAATGGAAAGAGAGCAGAATCATCTCTCCTCTGTGCCCTTGCAGCCAAGAATTTTAATCGCGACAGGTATGACTCAGATTAGACAGCAGACAAAACTCTCCAAAGGCCAAGAGACCATGCCAGGGGAATAGGTTGCCCGGGGGTGTTGTGGAATCCTGTCTGGAGGATTTTTGAGCTGTTAGCCAAGCCTCTGTCAGGAGTGACAGTAAGCGTAGCTGATGCTGCCTTGGGGCGGAGGGATGGGCTAGCTGACCTCTCAAGGTCCTTTCAGCCCACGTGGTTGTGATTGAGAGAAAGGTCCAATTACTTATGATGAGAGTGACAGAGTGGGTTGACAGCAGAGGAAATGCATGATGAATGGTACCTTATCTAGTTCCCTTACTGCTTTCTCTGCTGGCAGGCATTTTGGTACAATGTGATTATACATTTGATTGCAGTGCTTTATTCGGCCACCATAGTTCTCTTTGTTTTACATAATTAGAGAGAAAAAGTCACCTTATTTTTTCTGTAAGTTTGGGGGTGATGTTTTACTTTCCATGCTAAACATCTTCCACTGCAGCTGATGTATCATTTACTTTGAAACTCTGTTCCTTGAGGCTGTTGGGGCTACAGAAACAAATTTGTACAAATTTGTAGCAGCTGATTAATGACACTGAAAACTTTAACAGTTTTTCTAATCCAAACAAGTACCGGTAAAATTAATTTGAAGACATTCAGTTTATTTCTCTGATGTTATTAATAAACAAGGAAATGACATCCAAAAAACAGGCTTTTCTCTGTAACTGTCCTTAAAACTTCTCTGAAACACAGTGTGCTTGAGAAAGAGAAACCTCTTTCTTAAAAAAAATATTTTTCCAGCATTTGCAAGATGTCATAAACTGTTTTATGAAGAGAGAAAAATGGAACATCTGTGCCATTCATATTTATTTTCCCAACATAACTTACCAGAAAATAAAAGAGAAGGGGGAGGTTTTATTTTGCAATTTCTGTGCAGCTGTTTGTATGACTGTCAAGGGCTGCCAAAAAGGAAACTAAAAGAAACAATCAAATAACTTCTAAGATTTAAACAAAATGGAGAAAAATAATTTAAAAAGGAGAAGCCAACATTTGTTTTCTAACTTCTTGTGTGATTTATCAGAGGGATAGGCCAGCTTAACTGTCTGTAGTGCTTTCTGATGGAGTGTGGAGAGCAATTCTGAGGAAGGTCTCCAAAGAGATGACTGCGTGACCTTGGACCTGCAGATTAATTTCTAATGTTCCCACATGAAAGAATTGTCAGTTTAGTCTTCCCCATGCTCCCCAAGCCCTCACACCTGTGATAACTCTATTACAGGGTTGTGGTGAGACAGTGCCCTCCTTGAAGATTCCTCAAGCCTTTTGATGTTAACTGAAAGGATTCACTGAATTATTCAGCAATGAGATCATCGAGGCAGAACTTATGTTGTGTTTGGCAATTATATGTGCTGTCCATGGGAAAGTCCTGCTTTCACAGTGACCTAATTCCAACCTGATGGCTCCTATGTCCACTTTCAAGCTGTCTTGCTGAGGCCTCAGAGAAGTGAAGCTCTTACTAATTAGCTCTATAGCAAACTGTGGCCTTCAGTCTGGAGCTGGACTCATCCCATCATCTGGAGGACAAGTCTCTGACTTCTCACTAGCCATGGGCAGGTGAGAAGCTGGCTGGTGTGAATCCCACCCCCAAGTCAGAGCTGGCTGGAAAGGAAATGGCCTCCAGCATCAGCCCTTTGTTTGGTGGCTGGACAGTGGGACCATGAACACCCTCTGGAATTACTTTAGTAATTGACAAAGGACAGAAGTTGGAGCTGTGTGGCTCCAGGCCTGAGTGTCTCTTACACATCTGTAACTTTGCACCTATTTTCCTTCAAGGTAAGGGCAAAGGCAGCATTTACATGGGGTAGGAAATGGCTATTAGATGTATTTCTTAACATTACCTAAATAATCTTGCCAACAGTTCAGGAGCTGATTTTGCATACAATAACACAATAACATTCCTGAAGTCCAAAATAGGTCATCTTTGAGAATGAATCGTTATATCCTCTTGTATAAAAATTGAAGAATAAATAACCATGCCTTGAGAAAGACAACAGCTCAGAGGCACACCAAGAAGGACAAGAAGAGGTGGACAGTGTAGAGTCCAGATCTACAAAACCAGAGGTGATAAGAAATAGGAGCAAAAGAAACTTGCTTAGCCCAAGCTAGCATAAATTTTCGGGAACAGAGAAAGAATGAGATGACAAGACTGAAGACTGAGAAGCAAAAGTGGGAGTGAGAGACTTTCTGCTGTGACTGAAGAAAAGAGTTGTGGTGACATCAGTGACTAAAAAAATGCAATGGGCAAGAAGGGAGAAAGTGAGGTAACAGAAGCTATTTTAAATTACTCAGAAATGGCAGAAATTAGTGGAAATGTGGAGACCAGATGCAGCTGTACTGCAAAGAAATGCTCATAAAAATGATTTTTTGGTGCATTAAGGCACCATTCAGTACTCTAGCTGGCAACAACATCATGGATTCAGGCCTCTTCCCCAGGTAAATATCTGCCTGAACTGGCCCAGTCAACTGTATTTTATTAGAAAATACTATGTTTCTGAGGTTGACATCCCGAGGGTGAGACTTTATATATTGAGCTTCATACAGCCTTTCTCCAGGGCATAAAGGAGGCACAAAGCAGAAAGTAAAACTGAGACTCAGCATTCTGTTTTGTTGATTTCAGTGAAGAACTTATGTTAAAAGTGGGGTTTCTGAGAAACTTCAAGGGCCTTGTTTGTTTTTGGGCCAGATGGTGAACTACACAAGTCAGCAGGAGTGGAGCATATGCAAGAAGCACGATTGCTGCCTGGATCAGCTGCTCCAGGTGCAGGGATGCACAAAAATGAGGCAGCAGCATCCATGGGTGGCCACGTTTCCTGTATCTAGAAGCAGAAGAGGGATGGAGAAGAGAGAAATAATTGTTTTCTGTTCCCATGTTGCACAGACCACTTCAAGAGGGTTGGAGCACCCTGAGTGAGGTGCCCCTGCACTGTCAGGCACAGGTCTGGTACTGCTGGCTGCTCAGTGTCTCCCTGGACACTGCAATGCCCAGGGCTTCAGACAAAGCCACGTGGTAGCCCCAGCTGTGCCAGGTGGTTTGCCCTTTGTTTTCATGAAGTCTTCACACAGGTAAAGAATCGCATCAGATTATGTCCTCTACAGATCTGCTGGTGCTTTGTCTTTCTGCATGGCAACCTGCATGTTTAGACAAAAAATCTTGAAGAGAATACACAGTTTTTCTTCTATAAAAGCTTAAATAATAGGTCCCAGATGTTTCTGAGTGATTAAGAAACTTTCTGCTGCATTGTAAGGACAGGGACAGTGCGAAACATTTTACAGTATGAGTCAAAACCAAGGTCCCAGCATTGTAGCTGGGGCTCCAGCACTCACATGGCTCTGTGGGCTCACAGAGAGTCCCAGTGGCTCCAGACCAGGCTCTGGGCAAGGAGTGGATACCTGCCTCAGGGCAAAATTTGGCTTCAGTTCTCTGCCTGAAGAAGACTGAGATGAGGGCCAAGATGAAGATGATGTAAAAGGAAGGTGAACCCACAAACTGTGTTGATTGAAGCCCTGGGACTGATAGCAAAGGAACTGTTTGATAGGAGTGGGAAGATCAGCAGTGGGAAGAATAAATAATCTAATCACAGCTAGGCTGGGATCTGCAAACCACACCCAGCTGCCAGAGCAGTATTACCCATTCATTCAATCTTTTGCATCAAAGGGTGATTTCCATTTGTGTTTTCTGAACCCAAACTCCACCAAGGTTGATGATCAGCAGAGTCCTGAGGGGAATGTGTGTCACAGGTGGGAAGGGCTTGGTTCCTGAACCAGGCCAACAGCACCTAGAGGTGCTAGACCCCACTCCTCAGCCTTACTTGTTTTAAAATTCTATTTAATTTCTCCAAGGGCAGCTTGAAAAAAAAGCCAGCAAGAGGTTTTAACGCTGTTGTCATACAGCCTTCGAGCTGTTTAGTTTTCTGAAATTATTGTGTGAGGAAGGGGGAGATTAGGTACTGGCAGTCAGCCCTCACCCTGACACAAAAATGTTGTTATCAGTGCTTTTAAGCAGGCTAATTGATCACTTGTTAACAGTGGCCCTGACCATCAAGGTCTGGGAGGGGCAAACTTGTTAAAATGCTGGCTGCTGTTTGATATTTTAAATTTTGGTAGATAAAGCCAATTTGCCCATGACACGGGGTTTAACATGGTAATGTTTTGAGAAGAGCTGCGGGATTATTGGTGACCTCCAGGGGTCAGACCATGGTCATTTTTTCCTGTCATCTGACAGGGACAGACCTCATTAACACACAGTCCAGGCAGCTTCTACCAGGATGTTAAATTAATGATGATATGGAGGCAAGAGTGCTATCTGCACAAGTGATGCTGTCATTTCCTCAGACTTGTAGTTTCCTTTGCCATCTCCTTCACAATTTTCTTTAGCCTGCACACATGTGGCAGAATCTGCAGAGGATTTTTCAAAGTTGGATTTGCACTCTTGTGCTGTCTCTTCATGAAGTTTAAGGAAGATTGACAGTTGGGAGGTTGCAATAACTGATGGTTTTGCTCCTCTTCCCTCACCACTTCTAATTATCTGAATTGTCAAGTTTGGCATCCTTCAGTCTGACAAAGTGATGATCAGAGGAGATCAGGAGATCAGGCTTAACAACTTGCTTACATTCAGCTCTCCAGGCATAATCAAATGTTGGGTTTGCTGTATCTTTTACATGTTATTGTTTGACCCAAAACAGTGGTCATTTAAGTTGAAAGCAGTGGCTTGAAAACAAATAGAGAATAAGAGCTGTAAACTGACCTAAATTCCTACTCTTGACTCCTGGGTCATCCCACCAGCCTCCAGGTGCCATGGGCTGTTTACATTAGACTTAAAAAATGAAGAGGATAGCTTGCAGGGCCCTATCTTTGCATCTGCAACAGTGTTTTTCCCAGTCTGCAGCCTCTGTTCCCTGGTCAGAGAAAGCAGAGTGCTTAATAATGCTAGCAGTGGGCTTACACTGCTGTGCCTATGTGACAAAGTGTCTGAAAAACACTAAAAACATCTTGACAGGGTTATACTCAGATGAATCTTGTGATAGGAGAGGCCAAGTAGTCATTCTCCTGCAGTCACTATTGTCAGGTGCATACAGAGTTTGATTCTTATGCTTGAAGAGGGAAGGTGACAGGAGTGGGGCAGGGATGAACATGCAGAAGTCTGTCCCGTGGTTTCAGGAGCTGGTGAGAAATGCACAGTTTGGGATCAGTGGCCCTCCTTCTCAGCTGCTGCTGGCTACACAGGTGTGATACAACAGAAATGTCTCACCCCTATGAAAGCCTCACGCAGCCTAAATCAAGGAATAAAGTCATTCACACAATTGCAGAAAGGAAAAAGGACTCACCTTTGGAGAGGAAGTAGGAGTAGGAAGAGAAGGCAAAGGCAAATCAGTTAGACAGGTAAAGGGAGAGAAGGGAGGGTGTGACTGCTGTTGGGAATAGGGATATGGGAGGAGGGAGGTGGAGGCAAGATGGGGACAGGAGATGAGATGGAGAAAGAACAGAATAAGCTGGGATCAAGCTTAGGTGGACAAGAAGCAGGAAAGTCAGCATCTGTGGGCCTTGTTCTCTGTTGCAAGCTTATTCACCAAAGGAAAAGAACCCCTGCAGCTCCCTGCTCTCCACAGCAAGGGACAGCACAAGGAGCCTGGCTACTCCCACGCTGATGACTCACCTAAAGGTCACAGTGATTCCACCTCCAAATGTAATAGGCCTGAGAGGTTATCTGGACCATCCCTCTCATGCTCTGGCTGGAATTCACTGGTATGCCTGTTTTCTCAGACAGGGTTTTAAAAGCTCTGTTAAATGCACACCAAATATCCATTAGAGCAATGCTGTATTTGCTGAGCTGTCCTCTTTCAAATGAGTCAGTTGTTGTCAATCTGCAGCCTGAGTGGAGACCTTGGGGAACCATTCTGATGTGTACCTACAAGATCATAGGGGTGCTGGTTGGTTTTTTCCTTGGTTTTTATGTAAAAAATTCTTGATTGCAAATCCAGGGCCATGGCCAGAAACTCAAGCCATCTCCCAAAATACAAATGCTTTAAAGCTTGCTCCATTTACATGGTACAAAAGGGTACGCAAAAATATACTAACAAACAAAATAAAGAAGTGCACTTCCATCTGCCAGGCTGATTGTGTGTATCATGTGTCTTACACCAGGGCATAAACAGTCCCACATGGAAACACGGGCTCCTTTTTCCATAGGGGATTTCCCACCAGAGCTCTGCAAGACTGTGTGTCCTTGTAGTGCTCTTTCTGAACAAGGACTGGCAACAACAGTTGCTAGCAAGCTTGGACAGCTTTGTTAAGGGCGGGTATTTATGTTGCAACCTTTAAGAAGAAAAATGTTACAGCACTGTATGGGGAAAAAAGTTGCAATTATTCTGTCAAACTTGTGCACACACTACAGACTATGTGATTAAAACTGCAGGGTATTTCAAGATGTAATAACTGTCCTTGCTTCTAGAAGACTGGTTGCAAATTATCTTTTTAGTTCACTGTCGTAAACACAGATATTAAATTGGCCAAAACCAGAGAGATGCAGACAAACTGGTGACCAGAAGACACCCCACTCACTTACATGCCATTAAGAAATGCAGATGGTAACTACAATGCTTGCTTTAGTGAATATATGCTCATTATAGTCCATTAAGTGATCTCTGTGTCTCACTGGGCCTCATGACAAGCGCTGGATATTTGAAGTCTTTCGGGAAGCTCATAAATCACTGAGTGCTGTATTGTACTTGTGAGTCAGCTCTTACCATTGTCCCCCCAGGCCCATCATTATACCTTTGGAAAGACAGGCTCTTCCTTCCAAAGTCATGTACTTAATCTTTTGTTTAGCATGTCCAAACACTTCAGCATCACAGTGTCTTTACATTTTGGGAAGGGTTATTTATAGCTCTCCAAAGTGGGCAAATCTTTCCCTGTCTGACAGTTAATATTTGTATTTATTTTCTTTAAGGAAACATGCTCGCAACCAGCTGAATGATAAACAGCAAAGAAACTTCTCTACATGTGGATTAAAGCCAAGCTCAGATCTGCTAGTGCAAGTTTTTTTCTCTGGACAATCAGCTCAGTCTAAGTATACACATTGTGAAAATACCCCAGATATCAGAGTGAGTAGCAACAGACCGAAAATGAAGGTGAGGGCTGCGGTTCAAGTGAGGAGATCCTGTTCTGCATCCTGGCACAAACTTGCTATGGGACAATAAACAAATCATTTCACCTCAGCATAACCCTTCTCAATCCACCTTCCTCTTGCTTGAACTTTCCTGGGTTCTGTCTTCTGCTTAACACAAATGGACCCTGTACCTCTTGTGGGAAAAAAGCTGATGCCCTTCATCCTTATGATAAAGTTTTTAGGTAAAGAGGAGGATGTGACTGGAGGCACAGGAAAGTGGTTAGGCTGCAAGCTCCTTCCACCTCCTCCTTTGATGACCGCAGTCACTCACAGAGTCCTAGAATCACTGAAGTTGGAAAAGGCCTTTTAAGATCTTTGAACCCAATGATAAATAAATAAATAAAGAAATAAAGTCCACCACTAAAACTAAGTCCAACACTAAACCTACATAAATACCTCCAGTGCCTCATCCACTCAAGGTCTCAATGTGACAGAAGAAAGAACATGTTCTATTCTCATTTGTATGTCCTTTATTTTATGGAGAAGAAATTTTTATTCCTACCCTACTTGAAGGTATCACAAGGGGGATATTTGCAGCTAACTTCACACAGGCCTCCTTCAAACTAACCTGTAATCATGGAATTCCTCGCAGAGAAAACTCTTCTGTTGCACTGCTTGGAGAGGAGGGTGGAAAGTTCTGCTGTCCTTGCTACAGTCTGCAACTCAGGGATGACCTTAATAGGGATGTTGCAGGGATTAAAACATGAAAGGATAGCTCTAACTGAGACACTGATAGAAGCAGACAGCAGTCTGAAGGGGTGACAGAGAGGCAAAAGGTTAGTCAATGGAGCAGAGATTTAGGGGAATTCCCATTAGGGGTAGGAGGATGTTACCATTTAAAATGAGGTGATGCAGCAGTCAGCTGAAACTTGTTCTGGTACAGTGATCAGGACAGCTCTATCAGTAGATCTGTCATGGTTCAGGGTAAGGAACTGCTGAGAGAGTAAGGATGTAATGTGATGTCTTGAGCAAGAATGGAGATAGGAGAAATCATCTGTGTGATATCTCCTCTCATACAAAAATCTCTTCTGAGTCTGAGAGACTTTGATGGTCAAAGTCATTGGCTTACTAGTGAAAACTCAGTAAAAATATTCGAAAGCACTAATGGATCAAGGGAGAATTAAACTGGATCAAGAATAATGTCCATAAAGAAGAGTGAGGACAGGAAGTATTTAAAATTAATTCCATCAGAACATCTCATATGATACTGGAGGTTGACTGTGCTTCATCCTTGTGAAAGATTCAGGTGGGTCTTTCATGACTGAGTTGTCCAATTTTGTTCCACTCTCTGGTGTTTCTTAAGGTATCTTTAAAGTCTGAATTTATGGAATTTGTGGCAATGTAAGTGAGACTTGCAATTAGTGTGGGAAACACTTCTAATACTCCCTCAGACAGGGCTTCATCCTCAGCTGGTGCAGCTCTGCTATCTGAGAGGCAGCTCTAGAGGTGGGATGGTTGCAGAAGTGACCTGTGGAATTTCTTAAATTTTACAGCGGAGGTCAGATTATAGCTTCTCAGTACATTTTTTAAAACCTTTCATTTGACCAAAAGGTCTTTGTTTTCAGAATAACTAAATGGAGAAATAGGGAGTGAAAACAACAACTTTTGTTTGCCTCTGGTGAAGTAACAAATGTAGAACTTTAATGAGGGTTTTTGGGGTGGCACACACCTCCTTGTTTCAGCTTCAGATGAGTTTATGACTGTAACTGCTCCAGTGAAAAACAGTTAGGCAGTTGAGCAAAATTTTCCTTGTGACAAAGAGTCTAAAAGCCACTAAAACCTTGGCAGGATTATACTCAGATGTATCTTATGATAGGGACCTCTCATATATGAGACCTCAGTAAAGATTATTCTGTCTTCCCAATTTTTGATGCTTTAGGCAGATCTGCACTGCTCTCATCCATCTGAGCATGGCCATGTGCCTTCTCCAGCAGAGCAGCTTACACACAGCAGCCTGTCCTCTAATCCTGCAAGGTTCTCAGAGGCCTGCTGAGAGAGAAAAAGACTTGTGACTACTTTTGCTCACAACTACCAGTGCACAGTTAGGCCTACAAAGCTTCAAAAGCGAGCACTCTCCCCCTTCCCCGGACGGTGCCTGAACTCGCTGACGTTTGTGGAGGGCAATTTGACAGAGACCAACTGAGTTACTGCAGACTTCTTTTGACTGTCAGTGAGACCAGCATCTCCCACTCGACTGATAATCTGTTGTGCTTTGCCTTACTTGTCGTTTCCAGTTATCTGTACCAACAACTGATGAGAGCACTCAAAGAGCCTGTTTGGCAAACTGATAGTGTATCTCAGAGGAAGCACTTACGAGATGTGGTATCCCAGCAGAGATCCTGGGATAAGCAGTTCCAGTAAAACGTTATCCCCGCCTTGACATCAAGCAATGGATATATGGCAGGCCAGGGGTTTGACCATTAGTTTCCTTAAGTGCCACATAAGATTTCAGGGTGAATTCTAGGTTTTGCTCTTGTGGGTGATTTAGCCAGTAAATTGCAATTTGAGGGTCTTGCCGAGATGGAAAGGAGAAGTCTGCCACTAACACAAAGCAGTCAGACAGACCTGTGACTTCCCTGTGCATTTCCCAGGTAAGACTGAAGGGGCCAGTCTATGTCTCACTCAAAGCTGGCAGAGCTAACACCTCGCTCACCGGGAAGAAACAGTCCTAAATCAGTATCTTTATGAAAAAAATCCCCACCCCACCACATTTCACTGTCAAAAGTTTTTACAATCCTGCTCGAGTGTGAGCTACAAGAGCCGTTTCATATCTATCCCTTGGTTAGTCAAAGGAAACGGCGTGTATTTTAGAGATTCCATTGTCCTTCATTCCTGCATTTATTTGCCTTCCTCTGCAAAGCCCTGGAAGTGATGGATACCTTGTTGACTTCTGAACTTGAAGATAACTTTTTGAGTTGTATCTCATGTTGGAGGAAAAGCATGCAAAGGAGAGCAGAAAAGATTTCAAAGATTTTGTGCAGTGGAGGTTAGCAGCAAACCATTAATTACATGCAAAGGAATTAATAACAGATGGATAGGCTTTCCATTTTACTTTTTTTTTTTTCCAAGTTGAGCAATTGATCTGATATGAATAGCTTTTGCAGAACAATTGCAACCCACGTAACCAACCAGGATTTCACAGTCTTTGTACAAAGATATTTTAAAAGAGTAAGACAGCTCTGGTAGGATACATTAGTATGCTGGGATAACAAGGCTCTTTGGAAAGTTTTGGAAACTTCTTCCCAAGCCCCCATCAAATTACCTCCAAATTCTTATTATTTAGAGAGCACATTAAAGTGCACACTATGGATTGTAACAAAGCTGTGATCCCTGCCCTGAAGATTTTACAAGTCTGAGACTTTGACCTAGTACCTACTTAAATCTGTGGGAGTCTTTGCCTTGATTTCAGTGTGGGTTGAGTCAGATCCTCATACAGCATTTAATGAGAATTAGCAGCAGTTCTTGTTACACTCCAGTACACCCAGTTAGCTCACAGCAAACCCATGAGCAGTTCCCTGCAATGATCCTGAGAAATGCTGTGGGGACCTGCACTTGTGAGTGAGTGAGCACTTCCCAACCTGGGTAAATGCAGCCCTGCTGGGTGAGAGGACAGAGAATGGAAGGACAGAGGTGACTGTGCTGGTTTGCTCCTGGCTTTTTAGCACCAAGAGCAGCAGGCACAGCTGAAAACCACACTAGGTTAAAATTCCTTCTTCGTGCTCTCTGCCTGAGTGCAAGCTGTGCAGCCAGCCCCTGTGGAAAATCTCTGAGGATGGGATTCCCTCCACATTCTGCCACAACCACCTTCCAATAAAAGCTGTGCATACACAGTCTTTGTCCCAACTTATTTAACTACTTTGACTCACTCCAGCTTACTAGGGTGAGGGGAATTTACAGCCTCTTTTCAGCTACCACAACACCAGCCCTGCCAGCATCCAGCCTGTTGTGGATGCCTGTGTGTGCTTGTTTGGAAAGCTGCTTGTGTGTAGTTTTGCTTCAATGCAAATGCCTTAGGCCTCAGTGCAGCAAAGTAATCAAGAATATGCTTGACTTTAAGTCCATGAATGATCTCTGAATCTGGGCCTTTGTACTCAGAACAAAACCCTTTAAATAAAGGAATAGCTTGAATGCCAGCAGCCCAGCTGTTTTTGAACAACCGTCCAATAGCAAACCCCAGAGCATTTGCATTGGTAGAAACAAAAGTTGGATAAGGAGGCTGATTCACTGTCTGGCTTCTGGAGACATTTTATAAATAGCTGCAAGAAAAACACAGGAGTTTTTTATATTATTATTAGTTGATAAAACATGTTGACAGACTCCTTTTCAGGACTGTAACTTGGGGGCAGCATGTCTTTTTGGACAGCAGACACATGGCAAACAATTTATTTGCTGAAGAAAGCCAGATGCTCCGTGTCCTTGGCAGGCGATTTGTAAGATTAAGGAAAATCAAGCTTGTGACTAGAGTGTGGTAAATAAGTAAAATAAATAAATAAAGCACTCACATTGTCCACAAGAAACTCTTCTGTCCTTTTAGCTGGTTTTCAGCTACTTCTCCCCACTGTGTGTGCCTGACAAGGAAGAGCAGGCCACCTGGGGGGAGAAGTGCTTCTTTTTTGTCAGACACTGCCCTCTCAGCACTGTGCTGCTGCATGAACAAGCTCAGATGCCTCTGTGGACTTCCATAGCGTGTCCCAGGCAAGATTTATGGTCACAGTGATGATCAGCTGAGAGAGTGAAAGGCACACACCAAAGCCAATACAAGGGCCAGGAGCATATGTGTGGAGGAACATCCTCCATCAAGCAGTTGCCCAGCCTCCCTTTGAAGCTGTTATGCAGCAAGCAGACACCTCTGGCAGACCTAGCATGGATAATAACCCAGAGATCAAGGGCTGGAAAACAGGAAATACAGTATGTCTCCTACACGTAGAGAGATCCATAGCTGACGCAGATCGGCATCATGCCATTGAGAGAAGACTCTGTACAGACTGAGACCAGCTGAACACCAGAATTTCCAATAAAATAAAATAGTTCTGTGAATAAACAAAATATTAGTGGAGGAAAAAACAGACATGATAAAGTTTGTGTTGTTTATCCTTTACACAGATGGTATTTTCTTAATTTTTCTTCAGCAGATGTTTTTGCTGGCACAGTTTAGAGATCAAAATATTGTGCTGCTTTAAGCCATATCAGGGAGAGGGCAGGAGTGCTGTAAAATATCCCCTGGGCCATTAGAGTTTATGAACCAATGATCTAGAGAGACCATGCAGCAGATTTTTTCATGTCTGTCTGAAGCCTCTCAATTCCATATGCCCTTACCCCCACTGTGCCTCCAGGTATAACATTACTCCTTTCATCAGGCTTCCTTCTCAATCAAAATACTGACACTACTTCAAATACCATTTGGATAATTCCTCTATAATGAAGATCATGGGGAGGACTTCCCCATTTGCTGTTCTCTCCTGCGTACACTTTATAGGAGACAATGTCCAAACACCCTCCAGTAACACACTGCCATGGTGGCACTATCTGTCACTCAGTGTTATTCTCTTTCCTCCACTCCCATAAGAGACTTGTGGGTTCAGTGAAGGTGTCAAAGGAAGTGAGACGACTCAAAGTAAAATTGTCCCCTATCATGGGGCAGCGCCTTCATACTAGTCTTCTTTCCCTTTTGTGCTAGTACAGGCAGCAAGGAGAACTGAATTACCTTAGTGTCATCATATGAAGGTAAACCAGAAATATTTTTATAATTCTTGTTATTATTTTAATAACATGTAGGGGACCCTGAAATATTTTTGACTTAAACAAAGAATTCCCTTCCCTGCCCAGACAGCTAAAGCCAGTATGGACAAAAGAGAGAGTGACATATGGACCAAGCATTACATGGTGCACAGCAGAGTTGCTCAATGCTGCCTAAATTTCCCTAAAGCACAGGAATTCAGAAGAAAAAGGTAGGCGGCCATACCAATGTGATTTGAGCCTCTTTCTGAGGAAGCTCAGGCTCCCTCCACCCCCTCAAATAAGAGATCTAATCTGACATTCCTCCTGTGTGTGGGTGGAGACCTCCCTGTACCTCTTCTGGTCTGGCAGGGTCAATGTGTGACCTCTCACAGCTTGAGGATGACAACAGATGAGTAAAGGCAATGAGTGCGACGAATGTGTGGGAGGGAGAGGCCGGTTGCTGAAACCCTTGGAAAGACCTTCATTTTTTGGAAGTTCTATTTTTAATGACTGCAATATTCTATTAATATTCAGGGGAGATATAATTAGGACATTGTTTCTATTTTGAAATTGTTTTTGTCTGAGTGTTGGTTTGGACTGCAAACCAGCTCTTTGGCAAACTCCTGCTTTTGTGGATGAGGCAGCAGTCCTTGGCTGTACCTAATGAGATTAGAGTCAGCATTGACTGAAAATGTTCACCCCATCAGCTCTAACTGGACACTTGGTGGGATTTTGGGGAGGCTGACACCATTTTGTCTGAGTCTCAAGTGTTTTCAGTTGCTGGAACCTAAAGCTAGGGATTACACAGCAACAGATAAAAGAATACAAATAGTCAGATGTTGGGATTTTGACGTGTGTTTAATGCAACACTTAAAAAATGTGTATGTTATTTCATAGTTTTCTCTGATTTGTCCACAACTAATCTGGTGTGGGCAGTGTTTTCTTTAACTGTCTCCCAATAAAACCACCCTGCATAATCACGCACCAGACTATTTATTCCTGGGAATGGCTTGCATCACACATGAAAGAATTTAATAATGACACTTGGATGGAGTACTGTTATTTATGGAGGAAAAGGTCGTGTTCTGTGCCTGCACCAGCAGTGGGTGGCTGCAGCCTTGGGTAGCACAGTGTTGAACTGCTGTGCTGCCAGCAGAGAGGGGAGTGTGCCTGCCAGCCAGCTGCTTTTGTCATTGGTGCAGAGCTGGGGCATCGTGCTCCTTGATTCAGGCTTTGTTATTTATATCACTCTGTAAACAAAACTCCTGCCTTTTCCTTCTGATAAATAGTGAAGAAGCCAGTGCAAGCTAACATGAATGGGGAAGTGAGCGAGCGAGTTAGTGAGTGAATGAGTGAGTGAATAAGTGAGTTTATCATACTGCTGATATATATTGATATCCCCATGTCTTCTGTTATGCAAGGGACAAATTGGTGGCTGGTTTTTATTTCCAGAAAGTGATCATTTTTAATCCCCAGTCTTTCTCCCTTTGCATCTAGCTCCCATATTATTTGCCAAGTTTTCCTTTCAGACATTCTAGGAACACCCTCCCAGCTGCAGGAAACTTCAGGGCCACCAGCCATGCTCTGCCTTGTGCTCAACTGGGAGCTCATCTCCCCCTACCCTGCTCAGCTGGGTGCTCCCTGGCTCTGCAAAGCAAAACAAGGGTGTCATTCTGCTCCTCCTGCCTCTGCATCTCTTTATACCTAATGTTCTCTCAAACTATCACTGTGATTCCATTTCCTTTTGGCATGGGCCTCTAAACTGAACTCTAGCCTTTTCATTTGACTATCCACTCATGTACATTTATAACATAGGATATCTGACACAAATAGCCTTATAGAGACACACCATCTCTTTCCTCCTGATTATTTTTAATTGATTTTTTTTTTAAAGAAAATGAGCAAACACATCAAAGGAGATATTGTACAGTTTAAGCTTTAGGAAAAGTTCAGGTAGCAAGAAGAAAAGAGAGTTCAGTCTTTAAAAAAAGAAAAAGGGAAAATGTATACCCTTCTAGAAGTGCTATATGTCAGTTGTTCTGTGTTGTGGACAGAACAGCAGGTCTTTTGGAAAAGAAATAGCAATGTGGAGTTCTGTGTTTACAGGGCATTGCCAAGCCTGGATTAAATGTGGTAAATGGAGAAGGGTAGAGGATTTCTGTTTCATTCCCTATGCTCACTGCTGTCACTGCCAGTCCTGTTGGCAGAGTGTTGCCACTGACAGCAAGAAGTCTACTAGTCACAGTCTTTTCTTGTTTTCAAACCCCTTTCCTTTGCATTTTGGAATTGACTGTCATGACTCCATTGGCTGTTCTGTGCTAACAACAGCAAAAATTAATGCACATATGGTAGCTGGAGTAAGCATGGTACTGAATACTCAGGGAAAGAAGATTGTCTACAAAGTCACTCTTATAAGTGAAAATGAACTTCTGGGGGAGAATTGATCCTCCCAGTTATCATCTGTGGGGATACAAAAACCCATGTTTGGTCTTGAGCTCTGAACTGACTTATGCATTTTTGTGTGTGTGTGGTCTAGACTCCCGTGCAATTTAGTCATAGCCTAGCCCTGATTTTCCCATTGTTTTACATTTAAGGCATGCTCATGGCTTTCCCATCTTTTTGCCTTTCCTCAGCAATATTTGTAACTTACCACCTAAAAAATGATAAAAATTTTAGAGTCAGTTTTCATCTCTCCTTCTTCACTTCTAGTTGACCTGATAGAGTACAGTCTTGCCATCACCTTATAAATCAGCTGTTTGAGAGGGGGGAATAGGGACTGTACAGATAATTACTCTACAGAATTTGAAATTATCTATACCTGAAGCAGCTAGAAAGACTGCTAATGCAGTAGAATATTTTGTGTAAGAAAAACAGGGAAGGGTTACACATATCCTTCCTCCTCTCCCCAAACACTTGCAGATGCTTGTCAATACAGAAATGACATCTTGGAGCTGTCGTGCATCCGCATGAGGCCACTGGCCACTGACAAGTCCTCTGAAGTGTGACAGCCCTTTGGAATCCCCAGGCAAGGGAGGGGGTGCCCCTTTGGCTCCTACTGTTAGAGCTTTTCAAGGTAATAAGCCCCATCTGGCCCCAGCCCCATGTGGGAGTGGTGGGCCAGTGTCTGGGCCTGCCTGGCACACCATGCCTGTGCCCAGCTCCATGTGCTGCCCCTCCACTTCACTTTGAACTTCGATCCTACTTTCTCTGTATTTTCTCAGTGATTGAGTTAAGGGCAAGGATTTGAGCTAGTTGGTTTAAATTCAAGCCATATGAGACAGAAGTGATTTTCTTGGACAGGAAAAATAATCTTGGAGAGTTTATAGGACTTACAATTGGTCTGTATTTTCATGGAGTATGAACACAATTTGTCTCTCTACTTCTCAATCTCAATGTCTTATTGGATCTTATTGGATTAGCTTGTTGTTCTTGGAATTTCCATGTACTGGCATGAGCTCAGCAAAACTTTTTTTCACATTTGGTTAGCCTGGAGATTGCAGTCTTTCTTTGACAATATGAAATTGCTTGTACAGATGATCCCCGCTCATCTCTTTCTCCTAATTGTGTTCAATACAATGACATGTCTCTCCATCCATGCTTCAGTCCTCCTTTGGACCCAGGCTGACCTAAGCTAAAATCCTGGAGAAGCACAAGCATCCAGAGGGAGATGCTATTAACACTCCTGTCATTTGCTTACTAGCAGCAGTTCCACAAAGGACTGGACACTGGCAAGTGAAGAACCTGTCGAAATCAAGAACGGTGTGGTAGTAAGACTCCTTGGGATTTTTATGAAGATTCAAGAAGAAGCCTCTGAAGAACCTTTCTGCTTTCCAGGTATCATGGTGAACAAGAATCTGATCATCTCAGTAGAAAATTCCATACTCTTATATTGCATACCTTAAGTGAGACACCATTCCTGCATAGCTGCAGCACCACTTCCCACCATGCCTGCACAACAAGAGTGTCTGTAAATCTTTGAACAGAAGTAAGACCTTTCTAAAACCCAGACATTCATATTCCTATCAAAATCTGAGCAGTGGGGTTTTTCCATCAACAGTTTCAGGGTATCAGTCTCAGCTGTGAATGAAAAATTCATCAGGCAAAGGCTAAAGAAGTCACACCTGTCAGCCTGACACGCTGTTTATCTCGAAGGCTTTACTTCAGAAAGTATAAACAGTAGAGTATTTATTTTCCTTCCTGCCATCTATGAGGTTATTCAGCAATTTGAGTGTGCTCACGCACAGCTTTCATGAGCCAACCTTAATTGCACGGCAATGTGCCATAAAAACAAAGATTAGGCATTATTATCTAGGAACCAATTTTACATTTTTCTCCTCTGACTTGAACTGTTTAAAATATAGGGCACTATCTCATTTTGGCTGTACATAAATATCTCAGTTGTCAAACTGGCCTTACTCAACCAGCCAACTTTTCTTGGTGGTTGAAAATCATAGTGTTTAATTGTGTCAACGGAGGTGAAAAATGTTATTGGTTCACCACCTGGCTGCACCATATAGTTAAAAAAAGTTAAGAAACAGAGTGTGGAATTTAAGGGACTGCAAAAATTCTTACCCACTAAGAAATGAATATGACGCAAGGACAGAAGGAAGAAGATAAACAGATGATGTGTTTCTTTATCCAGATGCATTCCTGCTTTCTCCTTTCTAACTGACTTTGACTCTTCCAAAAGGTGTGCATATAAATAGGGTGTGGTAGGGGCCCAAGGCATCAGGAAGAGGCTTCTGACAGATTTCTATAAGCTTTCAATTAGTCTGTGACTGCACAATCTTGAAATTGTTCAATAGTCACTGTCACCTACATGAGCAGAATTGGCAAGTAAAAAGCATGATGGACCAACACAAAATTTAGTTTTCCTGGGCTAAGTATTTACAGAAATTCTGGTGACCTCATCTGTCTTACAACTGAGAGGAAAGCTGTTCAGTGTAGAAATTCATAGCAAGCTCCTTGGGTGCAGGAAAAAAAAGGTCACATATTAATTTATAGCATCCACTGAATGCTCTCCATGCTGGACAAAAGGTTTGGCAAGCAGTGTGAGCCATCTGCTCTTAGGAATAGGTTACAAGGAGGTGGTTTATGGTTCATGGTATTTGAAGTCACTTTTGTGTAACTCTTTATCAATGAAGAGTGCAACCATGGCATTAGCTTTTCAATTGGAATCTCACTGAGAAAAAGCTTGGACGGGAACACTGTACTGTATCAACTGTCCTTTACAGACAATTGATTACCTTTTGTGTCATGCACGTATAATGTGATGGTGCTTTTATCAGCACAAAAGCTACTAAGGATTTTTTGCTAGCTGAGCTACCTGAAATCTCTCTCCTTTATCCCACATAGATGTAACCCGATGTGCAGGATCTAGCAAATATAAGGTGAAAAGAGAGAATTAGATAGATCCATTAGCCTCTTCTCCTGCATAGTGTAGGCTATGATCTTTTCACTCCGTAGCTCACACTCTAAACCAATTACTTGTCCCAAACAAAAGCAAAAAGCCTCTTTTATGTGGAAGCAAACAGTGAGATAGACTGAACTAAGTACAACTTACATTAACATGAAGTGCATCCACCTCTTCATAGTTTCTTCTGTGTAGGTGGGAACACTACTGGCTCCTTAGGGAATTTTCAAATGTGGACCAAGAAGGCAGTTAGCAGGATGCAAGTTAAGGAAGGACAGCTGTAATAAACAATCCTTTAGCCAAGAAAGGAGATTTAAGGAGCAAACATTGATTCGCAGCCTCTGTCAAAAGTTTGCAATGAGGCTCAGCAGTGGATCTTGGAAGAGGGTGAGACACCAGGTACAAGAGAAATCCTTACAGCAAGGCTGCTTGGATGCACAGAGCTGACTGATCCAAGCTAAGTAGCCTCTGGGCTGCTCACAGACACTATTATTTGAGGCCAGTGGAGAAAAAGGATGTGGAGACTATGAATCGCTATGAGGGCTGCAGTGTCTATCTCCTGCCCTTTATTTTTCCTCTAGGATCCACTCAGACACTCCCTAATTTACCCAAGAGCTGTAGGCACTGCTGAGGTGGCATTCTGAGAGTGCTGGCCATACTTTGTGCATCCAGGGTCCCAATGGACACCAGCTTTGCTCACAGCTGCCCTCTCCTACAAGGAGCTTTTCTATGGGAGGGGCCTGCCACAGTGGTCCAGGCAACCAGCAGGGTTTGCTGTGACTTGAGTGTGCCAGCAGAATAACCTAGTGATGTGCAGGGGCAGAGTTATAGTCCCAACTCTCTTATTTTGTAAAAGAAAAACACTTTTGTTTACATTCCCCTGATCTTTCATTGGTAAATTCTTCTTTGCTTCCTGCCTGTGTTGTATGCTGTGTGCCAGCCCAGTGGAACAGAAATCTTGTTTTCCAGTCCTAAGCCAAGTTTTTCTGTGAAATAAAGAGATTGCCCAGCTCTAGTTTCAGCATAGTGCTAGTAACAATTCTCTGAACTCTGGCATTCTGCTTGGTCAAAGAGCATTTCCTCCTCTCTCTCCTCCCTCCTTCCCTTCCTCCCTCCCTCCCTCCCTGCATCCCCACTAGCCTCTTATGAAATTAATAAACATAGGGTGTTTGTTGACTGGGTGGAGAAATTGCATTCAGATCACATAATGTCTGAGGCCTGGCAAGCCTTTGTGAATCTGTTTTGGTCTTTACTAAATGGAGCAGGGTGCCCTCCAGTCTAGTAGCAAATATCTTAGGGGGAAAAGAAAAAGGCAAAGAAAACTCCACTTTGTATTGCTATTAATTAGACAACCAGGTCAGTATGATTTGCAGACCCTTTATCCTTCTCTTTTTTTTTTTTTTTTTAATAAGAGATTGTGGTCCTCATCATGGTAGAAAAAGAAAGTCTGTGGTTGGAACCACATTACATAATACTCACCAAAACCTGGCACTTCTACAGGTCATTATAATGTGATAAATATGTCTGGGCCAGGAATTTTCTAGAGTCTTATGGGTATGCACATTTCACCCAGTTCCCTTCTCAGAGAGAGATGAATGTATCTGAACACAGATGGGCTCCCAGGCCAAAAGACAGAAGCTGTAACAGCTCCAAATATGTATCTCTCTTAGCCATTGTGATAACCTGCAACCTTCTGCTCCTCTCAAAGGAGATCTTGAGCTGTTTGATGTGTCTGGGGTCTCTCCCCTGGCCTTGCCCCCTACATTTGCTGTGGAGGAAGATCTGTGCTACTGTACTGGATCAGGTTTCTCTAAGACTTGTCTGTCAGGGCACCATCCTCAGTAGGCCTGACAGGTTATGTCTAAGCCAATGCCTGGTTTGCTGCTTCTATCAAGCTACAACCTTTCCCTCAGGCTGCTATCAAAGACTTCAGCAGCACATGCCTTCCTGTTTTTTATTTGTGTGTGTGTGTGTGTGTGTGTGTGTGTCTCTTCTAAACACGGACAGGAATTTCCTTTCTTGAGTCTAGACATCAGCCACTCACTATTTCTGTAGCTTGCTAACAGACTGTCTGCTGCCCTGGGCCCGTTGATTTTTCCCATGGGAGCAGCAAATTCACACTGGGCTGATAGAGGAGGCCTTGTGTGATACTCTGGGTGTGCAGCCTGGTTTTTGCTGGTGATGTTTTAACTGCACTAACAATCCCTGTAAAGCAAACCTGGCACCTGATGTGGGTTTGCTACAGGCTCTTGCTACCCTGGTGTTGCCAGAGCACTTCTGCCTCAGGGAGAAAGAGATGGGGTGATCCCAGTCCAGACTTGTGTGACTGAGATGTTTGGCCAGACCCACACTTTGGAAAACCCATTGTCCAGGCAGCCATCTGGGAGCAGGCAAGTCAAGGTGAAGCTCTTCCCAGGCTGACATAGCTGTCCCCTTCCCACTGAGTGGAGTCCCCTCAGTGGCACCCTGGGGATTTCTGCAGTGATTTTCAGATGCAGCAACTCTGGGGCTGTGCTTAATGTAGCATGGTCCCAAATAAAGCTCTTGGGATACTTTCTGGGTTTGCAGACGCACAGGGTATGAGCTGCTTCAGATGACTCTCACAGATTTCAGTGGTCTTTTATAGAAAATTAAGTACTTTCCTGGGACTTGTTGAGAGCAGTAGATGGAGCCTGGGTACACTAACTTATTTTTTGTAGCTTTTCTCAGTGTTTCCAATTATATGAATTTACGAGGAAAAGAAATCTTTCTAGAAGAGTGACTACCAGAAGGATAAAAAAGCTAGTAGGGTTTGTCTCAGTGTACATCAAGGGTGAGCAGCCAGCAACTTCCCAGCAGAGATTGTAAAGTAGAGGAGAAAAGATTGGTAAGGTGATTGAGAGCAAACTGCCACAAAATAAATTATTTATCTCCTTCCCTTTTTAGCCTGTGACTGTCCATCTGCGTAAATGTCTGCCTGCCTGTGTGTCATTCCTCCTCTCCTCAGAAACTTTTGAAGTGGTTGACTTATTTCAGCCAAAGTAGCTGAAGGATGAAGACCTCAGCATTGCTAAGGTCCTGGGATTATTTGGAAAGCAGACATCTGATGTGGAGCAAGAGACTCTGCCAGTGCTCCTCATCTAGAGGAGAGACATTTTGTGGGATTACTGTGGGTCCACAGGCAGGCAGGATGGCAGAAAACCAGACTTTAATGCTTCCAGTTTTCACAGATATGTTTATTTGTGCATTCACAGGAGCCTGCTATGAATACAGATTATATGACACTGCAGGATGAAAGAAAATGAAATGTCTGGATGTGAATAGAGTCACTGCTGAAGTGCTATAGCTTTGGCACAGCCATCCCTGTGCCTCTCCTGTGAAACATGCCTGTGAAGCTCACATCCCAATGATAGGAGCCTGTGGAGCCAGTCAATTATGGACCTTTTGAGAAGTCTGTCTTTGGACTCCATTTTCCAGCTAGAGCCTCTCAAGGGACATAAGGACATAAGGAAATAACAGAAATAAGGACATAAAGAAGTTGACAGAAATAAGAATTCATTACTATAAGCTTTCTTTTGTAACAGAAAATATACAATTAAAACAGTGAATATACTAAGCTTCCAGGTGAAGTGGCATTTCCTGGGGAAATACATAGCCGAAGTCAGAGTGGCACAACCAGTGCTATCCAGGAAGCCTAGTGGTGGAAAAACATGCTTTTTTTAGAGGAGGAATGAGAGATTAGGCAGACAAGGAATAAACACTGCAGACTGGGTAAGAAAGCAGTGTGTCCTGGGAAGCAGTGACAAGGTACAACCAGGAAGGTGAGTGATCCGTGGTCTGAGTGATCAGGGCCGGCGCAATGAGACAGGACTGGACTGTGTCCAAGAATTGCTCAGGAGCAAAAGTGTCTCACCCTGCCCAGTTCTACTGCCTGCTACACTGGTTTATGCCCTCAGACCAAAGGCTGAGAACCTGAAGAGATTTCAGAGAGGAGTTATCAGAGAGAATTTGGTGTTAAATCCACTTCTGACAGCTGAGGACGTGAGCAGCTCCAGGTGGTGTGTTTATCTGAGTAGGAGATGGAGAGGTCTCCTGGGTCTCAGCCTGAAGCTTTACATGGCATGAAGGATACTAAAGAGACCTCACTGTACCTTGACCACAGCAGGACAGAAGACTTGAAAGGTGGAAAATCAGAAAAATTCAAATTGCAAATGTCCTAACCATGAAGGTAACATATGTCTGGAATGGATAACCAAGGATGTGGTAAATTCTCCAGAGCTTGGAGGCAAAAAAAAGATACCCTGGAATTCCTGCAAGGTATAAGGCCTGATTCAGAGATCAAAGAGTGAAATTCTGTGGTGCATGTTATGCAAGAGGCCAGACCAGATGATCAGTCTGGCTTGCTCTGGCCTTCAAAAATGTGAACCATTGTTGTAGAAAGGATCTAGGAGAATTACCATGAAACAAGAAACAGAATAATTAAATAACCACAGTATTTTCAAGGGCATATATAAAAGTGTGGACCGTTTTTTGTTTAAGCAACAGCAGAGATTGGGGGGAGATCGTGGGGAGTAAGGAGGTTGCTTTTTTTTCCTATTTGGAAACTTGCCCATTGTATGACTTTGACCCCAGAGATAAAGTTGGTCTTCTGGAGGTTCATGAGCTCATTCACAGACAACATTTATTGGAAGATTAGTGGAGTTTCTATGTGGACTTATCCTAAAGTATTACTGGCTTCCAAAATGCATTCATCAGTCTTCGGGGTGCACTAAGGCATGGTCTTGCACAGAACAGATTTACACAAATGGCTTATTAACAAAATCAGGATTAGGGCCAAACAGATGTCAGTATGACTGATTAGCTCAAAATAAACACAGTTGTGAGATAAGAAATCGCTGTGTTTTTGCTTCATCTTCTTGTGGTTGCACACTCAATAGATGATGGGAAATGACATGTTAGGTATGAGGTAAAATGACTCATCCACTCCTGCAACTCATAGAAGGCAAAGCAGAAGAATCCAGGAATTTTCAGACCATGGGTATAAAATAAACAATGGCCCTGATCCAGGAAACTCTGCCATGGACATGAATCCCCCCAAGGTGCACAGCCTCCCTTTCTCAGGATTATGCAAGTGTGAGTTTTTATTTTGGCAGCTGAAACTCCCTAAGCACTGAAATAACTATAATTTTCATCATGCCACATGCATTAAAGTCGTGATAGGCAAAAATATTAGAAAAGAAGTAACAGTTCTTCTCTCATGAGATCCTAAATGTTCATTGGTTTGGCTAAATGTGGAATACAAACACTTTTAATGGTTTCTCATTAAAATCTGTGTTACCTTGCTTGGTCCATGTCAGCAGCATGTGAAGTATCAAGAGGTGTACAGACCAAATCTAGTGCTAGAAGTGAGAGAATTATATTAAACATGAACCAGCCACATTCATCTATGCACACTGAAAACTGTTGATCAAGTCAATTTGCTACGCTGCTTTTCAGAGAACAAGCAAGTGAGACTTAAGGCACAGAGATGAAAAGAATTATTTTGGTACTCCCCTTTGAACAAAATGTGATTGCTCACTCAAACATGGAAGAAACTCCCCATTTTTAAATGTTCTTAATGAAAAACTGGGATTTGCATTACAGAATACTCTGCTTTGATAACTGTATAGATCCATGAAAGCAATTTCTAGTCATTCAAACAACTGCACTGTTACCATTTTCTAAGTGAAGTATTTGGGTTTTTCAGTTTGATTTCCAGTGCTAATTTTTCACTGCAATAATTAAAGAAGTTAGTTGTCCAAACCACTGCTGAACAAACCATTGCAGACAACCTAATAAAATCATTCGTCTTCTCAACATCCACTTTCATTGTGAAAGTGAAGCAGCCAGGGAGAAGGAAGAACTGTTTCTGATAAATTTGAAATTGAAGTATTCTTTATTAATACTTCTTACACTTTCTATTACCAGTAGGTGAAGATACCAACACAGCAAAAGCTCCACACCTGAGCTTCTTTGAAAACCTGTTTTTTTGTGGATCGCACTCTAAATAACTTAATTAGCCTTTCAAAACCCTGCTAGGATCACTTTGCATCTTATTTCATTAATTTCCAAGCTGAAGATGACTCTACTTGTTTGCACTAGAGGCGCATTATGAGAATAACATTCTCTCTTGTGTCTAGTGGTGTCATTCCTCCACCTCCTCATGTTATCCAGGCAAAGACATGTGCAGTCATAATTCTCCTCCTGCCCTACCCTGATCTGCACTCTGGCACAGCTATTGACTCGTCTCCAGAATCGAGGGTAATGTTTTGTGTCTTTTTTGCCCCTCTCTGTGTTGTTCTCTGCCCTTTCATCGCAGTGCAGCCTCTGCTTTCCCTCTCTGCTTCTAGTCAATAGCAAGTGTTAAGATAAAATTTTGTTATTTAGTATACTCCCACTTCTTGCTCTCCCTGGGACCTCTGAACATTTTCATATCATACAGATGTTACTGAGAAGCATTTAAAGCTAATCTGGGTTCCCAGAAATGCATGGGGTTAATTTTACATATTTACACTGCTTTTTAATAAATAGTCTTTCCTACGAGTCCAGTCTTTGAGTTGGGGAAGGCCTGCTTTCTTAGCAAGAATGTAAGCAGTCTTGAGGGGATGGGAATAAAGGATTTGGTAGGATTAGGTTGTAATTATCTCATCCTATCTTTAGATATCAAACTGAAGTGTTTAAGTGACTTCAGCTCTAAAGTCCTTTCAAATCAAGAGGTATGAAAACAGAACATTCAACAGATAGTTCGGTCATTACCTTGACTCAACACCATCATTTCAAAAAGTAGTAGCTTGGAATACACCTCCTTAGCCAGGTCTTCTGCTGATGCAAATGGTGAGTACCTCTCTCAAGGCCAGTGGAGTTGTATCAGCTTTTGCAACTCAGGCTCTGTCTTTGCAAACTTTGCTATGGATAAGATTGGTCCTCCTTATTTTTACTCTACTCAGTCAGAGTGGTTTTGCTCCCACAATCCAATTTTCCCTCTCATGTATGCTATTCCACACTGTGATATTTCAAATTCCAAAGTGTCCCTGAACCTGACAAAAGTCTATGGTGACTGCTCTCCTCCATGTACCATGACCAGATTTCACACACTTTCTATAAAGGGCTGAGGCAAACTCAGGGGCAGTGGAGTCTTGTTTGGCCCATGAAGGTGGGAGTCCTTTGGGTGCAGTTAGGGCTAAGACACTGTCTTGAGATTCTCCTTCACAGGGTGCTGTCAGAGAGGAGATAAAAGTGACTTTGTGAGGGGCAGAAAAAAATGAAAGGCCTCTGAAAAGAATTTGTCACAACTTTGCAACCAGCAGTGGTAATGGTTTTTGGTCAGGGATTATCTCCACAATTCTGTGAGTGAAGGCCAATTTTCCTTTCAAGGCACTGTATATTTAGTTATTTAATCAGACTAAAGTATTCCTTCTCTCCTCACCCACAGTTAGATCACAGCACAAAATTAAGCACAGCCTTTCATTCCACCTCTTCTTGCCTCTCTGTTTGACCTAGACTTTGGGGAGCCATTAAGTTGTCTGAGATATTGATTTAATAAGGGCAGGAAAATTAAAAAGGACAAAGAGACACCTGACTAATTGGCATTTCCAAGAGTTTTTTGCAATCAGCCAGTAGGGATTTTATAAGGTATGAAGTATTTGCTTTCACATAAATTTCTTCCACATTCTTTCTCTTATGTTTGCTGGGTAAACTTTCTGGAATAAAGTTCACATCTTCTTTTTGTAAGCTTTATACTTGGGAGGTAATTGAGTTGGCTCTTTGTTATGAGAGCATGTACTCGTTTAATTGCACATATGTGTCTGTGAACACACTATCCCTGCTTCTCTCCTAAATTTGATTTGGAATGAATCCCACAAAAGGCTGTTTTCCAGCATTAATGGATAAAAGGTCTTTACCAAGGGGAAAAGTATTCAAATAGTAAATTTAATAAAGTTACATTTAAAAGTTGCAGTTCTGAGAATACTTCCTTTCTCCCCACTGTGATTCAAGTATCTTCTACTGATTTTGTGATTTGTAACCAGTCAGTTTTCATTTTGGAAATAAGGCATAATAAGATAACAACTGAGTGGCATATCAGTAACACATTTATACTGTTGTCAGAGTTACTTGTTACATCCTGCCTTGCCATGCTGAGCAGCAATGCAAAACTTTGGGAAGATAAGATCCTTACAGGAGATGAAAATAAACACTGTGGTAAACTTTGTCCCATTTCTGGACTTCAGGTGCTGATCTTAAGGTGGTGATACAAGCAGGTATTCATCTTCTACATGTTGCTGTCAGGAATAGCAGAGCAAAGTGCTAGAAGGGAGGTGATGTGAGGGCCTGCAGATCTGTCCCTCAGGCTGAGTAGTCACATTATTCAAACCATGTTAAGCAGCACAGATAAGGTAAACTATACTTTGCAATGCAGTGTGTCAGTTTGATAGATGATTGTCCTGTGGGCTTTTTATCATTTTCCATTAATTTGGATTTTATTGCATGCCAAGATTGAGCAACTCATTGTTATGAGCTGACAACCTGATCTTTTTATTCAATTTAAACTTAGCATTTGTTTAACACTAAGTCAGAAAAAATTGCCAAGAAGTGAGTTCTGCATGAAAAAGGATGTCAAGATTAGGGTCAGCTGATTACTTTATCATCCCCTGGCTGTTTAAAAAAAATGCACTGCTCTGTTTTCTGGAGAATTCAGTGTCATTCAATCAAAGACCAGTCTCTTCAAGAGCAGCATATTTCCCTGTTTTCTATGTCTCAGGGCACCAATAAAGTGGTACTAGTTGGAATTAATTAATTAAAGAATTGGAAAGTAGTATTTTCTGAAGAAGATGAGCACCATCTTTTATAGTAGTCTGCTCTAACAAAAGCTGGGGTTATAACTATAGGGCAGGCCATGAGGAGAAAAATGTTTATTCATGTCTGTCTTTCAGGGTGTTGGGATTTATGTGCTAGACTAGATTCATGCCTTCTTTCAATCCTGGCTTATATCTGAGTTCTGTATCCAGGGTCATAAAATGGCTACTGCTGAGGTATGAGTAAGAAAGCAATGGCACAGGTTTCTTTTTCCAAGGTTTACCCAGGTGGAGCCTATCAAAATTTTGCTTCATAACTTTCAGCATTGACAAAGAAGTGGAGTTTCTGCAGTATTTCAGTGTGTCTGAAGCGTCTACTGTATATGGAAGTATTTTTAATTTTTTTTTCTCAGAAATAAACTGAAAGTGGACATTTTCAGTCAAAGATGATACACTGAAGTGTTCAGGTGCTCTGAGTTGTATCAAAATCCAGTTTTTTTCCCCTCTGGATTATTTTCTATGAGGGTATTTCTGCTTTAATTTGCTAATCAAGTTTTTATATGCATAACAAAGAGCAATATCAGCTAAGTGACTTGTACATGGACCTGGCACAATTGTTGGCCTTGTATCATAAAGGAAATCAATCTGGGAACCACTGCCTTGCCTAGACAGAGAAAAAAAATAGAATTGTGGTTATATACTCTGCCTGAGCAGCCCTGGGATGGCATAGTCTCAGGACAGCAGCAGATGGAATAATAGAGTCCTCCAGAACTCATCTTAAGGCTGCAGGGACTGGGTCTTTTCTTTCTCCTGGACTCATTTTCATAAGCCTAAAAAAGGTGTTCATATTCATATTGTGTCAACTGGCCATGGCTCTGTCTCATCAGAGGAGGCATTCAAAGAACAAGATTTTTTATTCCCTTTTACAGTGACTGCAGAAGGGCCAAGACAATCCAAACTAACAGTGTCAGCCTAATTACAGAGAATATCAGACCATCAGGTCCTGAAAGCCAACAATTTTCATACAGATGGTTCTGAAGATGGGTCAGATGCTTAGCAAGGGCAAATCCACATCACATCACTGCCTTTGACAGATCAATGTCAATTTACACCAGTGAAGAGTCTCGATCTTGTTCAGCAGTATCAGTACCAACATGGAGATGCAGTAAGGAATGTCAATTCAAAACACAAGGCAAAACAGAGGCTCTGCTTATCTGCCAGGCAGTGCACACCTTGTAATTTATGCAGTGCAAAGCCCAGTAACAGAGCTGGGGAGCCAAGTACCTCCTGATAACCGCCCCTCCTGGAATTGTGCAGTGCCACAGATAATAAATCTCAGTGATGGCACAAAGCTAAGCTGTGAAAAAATTAAATCAGCCACTCAGGCAGCTGAACAGCAGTCTCAGCTGTG
Organism: Dicaeum eximium; assembly: GCA_013396995.1. NCBI lineage: Eukaryota > Metazoa > Chordata > Aves > Passeriformes > Dicaeidae > Dicaeum > Dicaeum eximium. The sequence continues at coordinate 4,450,206 of VWZP01009871.1, read as the reverse complement.
CTGATTCACCCAGAATGATGCACTCCATGGGGTTTTCACCACCTAAACAGATGTTCCCCTCGTACAGGATGCTTTCCATTTTTGTATTGTTCATGCTGGATTTGTGTGTTGCAGATCAGATCTTCAGCTGCTGTAACCAGACCTGTCTAGTCAAGGGCTGTCAGGACAAGGCTGACGCTCCCAGACCCCGTCTCCCACTTCCGTCTGCGGTGTGGGCTCCCCAGCTGCCGGGGCTCCGCCAGCTGTGTGGTGGCCCCGGGCTGGAGCAGAGCCACGGTGCTGTGCTGCTTGTGGCACTGTGTCCCCAGACAAGCTTGGCTGGGAGGGTTGTCCCAGGTGTCAGGCACATCTCCCCAGCTGCTGATATCCATCGCTGGTGACGGTAGGATTGCACAGCTGAGTCCATGCGGCCTTGGTGCCCTGAAAGTCAGTGAGAAATGCCGCCTTTGCAATGCATCCATACAGATATTGCTGTCCAAGCATCTTCAAGTTTTGTTGTTTTGGCTCTTCAACATCCAAGCTGATCATGCCCAGACAGTCTTTGCCCTGCTTAGCTCTGCAAAGAAGACATAGCCTTTTTTTGTTCATTTGTTTGTTTTTTTTAACAAGTGGGCAAGTGGTGCATGCTGACACAGAAGAGAATGATAAGGGTGGCCAATAAAATTACTGGGCAGGTAATATTGCTATGGCTCGTTGAATCTATCCTACATCATCTTCAACTTTCTCTTCGTTCTACCCCACAAGAATGATTTTGTACTTCAAAATTTCACAGAACAGCCTGATATTTTCCCTTCACAGTACTATGTTGCATCATTACTGAGAGGTGGAGGGAGGGGAAAAGGATCGTGCAGTTTAACTCTTAATGCAAGTGTGAAACTGTACAATGCCAAGTATGCTGAAGTACTAATTTCTGTGTGATTAGCACAGTACAATAAATAGCATTAGTGTTTACACAGTAGCAATTCCAGATTTATGTCCATTTAGGAGCCATGCCTTTCAAGTCAATGGTATAGCAGTCTCTTCTCTCTTTGGACTGTTCTGCTGGATATTAGGGAGGTCTCGTCTGCTAGACTAGAGAGAGTTAGGTCTGTTGGGTCCACCTTGAAGGGTCAATATAGAGCATCTGGATAAATAGAACCTTGTGTTAGTAGAAAGTGCCAGGCATAAATTCAGAACAAAATATGAAAGTGCTGTTCTTAAACTTGGCAAAACATAGTTGAAGGTGTTTGTATGTATGAAACCAAATGAAGATCTATATGCTTAATCTCGGAAGTCTACTGAAATGCAAACTGAAGACTCACCCCTGAGTTTCAGTGCCACAAGAAGAAGGATATGCCTCCTATATCATATAGAAGAAAGGCAGAAATCTACCTAGAACAGTCAGTATTTAGTAGTTGCTGTCATACAGTGAGAGATATTGGGATTTTCCCTAGTCTAGATATGGGGGCTAAGAGGGTTTAAGAGAGGAATAAGTGGTAGTGTTGCCTCTTAGAGCACCATGATCCCTGGCAGATGCTGCCTCAGCTGGTTGCCACCATAGCACTAAATGCAACCTGTCAGTGTCCTGTCCAGAGACTGATGTGCCAGCATGGCATTTGTTGTTAGGTCAAGGCTTTTGCTAATGAGATCAAAGCATGAAGTTACTGTAAGAAGAGGATTAGACCATTGACACCTTTGCTTCTGCTTCGCTATTAACCCATAGGGAGGGGAACTGTGGGGGAAAGTTCTTGCACACAGTATCAGTGGAAAGTCTGCTTTCACCCCTATTGTATTAGATACCTTTCTGGCTTCAATGAATCCCAAAACTCAAAGGAAGACTTGACCACAACTGCAAGGACACATCTACTCTATGCTGGAAGCCAAGGAAAGCCATTAATCATTCAAGATTTGCTGAAGTGTTTGTGAACTGAGCACCCCTGAACCAGAACAGAATTTGTAGAGAAAACTGAGCCCAGCTAAGTTTTCTTTTGTTGATTTTTTTAGTGGAAGTTATTTTGCACCAACATCCAACTTAGTAAGTTTTTATTGGTCAGTCTTTCTGTAGCCATCTCCTACAGAAAATGGAACCTTCTCCTACCAGGCAGTGATAGCAGTAAGGGTAGTACTTGATGGTACCTACAAGACTGATGAAATTAACAGTGAATAACAGTATCTATGAGTTTCCTTGAGTCTCATCTCACTTATTGATGCAACTGTTTGCCATATAAAATGTTCAGATGGGATATTGGTCTTTATAAAAAACAGCCTTTTCTTGTGCTGGTTCTTATGGTCTCCTTTTAGCTTAAAGAAAACCACAGAACCTCTTTATTAGTTGGAGGAGAAAGTCAAAATCATCATATTTCACTCAAGTGAATATTCTGGAGAACCAAAATTTCCATGTCATTACAAGAAGATAAGCAATGTCTTTCTGCAGTGTGCAGCAGGACCCTTATTTAACTTACAATAATAGAACTAAAGCTCCTTAAAAGTTATTTTTAGCTGTGGATATTTAACAAGGTTCTTCTTACATAATTATATACCCAAGCTGTCCAACACTGACAGATGCTGACACATAGGAAATTATACAGTAAAGCCAGTGACCATCTTCCATTAGAAAGGAAAAATGAGTCAATTATAGCCACACATTCAGAGATTTTTAAACCCAGGATAGGTTATGGTCATCCTCTAGTCTGACCTCCTGTATGACATATCTACAAATTTTATTGCAGCATTTCATGAATTTTTCTGTTCATAATAATGGACAGCTTTTAGCCTTTCTGTAAAGACTGTCTGAGATAGACAATTCAGTTCATTATGTTCAATCTTTATGCCCTTCACAGCTGAGAGAAAATATATGCCCTAAACTTGAATTTTGTCCAGCTTTGGCTTCTACCTAATGGATTTCATTATGCCTTTTACACTAGATATGACACCTACAGTTAAAAATTTCTTTCTCATAGTTGTAATAGTTACTCTACCATCTGGGTGCCTGTGAGCTGTGATCATATTACTGCTTAAACTTCTCTGGGATAAATCAGATTAAACTTCTTTAGTCTCAGTCTGATTTCCAGACCACAGATCATTCTTGTAGCTCTTTTCTGAATCCTTTCCAAATTTTGAATGCATTTTGTAAAGTTTGGATGCCAGAACTGCATGTGGTATTTCAGCAATATTCTCACTAGAGCTATTCACTGACTCTTTCAAACTCCCCTGCTTATTTATCTAAGGATCAGAATTGCTCTGGAGGGTCATGTTCAGCTGATTATCTAATGTGACCATGAAGTTTTTGCAAAGTTAATTATATTTGAATCACTGGTTATAGCTTTAAGTGTGACATAAAGCTTTTGTTGCAAGATGTATGACTCACATTTGGTTCTGAAAATGCACGTAATAGAAATGACAAGGAATTAATCCTTATAACAAAGTTGTTCCCCCATCACTTTTATCATCCTACATCCCTTTGGTGTTGTCTCAAACTTCCACCACAGTTTTGTTTTTGTCTATGCTGTTGGTATGTGACAGGAGTAGCTGACACGAAGAATAGAACCCCTCCTAGACTCCAGATGGAACACGTCACTGAATGAGAGGGATTCTGCTTAAAATACTTCCAGAAATACATTCATTAGACAGCTTTTAGGCCATTTAGCAATAATGGATTGTTACATGGGAGCAAGTTAAACACCTTATAAGATCTAAATATTTTTCCTTATTGCATCTACTTCTGTCAGCCAAGCTGGCAATCTTCATCAAGGCTGTAATAAAGACCTGCAAGTTTACAAATGTTGTTATTAATGACTGCTGTTTAACATCATTGCTAATTGCCAGTGGAACAGTAACTATCAAGTGAGACTCTGAATATTTCATTCTGCTTCCTTCTGAATATAAACCAGAAACATTTGTCAAGTACTTCTTCATTTCCCACATTATGATTGATAATTTTGCTATTCTTTACTAGTATTGGATTCATTCCATACATCCCATACTACATCCCATACAGTCCAAACCCAACTTTTCCACCTGAAAACGATGCTTCTCTGGAACTTGTTGAGAGAATGTATCTGTTTTGACTGTAATGTTGGCAGAAAACCTTCCTAGTTTGGTAGGGGAATTGCAGGAAAGGAGAAAATTAGTCCTACTCTGGAGATGCCTGATTTCAGCTTCTCAGCTTTCTCCAATTCTGGTGGGAGACTGTCTGTGTGGGGGCCTCCATGATGGGGTGAGGAGAACAGACATGCTTGTACATCACTTCACATGATGATTCTAGCACACTGGCTGGATATGTGCCTTCCAATGGGTTTCCTTTCAGAGCAAAGGCCCCAGAAGAGGCAGTTTCCCCAGAACTGGCTGAGTGCTTTAGCCTCCCTCCCACGCCTGTGTCACGTGCGAGAACTGATCGATCTGCCAGTGGTTAGGAGGTTTCCCTGGGAAGTGCTTCCCCAGGTTGAGTCCTTGCTCTGATTTGGAGTGAGTCCCTGGCTGCCAAGCTGCACTGGCCATTTCTCTTTCTTCCAATGAATACTTAATTGAAATCAGCTTCAAATCAGACGGAGCAAGAACTTGAATCTGCAGCTCCCTTTTATCTCCCGGGAGCTTCCTAACCACTGGACTGCATACTCTCATTCTCTGTAGCTCTGTCCATGTGTAATTATTTACATGGAGTGGAGAGGTTCCAAGGAGATGGGGGCAGAAGTAAGAGAGAGAGAGTTAACTAAAGGAGTATGGGGGACAGGGAGAAAACCTGGCCATCCCTGGCCTTCTGGTGGAGGAGTCCAAGCTGCTATCCCTCTCCTGTCTGGCAGTGCTTGGGAGCTGGGAGCCAAATATTCCCCTCCGGAAGGGAATCACCAAGGCACTGGCCTATTTGTTACTTGGCCTCCATTCTCTTTCCTTTCTGGGCCTTGCATGTGAAAGTTTTGGAAATACAGCGGTTTTGTTCTGATACGCAATGAAAACAGATTTTAAATCTTAAAATAAAAACCCTCTTTCTTATTCCTCCCTCTGAATTGTGAAACAAAAATTCTTGTTTTGTGGCCAGCCCTGAGTACCAAATCTGAGAGGCAGAACTTGCAGCAGAAAGACTGATGAAGTCAAACCTGACAAACCTGATTGAGCATTCTTTCCTATTTGTCATCAGGCTCTTCTCCCTAATAGATAAAGACTTTTTGGACTGTGCTCATACTTAGGTTGAGGTATATTCTTTCATTCATCCCCTTTAGTCATGTTGTGGAAACACGGCTCCTATTATTTCAGCCCAGTCCACTTCCCACACCTCCAAGTTCCCAGCCTTGTGCCAGATCTCTTGCTGAAGGATAGATCAGAATATGTGACAGACAGTTGTTTAATGAAACACAAATCTAATCCAGCCCTTCTGTATCTTCACCATGCACCAACCACCTGGTTCAGACATGGGTAAACCTGCACTTTCTATTTTGAAGTGCTAGTTTTAGGAATCTCTCTGTAGATTGTGGGGGACAATGCTGCAGGAAGAGACACAAGATGTGGAAGAGAAACAGTTTGAGGGTGTTGGCAGGCCAGGCCTGTGGTGCATATTCACAGCTTTGATGCACTGATGCAGGTCAGCTCAGCCCAAAGGTGAGGCACCAGCCTCAAAGTCACTGACTGGGATGCTGAGTAAGCACCCACAGTGCAGCACTTTTCATGTCACGATTGCAGCTCTTAATGTAGTGAAGTTGGATTAGCACAGTGAAGAAAGAGAGCTTATTGCAGAAACTTGAAACAGGATATTTGAGGCTCTCTCAAAGCAACACAAACCATCCTATGCAGTGGCTTCATTGAGTCTTGGGACTTTTCATTATAGGTTACAACTTTCATGTTTCACACTGCATTAAGGCTGCAAGTCTATTCCTGTCCCTCTGTGTTTTGAAGAATAATACCAAAGGTGTTCAAAGGTATTCAAAGTGCTGACAGCACTGCTCTACCTTGCCTATAACAGAGACTGAAAGTGCTGTGCTGGAAAATTTATCCTACAGAGGTGCCCACCAGCAAATATCTACAACAGGAGCTACATCAGTTCTTTTATTTTGGTTTTTTTTTCTGCCCACTTTATTCCTTCTCCAGAGTTTCTATTCTGTTCCCAAATGCATTCTTCTTGCTTATCCTTGCTCTACTAAATTGATTTGTACTAGTCTATTTAACTGAATTTTCAGTACCACATGTACCTTTTGAATATTTATTTTAAATATGTCAAAAGATAATTTTCTCACAGAAATACTTCTTTTATTTTACATGGCTGATAAGGATATAGAAATAAAATTGCTGAGTCACACATGGCAAGATGAATTAAATGGACAGTTTTGAGTCTTCAGTGAAGAAGCTACATTAAAAGGAAAAGCATTTATTAAGATTTTTTTACTGCAGGGCCATATTCACTCACTGGAAGAACTAGATGGAGTTTTCAGTTTGCACTAGGTAAAGGTGGTTACAGTGAACTCACTGTAACTCAGGATCATGGAGTAGGGAGGTCACCATGGATGACCTAGACTGTTAATCTTGAGGGACTCTTTACTTCACAGTTATTGCAGCAATGCCATAAATCTGGCATTGCTTGTGAGTAGATGCTGGTATAATGCCCTGGGCACAGTAGGTGGTGTGCATGATCCTTGGTGACAGAAGTGATGTTGACTGTGAAATCCATCTTGTCTCATCCTATCTGGCATCCCTAAACATTCAGGACTGGAAACAGGCTTTGCTTGGACACAGTTATTTTAGCAGCAACATAGAAGTGTTGCCTTGTGAAAGCTGCCCTTATTCTAAATGTCTCCATGCACCTTCAGTATAGTGAATGAGTTGTGCTGCATCAACTGTAGGATGACTGGAAATCAACCCAAACCCAACAGCTCAAACCTGGAGGTTGATGATTTGGTTCCAGGCATTGTTTTATTGCAGAGGAAGAAGCAAATGAAAATTTCAGTTTTGTGCTGAAGGCATCGTGTAACCTGGTTAGTAGAAACCTTCAGTGCATAAATCAAAGCTTAGCTCAAGCAGCAGGTTAGCCTTGCTATTGAGTTTTAATGTTTATAAATGCTTTTTGCAGCTTAAATTATGTCAGCCTTGATATTTATGGAACTGTGGAAGTGCTGAGTCAAAAGCATTCACATTAATAAGGAAGTGCTGGGAACCACTGGGCTGATGCCAGGGTCGACCAGTGTTATTAAGCTAAGAAGTTCTTTGGCATGGCTGAGCTAGAGGCGATCATACCAAAATTATCTCTTGTGGATAGTAAATTGATTCATGGCTTCTGATTCACATCTTTGTCTTGGACTGAAACCACCAAATTTCTTATCAACCAGCTAAGAAAAATTGGTTTTTTTAGAATGGTTTGACCATATTTTCAAGAAGGGCCACTCATTTATCAGGAATGTATCTTAGTAGCAGCCAGTGCCTTACTGATACTTTACAGGTTTGCATCTTTCTGGACACACCACCTCTGGCTGGTGAGAGTTTAAATAGTGAGATTTATTTCTCTGAGGCCCTGCACAGATTAGTGCAGCACTACAGCTGCTCTCTTGTACCAAGGGGAGAGATTGAGTGCCCACCACACTGCCTTTTTTCCATATAGTACTGCTGTGAAGATTTGGGATCCTGGGCAAATACAACAGTTCCTTTGCTTTGGTTGTCCCTGGGTGGTGAACTAAGAGAAAGATGTCTCCCACGTATCTTTGAAGTTTCCTCATCAGAAAAACCTAAGAATATGAAAAGAAGTGGTTTCACCAGTGTAGCTTTATGTAATACAAAAATTTTAAATATACAAAGTGACTTTTTCGTTGTTGCTGGTGATTATTATGGGTTTTTTCCCTTGGAATGGGACATGTCTATTTATTTATTAAGATGTCTATAAGGCAGCTGCAGTTTCTGGGTGACAGGCAACTTACTACTCTCTTTTGGATGCACCTCCATCATTCCCCACATGTGTTTTTCAGCAATATCAGAGCTGTGTGGCAGGATGCAGTAAAAGGTATTATTATTGCAATTTTGTAATACAGCCATGGTCACACATGACTGGGGTAGATGGAAGCTCTCTGAGGTTTTACTATTTGTCTTTTGAAGGTGATATATTCCCTAACCTAACATACTCTGCCATAACCTAACATGTCTCAGCCAGAAACACCCAAATGAGAAATTAGGAATATCAGTTTCACCTACCAACACTGACTGAACAACCATATAAAGCAAGTCTTATTGGTCACCTCATAGACATGGGTAGAAAATCACTTTCACAAGAAGACCCTAAAAGGCTCACTGAAACCTCAGGGGTTTGTGTTTGTTTTCTTTTTCCCCAGTGGTACATGCCATTTGGCTGAAGAAGCTTGAAAACACTGTGGGTTTGGGCCTTCTTTCTGCTTAATCCATCCTCAGGTCCCTCCACCCTGCCAGGAAATTCCTGGGCAAATAGACTCTGTGTCAGATGAGCGGGGAAAGGGCATAAACTTTATTGTTATGAATTTTAAGCAGAGATTTGTTTGGAAAGGGAGGAAGCCTTGTGTTCTGGGGAGAACAAAAGAGAGCTTTTGGTGAAGTGGTATTTGCCACAATTACAGGGGAAGACTATTGGGGTTGGATTCAGCTGTTGTGTGGATGGGTGCAAGCACAGGCTAACTGCTGATTACAGCAGAGCCATGCCAGATGTCATCAGCTTATGAGAGTGTGCAGTCACTTACAGTCTTTTTATTCCTGCTCATGGCAGGCTGCTTTTTCTCTCCCTTCAGCTTTCTCTTGCTAATGTCTGTGATGAACAATCGCCTGCTCCTTGTAATTGGAAGGGCATTACAAGCCATGGATGCCATTGTTGTGGGAAACCACTTCCTTGTCATGGCTCTTATGTCCTTGCTTTGTAAGAACAGAATAAGCTCTGTTTGGCATCTGAAAATAGGATAACATCAAGTTTCTGCATCTGTCCAACTGAGCATCTGCAGAGTCTATTGTGCAGATGCATTTAACCTGGCCTGGCACCAGGAACATTATCTCTGTCTCTAGAACGGCCTGGGATATAATTGGATGTCAAATCCCCATACATTACACAGACTCAAGCAGACTACTGCAGTTTGCCACAAGCTTGGATTGTCTACTCATTTTAAAAAGAAAAGCTAGGATTTTGCTTTGTGAAACTTATCACACCCCTTACAATGCAAATCATACAACAGAAACACAGAACAGGCTGGGTTGGAAGGGACCTTAAAGATGATCTAGTTCCAAGTCCCCTGCCATGGACAAGGACACCCTCCATTAGACCAGGTAGCTTAAAACCCCATTCAGCCTGGGCTTGAACACTTCCAGGGATGAGGCATTCACCACTTTCCTGGACAGCCTGCTCCAGTGCTTGAGAACCCTTCTGGTGAATAAATTTTTCCTAATACCCAGACTATATCTCCCTTGGTGTGACTTGAGGACATTTTCTCTTGTCCTATTGCCTGTTACTTGGCAGAAGAGACTGAACCCCACCCCACTCAAACCCTTTCAGGATCTCGTGGAGCAGCCATGCTGTGTGGACTCTGCGCTGACAAAACAACCCAGTACACAAATGCATCAGGAGAGCATCTGTAGGACATCTGCTCTGCTCCTGCCAGCTCTCCCAGAGCCCATCAGCTCCCTGGCCCTTCAAAGCATGGGCACAAGCCCTGAAACAGAGTTTGCAGTGACACAGGGACACACTCTGGCAGTTATAAGCCCATTTCATTGACTTGCTCAGCAGAGCTTTAAAACATTTAACTTCTAAAGACTCTTCTAAAGATTCTTCAGGAGCAGTTATGGGTTGCTCATGTGGTCCACAAAAGCTGTGTTGCTAAGATAATATTTCAGCTCCCCAACTCACATGTGACAGGGATACATCAACCTGCTGAGGTCTGGTCAAGACTTGAAGACCATTCAAGTGAAATTAAGTGACACTAAGGCTTTCTCAGCAGAGCTTGTCTTACTTCCCTGACTTGATGAAGGGTTGCACATGTAAGGAAATGAGGCTGACATAAATGGAAGATCTGTTCCTGGGTCCCTGTCAATGTTAATTGATTGACAATTGACTGTTAACAATTGATTGTTAATTGATTAATGTCAACTGTGTTGACCACACTTGAATTTCTCCTTTGCAGTTAATCCATCTCAAGTGCCACCTTAGGCCAGGCAGTGAGGTGTACCACTCCTTCATTATATGGCACCCCTGGGGCTCACTCTCTCTTTCTAAATCCTGGAAGAGCTGAATCACACTATTGTTTCCCTGTAGAGGATGGGAGAGTTTCTGCTGGTGCTGGGCACATAGGGAGAGCCCTGGGAAGACAAGAAAGGACTGCTAGTATTGGACTGGCATTTGTATGCACGCACCTTCTGACAAGGGTATATTATAAGATGATGAGTGGTCCTTAAATGAGCAGGACTCTGGATCAGTCATCCATAGCTAAACCACAACTGATTGTAACCTACAGAATGTAGTTTAGAGGTAGCACTTAATTTAATGGCATGTGCTAATTGTTAATCATGTTGATTTTACAATGCGGGCAATATTTCATTGATGCTCTAAAAGAGAAGGGTAAATAAAAGGCAAGCATAAAGCCCAGTATAGCAAGACTAATTCTGCAGAATGGCTGCTTGCTTTTTCATTTCACCAGTGGAAGTCTCTAAAATAAACAGAACAACCAATTTAAAGCAGATGCATGGAACAACAATCAGGTTTCATCTCTGGTTTTAATCTTTTTAAACCACAATGTTTGGTTCTCAGAGCTCAAAGGAACTGCAGACTGAATCAGAAGTTTGCTGTAAGTTAGCAGTGTGGAGGAAGCTGATTTGTGGCTGTTTAACAGGGAGAGATTAAACATCCCTGTCTAAATAACTAAATTATTAAAAAATATGCTAGTGATGGAATCTGGAGACAAATGAACACCCAGAGCTCCTGCCTGTGAACTTGTTATCAGCTACAGCTTGGGGACAATAGAGGTAAGCAGTAAATGGCTAGCCCAGGCACTGCTTCTTAAATGATGAAACAGTAAACTCACAATTTTTATTGGTAGTTGCTATCCTGTGTGCCACAAAAAACGAAATGTGGAATGAATCAATATTGTGTGAAAACAGGGCTTATTACTGAGGAGTAGTATGATCACATTTTTACTTCCCTTGGTGAATTTTTGGAGGGACTACATAATGAAGTAGCAAATACAAAAAAAAGCACTCTGGAAAGCCACATGGGTCTGATTTCCCATTTCCCTGCCCACTGTGTCATCGTTTACCTCAGAGGCTTTGCATAACTGTGTGTGACTACCCACAGCTTCTGATCTCGTGAGACTGAAGTCATTCTTCAAACAGCAGTCAGCTTTTAAGGACTTGGTGAAGGGGGAGATGATGCTGTGCAGGACAACTAAGCTAAGACAAAGAAATGTTTTTCAGACAGGGGAGCAAATGCTGGAAATTCCCTGGGACCAGTCTTGTGACACAGCTATACCATTGCAAACAATTTTTCAAAGCTGTGGGTGGGGTGGGTGCCTCTTGCCAGCCTGGCTCAGACAGGTTGTGCAAAATAGGGGTGCTTACCTGTGTGTGTTAGCACAGGGTTACCAGGAAACTTGCTGAGAGCATAAAAAACCCAAAATGGTGCTGGAGGGAAGGCTCACAAACTTATCGGAACCTCAGTAGTGTTGTCTGTTTTGGTTTGGTTTCATTCACTTTCATACAGTTTGAAGGGATAATTTAGACATTTTCCCACTAGCAACTGTGAGCTCCAAAATCTTCAAGACCAAATCACCCTTGGTCTCAGGCTGCATTGCAGAAGGGCTGTGACATCCCACTGCTTGGTGTGAGGGTGACCAACCATCTGTGCTGGCAAGAGCACCGTGGGCAGAGAGCGGACAGATGAGGCTGTGCCCACAGGTGTTGCTCTCAGCTGGAGGGATGGATTTGGAAATGCAGGTTATTTTACCTCTCTTTGTCATGCTTTGTGTTGCTGATGCAGAGTCACCCAGAGACAGGGGAGATATGAACAAGAGAGGTGATGTGGCTGCAGCAGGAAGGGAGGGATTCAGCTCAGGGAAACATGCTTAATGCAATGAGAAGAACTGGAGTGCTTTACATTAAGGCAGGGTCTAATCCATTACTTAGCAAACATGTCGTCTCATTTTGCAGTCTTCTTCATGTTTCTGCTTCTTTCTTTGCCTTTTCTTTTTCCCATGGTGAGTTACTTATCTTTAAGTGCTGTCTCTTTAAGGGCCCCATAAGTAGACACTAAGTAGCAGCAGAACCTGCAGGCACCTATGACATGGTGCTGGTGAACCACCACTAGCACTCAGTAAAGACATCTACCTTGCCATGTTCATTGAAGGCTCCTATCCTGATCCAAAAGATCCTCCTGATCTTTTTTTCCTCCATGCATTTACAATTCCAGACTGTGAGATCACAGGACAGCCTGATACTTGTTATAATTTCCAAATGTGGAGAGAGTACCTCCCTCCCCCTTTTGCTACTCACATACATGTAATTAATTTGTGTTCACAGCTTCCCATTCTGATCTCCAGCCTTTTTTAAAAACAGCTCCCCCCCTCCCTTCTCCACTCCTTATGTGCAGTTTCAACATGCTTTGGTCTATTTCTGTGTAAAAACACTCAAAAACAGCACCAGAAATTATGAAACCACTTAAGCCTTCAGATTAAAAAAAAATCCAGAACTGTTTATATTCACAAATGGTACCTATTTAAACAGTTTTTCCAACTATTGCTTCCTCTGGTAGCAAATTTGATTTTAAAAAATTTTAATTTAATTCCAAAAGGATAAATAGGACATCAGATATTTAGAGAAAAAAAATGGATTGTTGTTATGAAAAGAGCATTTTCTCCAAAGCCTCCCAAATGGGATCTAAACAACATCTTACAAAAGACTAAAACACAATCTATCAGTCCAGCACACAAAGAATATAACCCCAAGCATTCTTGTAATAACAAAACATTACTGATAAACAGAGTAAAGACTGCAGGGCCATTTTCCTACCCTCTGTTTCTGCTCTATCCTATTAAGCTCTTTCTGCAGCACAATGACAAGTCAGTGTTATGAAATGGGTAACTAAATTCTGCATAATGTTATTTTAAATGCATTAATTAAGAAAAGCACGTGTAGAAAAGGATCTTAGTCCATAAGAAGCATTGAAGAAAGGTGAAAGTGTGGGATGATGAGCAAGTTGTCCAGCCCAGAGCTTGGATGCTGCAACCCTGTCCCCGTAGCCTCCCTTTGAAGCAGCAGAAGATGCTCCAGTGCATGGCAGGAGGCAAGCAGCCATGTGGATATTTGCATATTTTGATGGACATGATGACAGCCTTGGCAAATGATAGGAGCTTTACCCTGAGTCCTGCTGAGAAATACCACAAAGAAGGAATACAGCATTCAGATGCCACATGAATTCCTTTCTCATCTTCTTCAGAAACAATTAATGCAACTAAGGGCAAGCCTGTCTTCCTGGTTAGGTAAAATGGGAAGGAGAGTAAAAGTCATCACAACTGCCAAACCAATGGGGTACAAAAGCACATTTTCCTGGCTACAGCAGACTGCTATGATCTATTGATGGATTCCACCCCCAGCATTTCAGTGTGAAATTCAGTTTGCTGCATGTTTCCTTCTCTATGAACTGAAGTATCAGACTGATTAAAATATGAGAAAATATACAAGAGGTGTTATATTTAGGCAGCTTTTCTATCGGGGGAGAAATATATGGGAAAGAAAAACAACAAAAAAATCTGACAATTTATCATCACACAATTATGAGCATGATGATAAATAAAAGTAGTTAGACAGAAATAAAAATACCCTTTTCTCCCTGGTGATTTTGACCACTTGCAAAGTCTTTAGGCACCCATAAAGCGTGGCCTTGTCATTAACCCAATATCTCCCTGTCAAAGGGAGAAGAGTGTCTTCATCATAAAGGCATTTGACCATCTTACACTCAGGGCTGATCCTTGTTGTACCTCATGACATCATTCCAAATGTTTTAGTGGTTACCAGCTGTTTTGCTGGACAGCAAAGGAAGCTGATCAAAGCTCAGCTCCAGAGACATGTTGATGATATATATTTTTTGTAGTGCTTCTCCCTAACCAAGCCCTGCATTCTTCTCCAGAATCAACATGGGCGTATGTGTCACAGGTCTGCAAAGGGAAATGGCTTTGGATTATTTTTTTTCCAATGAACCAGCTTGCTCTGGACATATCTTTGTCCTAAGCACTACAAAAACTAAGTGCTAAATATTGCATCATGATACCTTGTTTTTGCTGGGAGAGTCTTCACAGAGGGAAAGGAGGACCTTGGCATTCTGTGCATTCCTGGTTTGCAGTCAGGTCAGCTTAAAAAGATAAAGTGCAATCTGCTGCTTGCTATCCGTCATGAGAAATGAAGCCTGATAACTTCGGAGTAATGTTTAGCTTGTCATTCTTGGGCTATTACACTGAGTTAGGAGTGCTAGAAAAAGGGATTTATTTCCTTCTCTCTCTCTTAGTATAATAAGTCTCAGATTAATAATGCTGCAGGCTTCAAAGTCTTTTTTGTTCATAGCTGCTGGCTGGGGAACAGGCGAAAACAAAGACCAGATTTGCAATGATCTGGGCATTAAATCCCTTCCAAAAGTGTCTTTTGGCACCATGGTGAAGAGCTATTAATGACATTCCTGGATGACTGCAGAAAAATAACAAGTTTTTATAAATGGCTATAACATCTTGGATTAGCTACCTGACAAATAGGTGTTTTCAGTTGATTTAGGGCCCAGATCTACTTTCTGCTAAGGCCTTTTTCCATTGCTGCTTTATAGGAGCATGAAAGGGAATCAGGATCCAGTTTAAATGGGAATCAGGCTTTCAGGATGCACCCACCTTCTTGACAAACAGGCAAGTATGGATAAACCATGCCCAGAAATTAGTGGGAACCAGCAGCTGCAACATTTGATTGCATCTGAAAATACAGAACATTAAAAAGCAAGCAAACAAACAAACAAACCAACCCAACCAAAAAGCCCACAGAAAGTTAGAAACTCTAAAGAAAAAAATAGTAGGTGAAGCTGGGGACTCTGGCTGGCTCAGAGTAACAAACATCTCTCAGGTGTGGATAGCCGAAGTATATGAGCAGGCTGCTGTGTTAACCTCACCACTTGCTAATGGCTGACCTTCCTGGAAAAGGACCACTGGCTGCTTTTCCCAGATAAGTTAGGCAGAATTTAAAAACTCATCCTGGAGGTTTCATTTTCAAGCTTGCTTGAGTTCTTCTAACTTTTGAAGCATCATTCCTTGTGTCTAAATATAGGAAAGTGTGTCGCAATGTTAAGAACCTTTTGCTGAAGCTTTTCCTATGACTCACCCATGTGCTGTTTAGGTCACTACATTCATTGCAAGTGCCTACTCCAGACAGAAATGGCAGCAAGAGTTGCTTAAACCTATTCAGACTTTTCAGCTTTGTAGAACATCATCCAGCATGTTGCTGGTGTGTTAGGTGCTGACTCTGGGAGGCATCACTCCCAGTTCACAGGGTGGTGAACACTCATAGTAGGTATGCTGGTAGTAGTTTCCTGACTAGGCAGATATTGAGATCAAGCAAGAGAATTGTGTAGAGAACAAGCTGTCTTAGAATTTAAATATTTCCTTTTATATTTTGCAACACCCAGAGGGTTAAAGCCCTCTGAGATAAGCAAAAAAGAAGAGGGAGNTTTGGTTGGTTGGTTGGTTGATTGGTTTTTTTTGTAATTTCCAAATGATGCTGGCCAGGTAGACCCACCACCAGAAACCTTTTCATTAGAGGAAAAAACTGAATTTTTGAATGTAATCTGTGTGCATGCAGTGAAACGATTTGCTAGAAAAAAGCAAGATCATGCACATGTGGTCCAGTTTTTTTAAGCAGAGGACACATAGCAGATGAGAGTGGTCACAGGAATTAGGACACAGTTCAGAGAGGAAGTTCTGGTATTGCCCATAGCTGAGTGATAGCAACTGGGAGGAGCACCAGAAGGTCACAGAGTGGTCAGTTTTCCAAAGAGGGACATACCAGAAGCAGGAAGCCAGGCAAGAGTTACTAACTGCACCCTTAAAAGATTCTCTGCTGCAGGAATTCTTAGTGGGGGGTAAGAAATTTCTTGCCTCGTCTTACTGGAAGAGGTGGGAAGAAAGGACATTTGTGGGAGTAAAACACACTTGATCTGATCATTCCCTCGTGTCACTTGTGGGTCCTGTCTAATCCTTTTCTCTGGCAATGTTTTGTCCATCTGTGTTTATCTCTACTCTGAGTGTCCCATCGGCATTTAAATTTGTGGATGTGCTCCAGATTCAGTGATGAATTTGGACTTTATGATATTTATATCTCCACCCTTCCTTGACTGTTGCACAAGATTACACGCTGGAATTTTTAACCCCAGGTTTTATAAGAGTTGTCATTGATTTAGGGGAGGAAAAGAAAAAGAGAGCTTTCTTGTCTTTAAGAAATGTAGAGAGGAATAAAGTTGAGGAGGTGGTTAACTTTTAACTGTGTTCAAGAGAGCTTGAACCTCATCAGCCTGTGAGATCTGTGAAGTATGACAGGATGAAAACCTGTTCCCACGAAAGTAAGTTGTTGCAACTGGGAAAAGAAGTGAGGAACAAACCCCAAAGGAACATGATCCTGAACTGGGAGAAGCAAACCTTTGACCCATTCCTAGCAAATAAAAATGCTGCAGCTGGTCTGCTGATCATATAGTAGGTAGCAGAAGAGAAGAAAAAGTGAATGGAGGTGTTTTTTCCAGATGAAGTATGTCCCATGTGCCAGGACAGTCTGACCAGTACTCTGACCCCACCTGCCCTGGATGGGAACAAGCAGTCTCCAGCAACCTGTGCCTCTGCCAGCTGTGACTGTCCCAGGGCCCTTGGCAGCTTCCCTGAGATACGGCTGCGGTGGGGCTGCCAAAAGGACTCTACCTCCTTTCTCCTTGCAGCTCCCACTGCACCCTCTGTGCTCCTGGTCCTTTTTGGTGTCCCATGCCCCTGCAGTAGCAGCTTTACATCCTCCCTGCCTACCACCCACTCCAGGGCTGCCAGCCCTATTCTCCCCCCTGGGCAGTCAGGGGAATGAGCTTTAATTCCTGCAGGACCGATAATCATTCCTTGCACTGAAGAGAGATTTAAGGGATGAAACCATGACTAGCAGTAACAAACTTCTGACTAAATGTTTTCATTCTTAGGCTGTCAGAGACCTCTATTTTTAGTCAGCTGGAGCAGTGACTGGATTATTAGCACTAGTAATTTCTGATGTTCGTGATGCATTTTCAGAATCTTACCCAAAAGGAAGAATTCCTTCCCAAAATATTTTATTTCATCTATTAAAATAATTTAGTGAAATTGAACTTTCATTTTTAACTTTTATTATGTTAAATTGCTAAAGCCAAGAAAACTGCCAGCAACTTTTGTTTGGTTGCTTTTTTAGGTTGTTGTTGCGGTAGAATATTGCAAGAATCAGATTGATCAACAGCAAAGAACAACACTTTTTTTCTGTAAACGGTACTGAGCAAGTTGCACAACAGTTGGCATCTTTAAAGGGACTAAGCACACTTCATCTGTTATTGAAATTAATGAAGTTGAGAGCTTATCAGTACTTTTGAGGATCAGACCTTGTATCTCTCTGCTTTAGTTTCCTTGAAGTTAATTGCATTTTGATTAAACTCTTGGGTTTCTTGAACTTGACTACATCCTAGGAGCATTACAGGAATTCATCTGGGACTCAAAACACCTATTGCTTTTCCCTGAACAGGGATCACAAGGAGCAAAACAAGCAGCTGCACATGGCATCAGCTTTCCTACACAAGGTTGTTGTGATTATTCACCTTTGTGCAGTACATGGTGTTTTACAAATGGTAAGCACTCTGCAAGAAATAGACTTTTGTTGTTGCCAATAAAGGCAGAAAGAGAAAAATGGCTACATAACTAAGAATTAAAGATACTGAACTATTGCATCCAGACTTAATCAGAATTCAGGTCTCTATCCTCAAATACATTATTTAGTTGGATCTAATTCTTAGCTCCAGCTGGATGAGATTGTCTTTCCTCTATAAAGCTCCACATTAATTTAAACTCTGGTATAATCATACAATTTTTTGAACATTTGAAGGTCGGGCCCAATGAATAGTCATTAAAAATTCCCATTGAATCCTAAGAAATCTTGAACAGATGGCAAGATTTGCAGTGGGAAAATAATGACTAAGTGACATCTATGTCAGGTAATCTGTTACTTACTAGAAAAATAACATAATTAAAAGGGAAAAGCACAAGAGAGCACGAGTATGAACATGTGGACGTGAGTATGCACTTGATACTGGAGTGTTTGTAGCTTTCCCATCATTTTTCATATGACTTCCAAAGCAGAATAATTGTACTTAGTGAGCTAGGTGCAAGGAAAATGTGATGCAAAACACAACAAGCAAATATCTTAGGTTAAAACTGCTTTTGCTTGATGTCTCATTTTGCTCTCAGTATGGCAAAGTGTTAGAGAATGCAGCTGTCAGTAACAAAATTCTTGCTGCTAAAATGGACTAGTTTTCCTCTGACTGATGTGTATTTCAATGCCATTAAAATTCCTTCTCTCTCACTATTTTCTTTTTTGGCTATCTGATTTTTTCTTTTTTTTTTTTTTTTTAAGAAAGTTTACCATGCTAGAATCTCTGCAATTCACTCATTTCAGCTGCAAGGACACAATGTGATTGTCATGTGCACTTCTCTGTGGCAAGTTGCAGGTGCACAGCCTTTCTCCAGTAACATTATAACTCCATATTTATTACAGAGCAAGTCTAAGTTATTCAAGGAACTCCAGTAAAAACATTAGTGACTAGGTCAAAACCACTTGAAAAGGCCTGTGATTATGAGTAGATGCCTTTTCTGCAACCACAACTTCAAGAAGAGTTTTGTGCCATAACTTGTGCCATGTGGCAGCATTTACTACAGGCAGAAGGCATTGGAGGCATCCTACTATTTCAGGGAATAACATTATTGAAAGTAAATCCAGGAGTTCCTTCCAAAGAGTCCCCTTCCCACCCCACTGATTTGGGGTGTTAATTCTCATCACACACTTTGCTTTCACCCAACACATTGTTGCTTTAATTTAGATGTGCAGCCAGCTCTTTTCATTGATTGCATTTCTGCAAAGTGCTTTGCTGGGACTGGAAGAAGTAAAAACCCAGCAAATCTGGAGAAGGAGCCAGGCTATTGAAGAGTATGAGCTAATGTCAAAATATTATTTTCTACGGCTGCCCTTCCCTCTTTGTGGGGAATGTAAAGTAGCAGCAGTAAAATCCAAAGAATCCGCAGCAACACATAGGTGCATGCCAGCAACATGGGTATTTGTCATCTATACATCAGGTGCTTAAAACACCACAAGAGACAATGCAGAAAACAATACAGAGGGCTCATGGTTAATCTGGACTGTGGCTTCTTCACAGTTCACTGGCACTGAAAAGAGCAGCAGAAATGCCAAGGAAAATGTTGTCTACAAGAATCACAGCTTCTGTTTTACAGCCCAGGCTTTACGGGTTGCAAAACAGGCACAAAATTTCTAGCAGCAATTCAAATCACTTAGAAGTCATTACAACATCCATACCAAAAATAATATGGGCTGGTCTACTTGGAATTTAGTTAAGTGACACAGAGTTTTCATTCCAAAAGCATTGATTTTTAACAGCGGTTTTAGAAGTCTTTCATCAGGCAGGTCCACCCCACAAGGCAGGGCACAGAGCCCTGGACAACCTCTAAAACTGTGATCTGTCTCCATAGAGCAACATAGGGACACATGAGGGTACTGGCTCCTGTCCCAGCTGCAACATAGATGGCTTTGTGTGAGGCTGCACCCTTTTTTGAAGCAAGGCCAGTAAGTAAATTATATAGCACATATAGCACTCAGCTCTGGAAATAGGTGTCTCAGGGCTCTTGGCCTCAATACTCCCTGCTGGGTGCAGACATGTCCTTAATCACAGCACAGCACTGAAAAGGCACTGACTCTTGTGCTGTTTTTTTAAAGTTACCTTTGAAATCATGATGGGTGTGTGTACATGTATTCTTCAGTTTATTTAATTTTCCATTGAAATACGTTGCTTGAGGTCCTTCATCTTATCACGTTGTCCCTGTCCAACAGGTGAGTCATCAAGGCTTCCTTCCTGTCTAGGAAGCAAATGTAGCTCTCCTGATTCACAGGCACCCTGAGTCTTGCAGGTAGGCACACAGGCAGGTGAGCCATTGCATTAGCAGATCCAAGAAGGAGCAAGGCCACCCAGGCAGGAGAGGAGAAACAAACAGGGCATTTTGCTCCCAGATCCCTCTTTTCAAGGTTACAGAAGCGACAGCTCATTTTGTTGCAAACCGCCCTCATAAAGCATGACCCAATTTCAACTTTTGCTCTGGGCCTCTGCACTCTTTCCTTCTCTGTAGTTGTTTCCCCATTTTTATTTTTATTTAATTTTCTGATTTCCCCAGGCCATCAGCACACCCACCTCAAGAAGGAGGTCTGTGGGCTGGCTGAGAGCAGCAGTGCTTGTTGCCAGCACTGTGATAAGCTGTGCTGCAGGGCTGGGGAGGGTCCTGCCTCTGCCCCCAAAGGCTGGGAGCTGGCTCATCTTTTGACATCTGTTCCTTTTTGCAGTAATCACTAGGAGTGGCCTTTGGATGTCAAGTCCCTTGTTGCTGCTTGGAGTTCTGCAGTGTTCCCACATTTATAAGCTGAGTATCTGATTATTTTAAAGGGCATTCACACATGCAGTTCCTACATTTTAGGGTGAACTTTTAGTCTAATGGAATAATCTGTCTAAAATTGCTCTCAGCTATTTGCCAGTGGAGCTGAAAATACTCATTGTATAATTGAGTGAAAGATGCTGTATTTTCTGCTATTGTGTTTTGCTTTCCTTGGTAAAATGGCAAAATTATCTTGATTCTAGTGTCACTATTACTGCTGACACAACCCCGGTTTTGATCCATTGATTTACTTATTTACTGCCATGCCAATTGTTTTGGGATTGTCTTCAGTCAATAAATTTTTGACACTGAATTTCTGGTTGTTTCTGCATAGTTTACTACTGAGTGTTCTTCACTAGCTGCTTTTGAAATTGCTGTTTCTATTATTGAAGCTGTTGAGATGGGCGTTTTCTCCTTCCCAGCCAGGGTTCTCCCTCAACTCACTGATACAGGGAACTCCTAATCCCGTGTCTCTGACATCAAGATCCATTGCCATGGCAACAACTGAGCACTGTGCAGCCAACAGCCCGGTCTTCTACAGGATCTATATATGTGAAAGCATAACACTCACATATGTGAGAGCATTAACACTCATGGGCTGTGCACTCATACAAATGGATGCAGAAAAAAAGAACTGTAGAAGAATGTAAAAGCTGCAAACCCAGAAGTTATTTGGGTTTTGTGTTTAAGGCGTGGACTTGAAGCAGAGGAAAATTCTACTTTGTGTGTATCCTAAATTCCTAGTTCTTGGTCTTGTGCTGGACCTGGGTAGCATGACTTCATTCAGCCACCATACTGCCAGTGCCTTCTATTCATGGATATTAAGCTGGTGGTTGGCTCGGTTTGAGGTTGTTGTTGTTCATGATTTTTCTGTGCTTTTCTCAAATTTAGCTAGTTGAAAGGCAAGAGAACAAGGCTCGGAATAAGGCTCCTTGTCTTTTCTCCTTTAGATGTTCTGCAGCCTTAATTTTCTAGCAAACAGAAGAAATCCCAGCCTCCGGAATGATTAATTCAAATTATATTGCACTTTTCCTTTCTTCAAGCTTTCTTCAGGTTCCCACTGAATTGAAAATATTCAGTAATGTACTCTGATTTCTAAGATTATTTTTATATGCACTTAAGTGTCCTTCTCTGAAAAGCACTGTCATCTAAGGAAAAATGCTTGTGCTGATACCTGCCCTGTTATACAGAATTTCCTTTGTTAAACTGCACTGATTTAATTGACTATGCTTAAATGAAACCTATTGCAATTAGTCACATCTCATCCACAGCTAATTTATAGAAGGAAAGTCTTTACTCATATGTCATTTGGACAATACAAACTAATGTTCAATCTTTTAAAAAAAATTACTTTATTTTTGCACTTGTGGAGGAGTCTTTGCCTGTGGGAAGCTAAGGAAAAGGGTAAGAATACACACTCTGTACTTGTAACTCTCTCATCATGACCAGTGTGATCCTATTTGACACTGATATTTGGGTGAATCTCCAAAAATGAAGGGTTGGAGTACATGACCTGATGTAAGCCAATTGCATAAAATATGCCTAGACCTGGCAAAACTAATTTCTCCTTACATAAAAAGCCAACCTGCAAAATGTGCTTTGGTCTGGTAAAGCAGACCACTCTGCTGCATGAATTACATGCACAACTTACTTGATGACAACATTTTGTTTAAGGTGGTGAATTACTCTCTGCTTTGCCAATTTATGACACTATTTCCCTCTGGGCATCCCTTTAGGCTTATCTGCTTCTGCCAAGATATGTGAATTGAATCATCTGGTAGTACTTGAGCTGCAGATCTCATCCCAATAACTGGCCGATGGTCAAGCTGACTCAGCTGCTGCTGTGTGTTATACCCCTAAGCTTGTTACATTTACTTAATTAATTCATTCCTGCTTTCAGACTTTGGAAGCTGATAAGGGGAGGTTGCCCTTAGCTCAGTTCCTATTTCTTAACTTAAACATCTGATTAAATGTAATAATAAAATTACATTAGTCCTTTGAACTCATATCTACCCATGATTCAGAGGATTAGAAAAAGTTAATCCAATCTTTTAAGGAGGTTTTTGAAGTTTTGAGAGTATCTTTTATCTCAGGGACACACATGGTTGTGTTAACCCCCTTCCTTTGTCATTTTCTGAAGGTCACCTCTAGCTTTGCAAGGCTGGAGGGAATGGCTGCAGCCACCTCATCTGCCAGCTGCCTGTCTCAGGCCCTCGAGCTGAGCTTGCCTGTGGGTTCCCACACTGGAGGGGCTTATTCTGCTTTTTTTTTTAATGGGTTCTCCAACAAAGCCCCTGCAAAATAGCTGTGCTGTGGAAGACAAATATATCATGTGCCTCTTGCTTATGTGCTCTTTCACTTCAGCAGACTGACAACCGTCAATAAGCCCTGTACCTCTGCCCACGGATGCCACCGAGGTCATATTGTGTTGGCTAAGCACAAAAGGTTGAATATCCCTAAATTCCTCAGATGCCTGATGAATTAACACAGACAATTGACAAAAGAGAGACCTTTCCCTCCTCCCACCAAAAGTCACTTCAAAACCTGCACCTGGTCTAATCTTTTCTACTTGAACTAATTGCTATTTGCAGTGGCATATGGAAAAAGCCTCCTTTGCCCAGTAGTGATATTTCAGGCTACAAAGACATTTCATATTACTTGTTCATTTTGGAGACTGCCTACACAGTGCAATGATTTTCCTTTGCAGGAACTGTGGTTNAAAAAAAAAGGAGAACAAATAGCAAGTGACTCTGAGAAAGCAAGGGAATTTTCATATTTAAAGCTTCCTGAGAGAAGGACCAGAGAACATCACACTTTGCTCATCTTCTTGAATAATTCATATATACTTGCGCAAAAATCTGAAGGAGTTTCTAGTCTATGTGGGCAATGTGTAAAAGTGGAAGCTTTATTTATTTTTAAGTAGACTTGTCAAATTGAATTTCCTTTTGAAACACACAGTATGTGATGTTGTTAATATTTTACCAATAAGCTTTGAGAAGATGGTTGATGGCTGTCATGGCCACAAGGCATCAATATTATCAGCCTCTCAGAAGCCTGGTGTAGCACAAACTGTTAATATGGAAGATTAGGCAGAAGAGGAAAATACAATTTCCAAATATGTTTGTACAGTGGCTTATTATGCCTATGAATGTTTATGAAAGCATTCAGTCTTGCCATGAAGACACAAGGAAACAATTAATTTATCTTTACAAAACCCTAAAAAGTGCAGTTTGTGGCTGTTGTAAAACAGAATTTACCATGCTTTCCTTACCCTAAGATTTCTCTGCTTTTTTTAGAGGAGCAAATTTCTGTCCTTGATCGTCAACAGCTTGGAGGTACCAGGTCTTAGCATCCAAGCAGGTCTTACATCCAAGTCCCTCCAGATGGTGTTTGGCCCTGCAGCTCTCATCTCCTGGCCAGAGGCTCAAATCTGCATTTGAGCTGGAACAATCACAATGTCCTTTGTGGATACATGCTGCTGTAGGACATAAAAGTTCCACTTTGTGTAGAGAAATTCAGGGTTTAGTGGATTAGAGGCAACCTCTCCTCCTCTCTAATATAGCTTTGGTGTTTTTTGAGGAATTGCCTTAGGTGGGGGATTGGAAATCCCTCTTCTCCTCATCTGTTGGAGCTATAACTCCATGGGGAGATAGGGAGCCTCCTCCTGTGCCCAGCCATTGTTGAAATAGTTAAGTTAAATAAGACAGGTCTGAGAAGAGGGGCTGGCAGAGCCTCACATACAATGGTTGCATGACAGGAGTGTTCACCCAGGGAGGTGAGTAAGATGCACAACAATGTCCCCAGGCAAATGCTGGAGCTATACCTCTTTCCTACCTGAACAGCAATTAAATATCTGCCAGGCTCAAGGTTAAAAAGCAAGCAGGATTTTTGCCTATCTTTTGAAAGACAGAAGCAGCTTTGGTTTGTGAAGTCAAAGAGCCAAAGTCGGTAATCCCTAGCAAAGTCAGGCACTTCCCTGTGATTTGGTTCGAGCTGGCCAAACACAAGCAGCAGGGCTTGCTTGTCAGGTCTTTGTTCTTCACAGGCAAGAGAGGCTGTTAGCATCATCTTGCTGCACTTTCTATAAATCCCACTATAGGACTATAACTATAGGAGTATAGCTATAGGGGCATCTCTTGGAGTTGGTGATTATGGTTTCTTCAGTGCAGAGCTCTTCACTTCTTCTCTGTATATGTGTCTATCTGGGGCAAAACCAGTGATTTGGGAGAAGCAAGTTTGCACACTGAGTTATGCTGCTGGCACCACACCCTGCTGAGTAATACACTCTGCCACTGGCTCACCCAAGAGAGGCAGCGGCATGGGGGAACACAACCAGCCATACCATAATCCCTTTTTTCTGTGTTATGTGGTCTAAAAAGTCTCTTTCATCTCAAATTTCTCTGAATAAGCACACACAGAACCAAATCCTGCTCTTCATCCTGAATGCATGCCTCTCCCACATGGAACACTGAACACCCAGCTCACAGCATCCCACCAGACTGCCTTCCCTTTACTGACCTCTACATCTCTTATCTACCTCAAGTAAATTTAGACTGGTCAACTCTCTGAGGCCTTTTTTTACTGAGATAAGAAGGGAGAGAAGGGCAGCAAGCTTATCTGTCCAGCTTTGCCCTGGATTCCCTCCTGGGCAGGATGTCCATCCCCTCTGCACACTGGAACAATTTGAGTTTAAAAGGCTGAAATATCCCTTGTTGTGCAGCTAGTGTCAAGGCTGACATTACATACAGTATAGGGATTATCTTGATGTTTCCTATCAACTAATATGCCTTTTTGATGTAAAACAGATTAGTCTGATTTCCTTTCCCAGCTTCATTACAATGGCTGTCCAACCAGCACCACAGCACTCCTGCGTGGCGTCTGAAATCCTTGCTGTAGTAATTACATACAGCAGTGACTGGATCGAATTTGCTGTTCCTATGATTCACCTGTAACAATGATCTTTGTCAGCACATTCTTTTTTAGTGGATAGATCATTTGAAGCATTACCTAGGCCATTTGACCTGCAGAAAAAGAATACCTGTCATCATTAAGTTACTATCAAAAGGAGAGGGCTGGTAATATAAAGATTATAGATATATCTTTGTGGATTAGGGCTTAATAGAAAAAAGCTCACAGAATTCCTCATTTGTTCCACCCCCAGTCATGCAAGGCACTAAGCAAAACTGTATCTTGCAGAAATTGCTGTGCACAGGAAAAACAGGAGACAATTTAGAAAGCTTTGGCACACAGTTCAGTGTCTGAAAGGGAATGGGATAGGCTTAGTGGGGCTGAAGAAGCAGCAGAAGACCTATGCCAAGCTCATGGTCCACAAAGAGATGGGGAATCAACATGTTTTAGAGGTAGGTTTTTAAATCCCATATGAGTATTCCTCCTTGGGTGCTGGTTTTGTTCAGTGCCCAATGGATCAAAAGGAAAGGTTTTTACTGACCTCGCTGGGCCTTTAAGGAGGGGTGTAATCATTGGATATCTTTGATGACTTCTTTCCCTGCCTGAAAACCGTATTTATTAATGGCAGCTTTTTTTGCCCTGTGTAGGGCTGGTGGTTTGTAAATATAAATGTGAGGATTGAAATAGGTTCATATATAATGGTGAGCTCAGAGGCCCAAAGATCGATAAAGAGAAAAAAGGAGGCACTGTGAATCTTGCTACAAACCTGTTTTCTGAGTGATTTATGTATCCCATGACAGCTGTGGAAAGCTAAGACAATGTTAGAAACTCTGGTTTGATAAAGTGTTTGTATGAAGAATGGTTCTCACAGTGTTTGTAGAAGACTGTCATGGCTTAAAAATGCAGTGGCAGCCCAAGAAGTGGCTTTCAGTGCGAACATGAGAATCCCTCTGTTTATGACACCAATGGCTGTGCATGAGGAACAAGGCCAAAAAGCATCCAAAATAGTCATTTGAATAACAGCAGGATAGAAATGAGATCAGATTAGAGATAAGTAGGAACTAAACACAGGGCAAAGAGTAAAAGCAGAGGAATTCAGAGGAGGCATCCAGCAAAAGAAACTTTATTTTAGCAGGATGTCACCTTTTGGTCTGAGGGTTATCTGAGGTGAGTACAGCCACTATGCACTGTGGTTGCAGGCATATAACTTTCTACAAACTATGAAAATAATTGTTAACCTGTTTCTTTCTAAATCTATTTCACTGGAAAAGTATTGTTTTCTGGGTTTCTTTTTAAAAAGTATTATTGAGGACAGCAGTTTTACATTGGAAGTTTAGTTTTTTGTCACCCAGTAGCTACAAGCATCCTTCCATGGATCTTGGCTGTGTCAGACTGAAATAAGTAACAAAACAAGAATACACAGCAGATGCTGTGCAGGCAGACACCCAAAGGTCCCAGTCTCTATAGCATCCACAGATGTGCTGGTCTTCTCTTTCCTTCCAGCTCAGCAGCATTTCAAAATCACGTTTCTGTCTGGTCAGTTCCCTTTGAGGTACCACTTTGGAATTCCTTTAAAATACCTCGTTCAACATCAAGTTCCATGCAAAGACAAAAGATATTGCTTCTTGAAGGAAACAGTTTTCCACCAGGGGATTACATGACTGCTGTTATTACATCTCCTCCTACAGTTCTTTCCCAACATCATATTTCTTGTAATGTTTCAAGGGGCCTGAAATGCTAGTTTCCACTTTGACATATTTGCAAAAAAAAGTTGATGCTATAAATCTTTGTTCATGAATAATGAGATCATGAGACCTAGAGAGGTACTCCTATGAAAATGTCAGATAAGATCAAGGAGATCTAGGGAACGAGATTTTGGAACATTTTTCTTACTCTTTTTAACAAGGCTAAAACCAACAGAAGTTAAAATTTGACAGAAAGTGTGAGGGGTTAGGCATCAACTGGTAGTAAAAAAATCTTCTCTCTCTGGCAAAGATCTGGTATATAAATTGGGAGAAATCAACAGACAATTGAAACCAAACATGTTGTACATAGTTTCCACTGTGTTTTTATGATTGAACTAGCAGCACAACTGAGTTCAGAAGTGAAAAGGCTTGGAAAACTGTTAATATCTGCCCCCATAGATTCTTTTTAAAAGACATTATGTCATCATCACAATCTCCTATAGCATCGTTATAAAAGAATTGTTGGTGGGGTTTGGAAAGAATTACCTGGCAAAATATTACTGCAAAATAATATCATTGCACTCACTAAAAAAGAAGAGAACTGTATATTCCTCTAGAAAGTTCATGTTGTCTACTGAACATGTTAGCAGGACCCTTCTTACTTTCACTGTCATCCTGGTGCCTACAAAGAACAAGACCTTACCTCAGACCTGCTCAAAGACTTCCTGCAGCCAGTTCCAGTGTTACCTGAACACAAAAATCCATACTTCAACATTTCAGTGTGATGCTTTGCTGATGGCAGGCAAGCATTGCAAGCCTGTTAATATCTGGCTGCTGAAGAGATGGAATGGTCTTGCCGCCAGAAGAGGGCTGTGCTCTCAGAAAGAAACATCATTCTGTTAAACAGTTGGGTTTTCTGTGTTCTTTTAACAGAGTTAATGGGAATTGAACATCACCCCCTTTTTGATAGAAAGATAAATGGGCCAACAGCTCTTGGCCATTGTCATGTGGGAATGAGTATACATGAGGCAAACATTTAAAAATGTTATTTGTAAAAGTTATTACATGTAAATAATCTTTTTCTTCATAGTTCTAGACTGGTCTGTGTTGTTTCCTTCCTCTTCTTCCTCTCAACAAGGAGTTTACTTCAAACACAGACAGCATGTGTGTGTCCATCTGGCTCTAGCAGTGACCTATCTTTTTTATGTAAATTAGCAGTGCTTTGAGTCAGATCTTAGAATTATGGTTGGTTTTTTTTTTTCCTCAAAAATAGTTATTCCTGGAAAAGCAGTTGGTAACCAGTAATCAGGCATTCCTCTTTTTCAAGAGGAATAGAAGCTGAGAACTGCCATAAATCAGAGGCATCAGCTTTTATCTGAAATAGCCTCTACCCTGAAAAGCTGTGATACTTTATTCCAAATGTAGGCTTGTCACCATAGAGATAAGATGAATTCAAGGATTTAAGACTTGCCAGAAAATATCATGTACCATATTTAAGATAAAGCTTTGCTTGCTTAAATCAGCAGTACAAGCTGAAACTGCAAACCAGCATCTAACAAAGACTGGCCAAAGAAAGAAAGGATTCACATTCTTTAAATAAAAACTATCTGTTTCTAACTAAGAAGAGTATAGGTACTGAAGCGATGTTTATCCTCAGACCTCTTTAACAACTTTGGATACTGTGTATTTTAGTGACTGAGACACATATTTGATTTTTTGGGGCATTTATTTTTCTTTTTCTCCACTTTTAAAAATAAATGTTTGTCTTTGTTTTATTTTAATTTATTGCATAACATATTAAAATCTATCTGGCCTTTTTCTCAGGAGCAAATGAAATCTAATCACCTCTTTCTGATGATATATAAGGTGTTGCCTGAGATTTTTTTTGTAACAGTCCCTCTGCTCCTAGAAATTACATTACTGCACCCAGATTTGAGCTAAGTATCCCCAAATCACAGATATACTTCTCTCTCCTATTACCCATGAAAGAACAGCTACAGTTTTCAGATGTGCCTTGGGAACTGAGACACTGCTGTAACTGTGAATCATGTTATTGAAGCCTATTCATGGCTAAAACATTTTTGAAAATGAGCTTTCTTTTGAAAATTATGATTCTGAGGAAATTCAGAGCTCTGGAAAATGTTGCATCATATTGTCATGCTGCCCCTCAAAGTAGAGAAGAAGTTTAAATGCAATGTTCTCAAGGAGGATCTGGGAGAGATGGAGACAGCACCATCTGTCCACCACAAGACACCTCTGGTACCCCCAAAAAAGCCACTGTGTTCAGTGGGGATTGCTACAGGCTGAGAAAAGGTGAGCTGCCCTTGCAGGCACTGCCTGTGGCCACACCAATTGCTGCTGGTGAGGAGTGTGGTCACCACTCGGTTGCCTACACACAGAAGAAAACCAGGGCATCCTGGGGCCAACTCCCTCTGTCCCAGGCTCTTGACACAGTGTTTGGGGATTGCCCATCATCCCCAGCACCAACTGCTTGGCCAGGGTTATGGAGAAGGGCTGCAGAGTGAGCAGGCACACAAGGGGGGGCTTCTGGGCTCGCAGGGCTTACTTGCTTGGCGTTACTGTTACAAGCTAATAGTTTCAGACTATTAACTTCAGTAACAAAAGAATTCAAATGTGTATTTGTTGCCCAAGCAGTGCCATAGATACTATAGTACACAACATCAAGTATGATGAAGTTCTCACACCAGAGCTAGGGGCTCCCTTTTTAATCATGGTAAAGCCATTTTAACAAACTTTGGCAAGCTCAGCAGCAATGCAAATACTCCAAGTGGTGCAATATGTGTTTGGGAGACGGGAGAAAGAGCTTAAAATTCATTTAAATTGAAAAACAGCAGTCATGCATTTCTCTAAATGATTGTTTTCAGTACCATAAGCCACATCCTTTCAAATTTCCTCTGCTTGGCCACATCATTGGAATGAAGTGTCATACTTGGTTAAGTCACTTTGACATCATCCTGATGATGTGTCAAGCACAGGAAATTTGAAAGGACAAGGCTCAGTAAGGTCTTTCTCTAACTTGCCTTCTTTTGACAATTCCTCTCTCCAACCCCACACCCTCCCTGCTCCTTTTTTCAAATTCAGTGTTTCTGAGTTTGGTTAACTCTTAAAATCCCTATGGTGAGGCTAATACTGTCAAAAGTGTGGAAACAGCACTCTGCAGGTCTCCCACCTTCCTTTCAAAGCCAGCATTTTCAAGGTGTCCAAATATTTATGATGATGGGTCATAAAATGCATTGAGTTACATTGAATTTGTCAGAAAAAAGACTGCAAGTGAACCTCAGCTGTGAAGATGCGTGTGGCTGCAGCTCTAGAGAGTAGGAGTGGAAGAGCTCCTGCAGGCTGCGAGCCTTCAGCCCGGATACATCAGGCAGCTGGTGGAAGTAGAGTTCATTGCATAAACGGATTCATAACAAGCTAGTGAGGTTTCTTCCTTCAAATCCAGCTAGTGGGAAACTTCTCCAAAAATGTACATTTCTGTGTAGGAAGCAGTATACACAGCTCTCGTGCCAGAACTGTCCATCAGCTCAAATAGCTCTTGTTCTCTGGTTTCCTCTCCACACCCACAGTGTAGTCAGGGGAAACAATCCTACCTCTTCTCAAGCTTCACCTTGATGACCTAAATGAGCCCTCTTACATTTGCTCAGGAAGTAGTTTCTCCACCCTTTCGAGAAACCCCTTATTTACTTATTTGCAGTCTCAGTGCTTCTTTCTTGATAATAGGTGAGCAGGAAAGAAAAGAGTATTCCCTGTTTCTGGAGGTTCAAACTAGCCAGACAGATGGAGGCAGACCTGTGTCTTTGCTCCCTCTGTGCAAGGGCGTTGCTCTCAGTTCTGTTACACATGATCTCACTTCTAGTGCACCAGTCCCCAAGGTTATCTGTTTCTTTCTTTCCAATTCTTTTAATGCTTTCCAGTTTTATGTCATCAGTAAATATCTCCCATTTGCTACTTTTTTCTGTGCCAAGGTTGCTAATGAAACTATTAAGTGAATAGGTCCTAAGGTCAATCCATCAAACAATAGATTTCCTCCCACCTGATAATCTCCCTTTCAACAGAAGCTGTGGTGAGGTGCCCTTTAGGCAGCTCCCTGTTGACCCTATAGTTATTATACCAATTCTCAGCTTCTGCACATAATGTAACCTTTTTCCCTATGTTTTCATATGTAATGTTTACCTGAAATTCAGATTAAATGCTGGATTTCCTTTGTCTACAAAAGTATTTTTATCATCTAAGAAATACACTTACTTTTTCTTGCATGATTCAATTGTGTTAAAGCCATGCTCCATTTTATATTAATTTTCATTTCTCTCAACTTACTCTTTTTTTCAAAATTTGTGCCTATATTTTGTATTCTATTGAAGTCAGGTTAGTTGTCAGAGGGCTATTTCCATCTTCTTACAAGGATTGCATTAGCTATACTCACCTATAATGCACGATGCCAATCCAATGAAACCAATACAAAAATTAATACTCAGTCCTCAGTTTCTTGTGCCAGCCCTTTCACAGTTACAGGAGAGAGATTATCTGGTTCAGAAATTTCTGCTTCAGCTTCTGCTCTGTGTATTTTCAGCTTGAGGCTCTCACTTCCATTACCCACCCTACTCTATTTCACTGGTTTTATTTTTAAAAAGGCAGTTTTGAAACTTTACCTGAATTACCATTGATTTCTCAACCATTTTCACTCCAGTGGGGCTTCACTTTTTCTTCACTATTATACATAGAGGTAAACAGCTTTTTGCTTGTTGTCTCAAGTTGGTTTTTTTTCCAAGGTGTAATTCAGATTGAATTTCACTGATTCTCACTTTACCTGTGTGTTGCCTGACATTTAATGTAGTTCATTTTGCTGATCATTCAATTTTCCAACCTGAGAAGACTTTTTAAAAAGCCTCAATATATTTTCTAAGGTGGGTATTTACTACTTTCTGTCCAGAGCGCTTACCCACAAGTTATAAAGATTTTTCCTTTGCTTATGATACAAAATCCAGATAGGCTTTATCCCTCTGACTTTGAGTAATTCTATGTTTCCTCTGCACTCAGGTCCTTGATTTCTTTTGGACAGCTCACTAATTAGGTACCCTCATTTCTGAGCCTTTATCCATTTGAAATCTAAAACCTTAATAATAAAACTGCCTTTGTTTACAGTTAAATTGTATTTAAACTGAATCAACCCACGATCCACTTGAAACAAGTTTTTATTTCTTATCACTTATAAAAACAAAGTATAATTAAGGGTGCCCTCTTGTTCAATGAACCTTATTTTAGTTGACAAAGAAAATTGTCTCCTATCATACTCAGGAAAACCTGGACCTTATCCTTAATATTAATATTTATTTTTCATCCTATACTTTGGCATGGCATAACAGAGAGTACATGTGCTCCAAATGGTTTTATCCATGCTTTATGATTGCTTACTCCTTTATGGTGTCTTATAATGTTAGCCCATCTCAGGTCTGTCTAAAAATACATTTTTTCCTCACAAGCTCTTCAATATCCCTGTTCTCTCATCCTTGAAAAAGCATCTTAGATTTTTGCTGAAAGGTTGTTTAATATCCTCAGCGACATATTATGCTTGTTTCTTTTTTTCAGGGACAACATGGATGTTTGAGTTATCCCTTTATTTTCCCTGGTCTAGTAACTGGGCTAGAAGCTGTCCTTTCTCAACAGTGCCATCACTGGTGTGATTGCTTTCAGTATGAACTTCCCAATTTTTCCTCCTTTCCATTCTTTCCTTCAGAGGTTGGGGAAGGTCACTGAGTATCTTCCTATTTTTATAACCACAGTCTTTAGGCCTGGGTGCTCAGAAACAATGGACCTATGGCACATAGAGCATTTTGTCCTTGTTATCAGCATTCCTCAGCTCAGCCCAGCTTCCTGGACAGCTCAGGGTTTCAGACAAGTGACTCCCTCTAGGCTTGCTCTTCATCCTGCACTGATACACTGCTACTGTGTTCTGCTGGCAGTCACTGACCATGTATAATCCCATTCTTCTGGGTTTATATCCATGTACCAGCTGGCTTTTCTTCAGTGGTTGACTGCATCTACCATCAGCTCAGCAGAGTACCCAAAAGAGCCCTGAGTCAAGGACCTTTTCAGACACAAACAAGTGGAAGATACCACCTAAATCACCTTCAATGCAAGAGATGGGCAGTGGACCAAAAAATCCCTTTATTTTTCTACTATTTTGTACTATTTACACCACTAGTTATTTGTAATTTTCATCAGTGTGAGAGGTTAGTCAGGGCCAGTGTTTTTGGACCTGAATAGGGATGTTGCAGACTCCAGTTACAAGTACAGAGATACCTCTAGCATAGCTTCCCTCTCTTTCTCTAATTATTTCTAATTATATTGTTAAATAATTTTGATATGCAGGCTACATTCAGCCCTTATATTCAAAGTGCCCTCTGCCTGAACCCTTCAAACCTGGCACAGAAATTTCTAGTAAAATTTATAATACAAGTGGTTTATGTAAATAAAGTGGCACTAGGAATGTTTTGACTAACTGTGCCAGCTCAAACCTGCATAAGTCATACAATGAATTGTTATGGTTTGAAAAGAACTCTTTGCATTTTATTTTTTTTAAGCATTAATTAAATCATATATAAAGCTACTAACATCTTAGGTCAGGGAGAGTGCCAAAATGGACATTATAAAAATGTTCACTTTGGTATTAATTCTGTGTTTATGGGGCGTCTCATGTCTCTACAACCTCCCTAGACCACTATTAATCATAACATATCAAGTACATTCATCACATATTTTTCCTGTCATACACCAAAGAATGTCTTATTAATTAAAGGGGTGAAAAATTGGAAATGTTCCTTTTCTACCCTATTGTTTTGTAGAAGAGGAAATTATAAAGTTCAAGCAGTAAATCTGCTCCTTTCCAGAAAAATGTTCTTATTGGGAAAGCAGACTTTTGTCACATTAAAAGCAAAACAGTTTTGCAAAGTTTGACCCAAATCTGGCTTGGATTGCTTGCTCATCTAGTTCTTCTGAACTCAGTTCACTGCAAAAGCAGGATTTGGCCTTTTAGCACTTGTGCTGCAAAATTCATGACTGTTATTAAAGGCATTTTAATTAAACCCAGCATTAAAACTACATTTTTCTTTCAAACCATCTATAACCAATAATTAGCAGCAAGGGGTTTTTCAAACCTCAAAAGAAATTGTTTGGGTGATATGCTGTACATGGTTTATAGATTTAAAATCCCTGGGGTTTTGTTTTCTGGGAAAGAGAAGACAAATCTCCGTCTCAGAGTTAAATGGATTGAGTTTGCTGTTCATTCCCTACTGGACAGTTGTCCACATCTCAAAAGCTGAACATAGCCTTAATTCATGACAGCTGTTTTCTTTACAATAGAATTGAATTTTATATAGCTCCATTCATATTTGAGGTGTCCCAAAGCATTTAACAATAAGGAGTTATTGCCAGCTTTCATGGCCACTACAGCACGTCAGAGTTTTGCTTGAGGAAGGTCCCTGGGATTTGGGTCTTCAGCTGTGGGTGATGCTCTGGGCGTGGGGACCACCAGAGTAGAGGTTTTGCATTCAGCATCCCCTTTCCCAGCCACGGGAGACAACACTGACAGGACCCTGGGGTTAGGTTCATACCAATCCATAAAGTACAGCAAAATCCCCTTTCATTTAATATCTCTGAGCAATGACACCCTTGGCCAGTTCTACAAGTATCACTCTGCTAAATTTCTGTGCTTTGTATGCTTTTCATCTGAAATGTGAGCCAACAACATTCTGCCTTGGATCTGCTGCAAAGGCTGTCTTGCATTAGTCTGATTGCATCAGATCTTTACAGCAGAGCAGACTGAGCAGAGCAGGGAGGGTAGGATCCTTCCACCCTTTACAGTGGTGATGCCATCACCCCACAGAGAAATCCTGGGTTAGTCACTGCCTGCTTATCAGAGCCCATCCATGCATATCTGCTAAGCATATCCAGGTCTCTAAGATGAAGCATCCATCTTAATCCTTGCCAATAGATAACAACCTGAAAGTTGCTGTTCTACATCTCACATGCTTCATTTTAAGCACTGCCTTTAAATGAGAACAGCAGAAACATGGATGTAAATCTTGAGGTTTGAAAGCAAAATAACTCAGACCTACAGGTATGAGAAACAAATTTTTCTTAGATGCATGTTTACTTCTTGTTAGAATTTCATTGTAGTATAAGAGTTCTGTGATCACACAAAGAAGTATTCTACAATAGAAATTCCTGAGAACACAGGTAATAAGTTGCTTCTGAGCTCACCACCAGTCCCTTGCTATTGCAGAAAGTCACACTATAAATCAGCTGTACAAGTAAGGGAGACAATGAATACTTTAGAAAGACTAAGCCAACCTATCTGTCATCTACATTCACACAGCTTTCTAAAACAGAGGATTGCCCAAAACCAGCTTTGGTTGCTGTCAGCCTATTCAAATAATAATGATAAAATTGAATTAGCCTAGAAAGACGTTTTCCTATGAAAATGTCACTAGTGAGTTCTGCCTTTGAAATAATGAGCCTTTCTAGACACAGTGGGGTAGGGCAAACTCTTTCAAGATAAATACATAAAGTACAGACTCACAAATTACATCAGAGGGTTTCAAACCAATAAACAAGTTATACCAAGCTGTGCTCTGAAGTAGCATAATCCCAAGGGATCTAAATTCCTCTCTGCTGTGATTCTCTGAAATCAGTGAAGTTGCACTAGGGCTTTGTAATACCGGTTTTATTGCATAGGAATAACTTCATCTTCTTTGGAGGCCACAGATGGATTTGAGCTATCCTGAAAAAGTAATTTTCAAGAATGGGTGTCCAAAGGGAGCTTTCTGCAAAAGACCTGAAGAGAAGTTTGCATCACCATTACATGTTTAAAATAAATCAAGATGATAAGGTAAGGAGCATGATTGAGGGTAAGTGCAGACCTTATGGTGCCAAAAAAGATTTGGAGACCAAAGTCACATGTGAGCATGAGATCATGAGAAGGAGGGAAGAAGAAAGGGAATATACAATAAACAGACACCAAGTAGTTTCATGGCTGGAAGAATCATAATTTTATTGCCTGACCTCCAACACAACCCACTGCAAGAATACAGTGGGGGAAAGCAGAAGTGAGAATGAGATGGGATAAAAATAAGAGGAAAGCATGAAGCTGCTCTGAGTAAATAGGGTAAAAAGAAAGCAAGGTCTCAGCAAAGGCACATCCTAGAGCACCTTCCAAACACACATATTGCCCAAGGCAGATGCTGTTTTCCAAAAACCTTTTTCCCATTTCCTGTGTTAAGCTAAAGGGTGAAAAATGCGCTTTTAATCTTAAAATGAGCTACTTTTGCTTCCAGGAACAGAGTAGTCCAAGCTTGGCTCAAAGACTGCAAATTCTTTTTACTCGTCCTGTTGTAGGTAGGTTTTAGTGGGTGATGACATTCATCTGTTGTAGCATAGGATAAGTAAGATTGTCCGTTCCTATTTTTCTCACAGGAAGAAATCCAGATGTGCATTCTTAGTATTATCTTTACCCTTATTCCAAAAAATTCTCATTCACCTCAAAAGCTGGCTCAGCTGACACAGGGTAAGTATCCAGACCGTGTCTTAACAGCAGTTTAATGCTGCAAACAAGCAAATGAATGGGGAGACAGATGCAAGTGAGCTGTCACTTATTGCAAGACTCTGTTCTCCTTTGCAGTTTCCTACTCACCTTAACCACTGACTGGTTCCATAGGACTCATGTTTTTGGTCTCTTTGGGTGGGGTTTGTCACACTAACTGAACCATGGTTATCCCAGGCTATTTAAAATCTCTCTGTAGAAAGATGTATCCATCTGTGGAGGGTGAGTCACTCCTTTCCACTGGACACAGATGGGATACAATGCCCTCTGGGAGTACTTACTTTTCTCTACTGCTTGTAAGGGAAACTTGGATAATTCTTGGCTATACAAAGCTTAATCCCAAGATTAATCCCAAACTTTGTAAGCAGATATATTAATACAATCAAGTGAAAAATAAAAAAATGTTGCAGTTGTGCTATGTATACATTTCTGTCTTTTCCTGTCCTTCCCTTGGCTTCTTATCTCGTCAGTGCTTAAGTTGTACATCTCAACAACTCCTGTGGGAGAAAGGAAGAAGTGCTGATAGTCTCCTAAAGAATAACAAAGTTCACAGCCAAGCACTTGGTTTGTTAAGTACACATTAAAAATGACAGTTTACCACAGCTTCTGTTGTGGAAGTAAGTGACCATTTTTCATGTTGTTTGGGGCCTTATCCATGTGCATGAAGTCTTCTAGTCTCCTCAGAGTTGCTCACAGGTTTTAAGGCAATCAAGAATCATAGGGTAATGACCTCCATGGGCCACTGAACATGGAAATACCCAGTCCTACAACTTCATGGCCTTTTAAGCTAAGATCATAACCTTATTAATTAAGATTAATCTTAAATCCCTGGAGGAAATGGCAAAGGGCAAAGCAGCAGAAGTCTCCCTGTTTGTGTTTGGCTCTGCCCATGCGCTGCACACTGGCCCTTCAATTCCTTGGCATTTGGATCCCTACATAAAAAAGCCTGTCCTTAATCTGAAGTCCCACTGAAACCAGCTGGCAGGGATGTCCCCAAACATCTGCTGCTGAGTGCTTTCCTGGGCACCACAGGGGATGACACTTGGACTTCTGGTCTGACTCAGCATCAGCGCTGTTTCTCTCTGCTTTGGATGGATTTTATTGATTTAGATCTTAAGGGTGTATATCATGATTTACCTTCAGCCAGTGAGAGATGTGTTCTCCTTTCACAGTAGGTAATTAAAGTAATTCTTCTAGCATAAAGCTAAGGTTCTGGACTAAATCCAAGTGTCAGCCAGCATCATGTGATGTAACTTAATTATCTTACTGCCAGCTGTGCTTTACTAAGCATCTGGCCTGCGCTCTTTCAGGTTGAAGCTCCAAGTTAATTACAAATACCATCAGGACTGAGATGTAGCCTAATTGCACTTACCTCCTAAACATTGTTTAATCGGTTTGGAAACACTAATCTACACATCATAAAGTTTATTGGTCATGTTAATTGGCTAAATCTGTCATTGGAAAGATGGAGGGAACTGGCTAATTTAACTAGACAATTTAAAAAAGAATTTAGAATTTAAAAATCCAATGGCCAGATAATCCTGTTGTTGATGTCATCAAGTTCTAGTCTATCCTTTTCCTTTCAAAAACATCCTTACAATTAAAATTTGTTTACAATTAAGACTGATTACTCTAAGGCTGATTACTTTTGGTGCTGCAGAGAAGATTTTCCTCTCTCCCTCTCTTCTTCCACTGAAGTGTGGCAGGGGCAACATGAAATGCATTTGTGGATTCAGAAATGTTTATAGTACGCAGAGCCTTCAGATTAGCATGACACATGGAATTTGTGAGCTGTTAGATTTGATTTCAAAGCATTAGGCTAGGATTTCACATTTTGTTTTTATAAAATGCAAATAGACTACAGTTGCTTTGTTATTAAGATGGATTTGAAATGCTAGTCAGGGAGCAGATATGGAACTCATATCCCTTACATAAGTCTTGCTTCCTGGAATGGATTTTTTTTTCTTTTTTCCTTTAGAACTTCTCCCAGATGCTGAGTAAACTGCTACCGTAAGACAGGCCAGCTAAAAAGCCATTCCCAAAAAGGAAAAAAGAGGTAGGGAATGAATGAACTCAGAATGAGGGCACACAAGTTTTTTTCAAAGAACTTGCATGAAGGAAGAAAAATCCAGTACACAGTGGCCACAGAGCAGTCACTAGTGTATGCAGAACTCCTCTGCATTAGAGCTTAAGACAAATGAGATTGCCTGCCTGGCAGCAGAGATCCTTCTCACTCCTGGTCATCACACTGTGACTCCTAGAGCTATGTGCAGTATCATTGTGTGTGTAGGTAAAGAAATAGAATCCCAGTGTCCATGGCACAGGGAAGCCAGGGAGCTCCAAAGCACAGTGCCAGCATTATTGACTACCCTGAACACTATGGCATTCCTTGGGCTATGAGGAAAGGACCTAATGGTAAGTGTTCCTGACACCTGAAGGTGTCCTCAAGGCCAGGTTAGCTGTGTCCTGAGAGCAGGCATGGATGCATCTCCATGGATGCACTGCAGGAAGGCACTCTCTGGAGGACAGGCAGTCTCAGGAGTGAGCACACCCAACAGCTCCTTATCCCGCCACACTCATCCAAAGAGATTTGCAGAAGTCTGCCACAAGCAAATGATAGACTGTCAAACAGCTGCAGGGACAAGAGGTGGGGAGGTCCCAGATGCTCCCAGATTAAGCCAAAAGAAGATGGTGGAGTGGCCTTTACAGTTACTTTATGCTGTTGTTGGATTTCCGGCCATCAAACTGCAAGCAACACCTCAAATGTAATTTAAGACTTCAAGTTAGCTTCTAACTGGACCCTCTGAGGCAAAAAATCTCAATTTGACAAATAATTACATTACCCAGTTTTCTAACAAAAAAAGACTAACATCTGCTATAAAGAGCATTTCTGTGCTTGAAACTTAGTCCTAGTTTTAGTCAAATATTTTGGGAATGCATGCACACATCTGTGGATTGCCAGGAATTTCAGAGAGCTTTCAGCATCCCAGGTTACCCATTGTAATACGTGATAAACAGGAAGGGTAGAACGATCAATTTATTTTCTTGATAATTGCGCCTATAAATAAAACAACTAATACTTTTAAATTTTTTTTAATCCTCCCTGCATATTGCAGAAATAGTGTTGGCTAAAAAAGGCTGGACCAGCCAGTAAGGCTTGCTGGTGCATGCTGACATGCTTGCAGTGGGTTAGGAAGGAAGCATGACTGAGCGTTTCTATGGAGATTAGAAAGAACAGGCCTCTTTCCTTGGCATAGCCCTAATTAGCAAATGCTTAAAGTAACGAAGATCTGTTGTTTCTGCAAGGACATTTTGTTCCAGCAGAGGTTGTGTTTTCCTCCATTTGCTCAGTCTGTGAGAGGCTGAGAGGGCAAAGGAATCCAGAGTAAACAAGAGCTTTCTGTCTTTTACATGCATAACACCTGCCGAGAGGTACCACACTGCAATGAGATCTAGAGTCAGAGAATGCTGCTTTGTCACGGCAGAATCAGAGATTCTGAGAGATTACCCCAGAACAAAACACATCCTTTCTAAATCAAAAGTGTGATTTCTCAAAATAGAAGTTAGGTTTTCAGGATACATTTCTTTGGCCCTCCCCTGAAATTACCCAAAGGAGAGAGAAAGGCTAAATGAAATGGAGTCTGATGCATCTATGTATTTATAGATATTTCTGGGAAGATGCAGAGACCTATAGGCAGATATAGCCTGTAAAATTAAGGGCATAACCCCATAACTTATTTCACTAGCAACATCAACCAACATTTAGTTATCTGCTCTTAACTGTTAGTCTTGTAGCATGAACTGTGCTGGGCTGGAGCAAGTGATCTGAGGGAAGGGTTGTCCCTTGAAAGCCTGATGCAAATTCTCTGAGCCTCATGGAATGGAGACAGCATGTGCTTAAACCTGAAAAATTCTGCTTCCCACTTCAGCTGTGGTTTACTAAACCACTTTCTGATGCTGGGTCAGGATGGAGTTGGTTATGTTGGAATGAGACCCGTTTTCAGACAAAACTTTTATTTTCTCCATTTTCCCTTTCACAGCAGATTTACATCCCCAGCCTTCAGCTTGATAAAATCATTTCTGCCCTTTTGCTTGAGCTTCTAAGGAGGCACTTTCTCAAAATTCAAGTCCTAACTATTTTTATAGCTCCAAAATTCAATACAGATTCTACTTCTCAGCACTGAAGTAATATTTTAGCAGAGTGGGGCAGAATTCCAGTACTCAAGTGAATTAGAGAGATGTATGTGTAGATCCAAGCTGTTTGTATGCTCTCTTTGAAGTGTGCTGAGACCAAGACAGCACCAGCCTCTCCTAGCTGTCCTGTCATTTCTTTGACACTTTATACCCAAGTTGAGGTATAGAAAATATTGATATTAAAAGTCTATAATGGCTCTCATTGTTACTTCAAAAGTCCTACCTTTCCAATGTCTTCATGTTCAGCCAAGCTTGAAAGATACAGATGTCTTCATGAAAAAAATTATTCTATCCTTTCCTTCCACTTCTTGGCTGCGTTTTCTAACCACTTTTCAGGGAAATATAGTATTTCAAATATCTCACAGAAAAAATATGACTCTTCCCAGACTCCCAAGGCTGCTTTCACAGGTTGTCTGTGGAGGCTACTGCTCCTTGAAAGGGGCTGAGCAGTGGGACCACACTGACTGACCCAGCATGAAGAAGTATCAGTTAAGGTGCAGTTGCATTTATAGGGGTGGTTTTGGACTTCATGGTAGACCCCTCAGAAAATGGAGCAAGTAAGCTTATCTAGCCACATCCTTTGGCAGTGACAGTGATCAAGGGACAAGAGTATATTTGGCTTCAGTCTCTCAGCCTGTAGCCTTGTATCCCTGTACTTCTTTTGCTGTCCTCTAATGGATAGAAGTCTATGAAGTTCTGCACAGGCAGTACCTGGATCTCTGCCCATGTCCCATTCCCAATATCCTTTAGCCAGGGCATCAGTGCTCTGTTGTGACCTAACCATTGCTGGCCCTGGAATGCAAGGAACTTCCTGCTGTTTTTTATGGGACTCTGAGGAGTAGCCCTGCTGCAGGATGATAACATTAAAGTGGGATTCCCCGGGGCATTGCAGTCACAGGCGCCAAGCAAATGACCCACCACACTCCTACTTGTGTGATAAAATACTTTACCTGTGAACTTTGCAGACTGCTTTAATATTTCCTCTTTCGTCTCCCCCTGCTTTTTTTAA
Organism: Dicaeum eximium; assembly: GCA_013396995.1. Lineage (NCBI taxonomy): Eukaryota > Metazoa > Chordata > Aves > Passeriformes > Dicaeidae > Dicaeum > Dicaeum eximium. The sequence goes on along the minus strand of VWZP01009871.1, from coordinate 4,408,116 downwards.
AGCTATGTGGTTTACCTTCACAGGACATCTGTGGGTGATGGGTGGCCTATAAAGGGCAGGGGAAAATGCCTAAGGATTACAGGACTCAGTTCCACTGCCAGGACAGATTTCATCAGCTGCAAAGCCAAAGCAGCAAAGCTGTAAGACCTAGCTCTCTTACCAGTGTTCAGGCATAGGTGGGATCTGCTGTAACTTTATGTGATTCATATTTACCTCTCAGAAGTGCACAGGACCATTGCCTCCTGGTGTTGTGTCCAATTGACATAAACCCTTACAAAAGAAGAGGGATTTTATTCACATTCTCTGCCCTGACGTGCAGAGGATTTTATTGTGGCTGTGTGCTGGGCCATAGCTGGGAGGAGATGGTGAAGGGGAAATCACTTGCCATGTGGCAGAGGATGTGTGCAGCACTGATTCACAGGAAAATTTTCCATTTTCTCTTTCTCATGCAGCACTTCTGCTTTTCTTTCCTTTGTCACAGGTGCAGGACCCTAACAGCATCTCTGCAAATACAACTGCTGTGTAATGAATGCCAAATTCAAGGAAAAATGGCAGAAGACTTTGGTAAACTTCATTGGTATTAATAAGTCATTAAGGACATGTAGCTCCAGTATGCATAAATATGTGCAATATGCTTAATAAGAGAGTTCAGGGCAAAGGCCTGAATGCAGCATCTCAGCCTGTGGTGTAGTGTCAGCTGGATTATACCTTGCAGGGAACTGTCCTTCACTGAAGATACTGCTATAGACTGCTAAGCACATGTTTCCACACAAAACAAAGGCATCTCAGGAATTTGAATATTGTGGGAAGACTGGCTTTGTCTGGGTATTATTTTGGGAAAGAAATATGTGTGGGTAGATGAGAGGCAATTCAGGTGGGAAGGAAAGCAAGAGCATGTGGGAAACAGGCAGTGATGTGGAGCTGCAGCACAGCCAAGTTGTGTGCATGCCTGTCCTGGGAGAAGCCTGAGAGGCTGGAGATCTGGCTGGGAAAGATCTGCTGCTGTGAGAAGAAAAGTTGCCTCCAGTAGTTTGTGTCCTACTGTGTTTATGAGAGCAGACTCTATATTGTTCTACATAAAAAGAGTTGCATCAAAAATGCTGGTCTTTGCTATTAATATCTCTACTTGGAAAAAAACTTGAGGGCCTCAATTTTGTGCAGCTGGAATGGTGTGGGATTTCGTTTAATTTAATGTGGCATGTTTTCTCCTTTTCCCTGTCAGTTCTTACTAATGGTTCCTGTTGTCTCTGCTTCTTGGGAAAGGCAATAGGTTTCAGGCTGGGCACACCTTCACATTGAGAAATCCTCTGTAGCACAAAAAGTGGGGTCCTGTCTGAGGGCAAAAGTTGGTCCTGCTATGAGGCTCAGCTGGTGTTGACACCTACAGAAGAGGCTGAGCTTCGGATACTTAATGCTCACCCACACAAATCAATGTAAGAAATCCACCTGACCAGCTGTACTACTGATGGATTCCTTCATCTCAGATAAACTATATTCAGAGGGGAGATATCAAAACAAAGTTCAGTCACAGGGCTTATGAGCAAAGATCACCCTGCAGCCCATAATGACAATCCGTTAGATGCGGCATACTTAGACCTGAAAAGTAATTCATAGAGAAAAATCCCTTCCACCTCTCTGAGTCCTGATAATGTTTTGGGAGGTGTCACACATTATGCTGAGATGTTTAAAGCAACCTTAGTAGCTAGAGAGGTCACCTACTAATGGAGATGCCACCTCACTGGGCTTCTCTAATTGCAACCAGCAGCCAATTTGTTGCCATCCTGCTGAGCCTCTAGCTGCAACTGGCAGGGAAAATAAAACAGCAGCCACTGAGATTCAAAGAGCTGCATGGGATCTGGATTGCGCATTTAGACAGTGTTTATTTTAAAAAGCTATTATCTACCAGCTGTTCATAAACTATGTTATGCCATGCAAGGGTCTTTGTACTATGTAATTGCCCCACCTCTCTCTAAATACATAGTCCACTGGTTTGAATTAGCTGCCAGCTCATAGTGATTATGGTCGTCATTCATTTAGAACAATTCAAATCAGATTTCAAAGAGGTGATATCACCCATGTACAAGTAGTGTCTACACAGTAGGGGCATATTGTCCTCAACCTAGGCCAAATCTGTGTTCTGTTTTCCTTCAGTGTCTTACAAAGCATACAGCTTATGCTGGAAAGCCTTTCCCTCATCCACTGTGACTAACATGTATTGCAGTTAGTGGTATTTGGGACCTTAATTGCCATTCTAAAACCTGTGACCTTGTGCACACACACCAAAGTAGGTTTGGTGTTTAACCCTGTGCATTTACAGAGAGCGTGCATCGAATCTGTTACATTTGTGGACATCTCCTTCTTAACATCTGGGACACATTATGTAATATGCCTTCTGGCTCTCCAGTAAACAGGAACCATATGAAGGTTCAGTGTTGATGCTCCCTCAAATCTGCCTAATACAAGCCCTGATGTTAAGGTTGGAGAACTCCCAGAGAACAATGGAAGTAAATAAAGGATTGATATAGCTTGCATATAGAAGATCTCTAAGTTTATTTAAAGAGCAATGGGCATAGCTGATTTTTTTTTTTTTTGTAAGGTGCTGTATATTGGTAGGAAAATTGGTAGAAATCTGCAAGAAATGTTGGCAAATCTTCATAGGATTTTGATTTAACTTTATTAGCACATAGATAGGAAAGTTTTCTTATTACTATTCTGCTTCTTAGTATGTTGGTTGTGTTCTGACAATTTGGATGTTGAAAAACTCAGCAAGATCAGGAAAAGATCTATTCTGAAAAACATGTTCCCTCATCATGCAGCAATGCAAGTCATTGTTGCTGAATCAATGGCACCTATTTCCAGTGCAGCAAAGGGATGTGTTTTTAGAATATCTCACACCTCGCAGAAATGTAACCCATAAAGAAAAACTGTCTTCTGGAAGGTCAGCATGTTAAAGAAAACTTCTGGTAATAGGTGAGAAGTTCAGAGTGAACTGAGTCCAGTCACAAAAACAGTAGGCAGGAAGAAAACAGGGAATATGTTCCTATTGGATGCTGATGCAACAGTGCTGGTAATGGATTTGGAAAGATAAAAGCTATATTAAAAGGCTTTAGCAGTATGTTTTTAACACTCACCAGAATGCAGAGACACTCGAATCTCTTTTCTAAAAGCCTGCTTATTTGAAAAATGAATTTGAAAAAAAAAAAAATTTAACATCTTTCCAGGAGTGAAAATATGGTATCTAGGTATCCAAAGAGTAGAGCCTTTCCATATGTGTGTATATTAAGGTTGAGGGTCCTGCTGAACAAAATTATGTTAGTCATTGTCTGAAAAGTAAAAATCAAAATAAGGACCAAGTTTTTCCTTCAATCAATATAACTAAGTCAAATTTAGCTCAAATATTTCTGGAGAAAAGTTTCCCAATGTCAAAGAAATAAAAACTGTATGCCCAGCTTTTGCTCTTGTTTGTCTTGCCACAATCTACTCACGTAATTCGAGAGGCTCATTTCTCATTTGTGCAATGAATTTGTACAGAGCAAAATGAAAACAACAGAGGTTTGAAGTTCCAGCTGTGAATTCTCTCTTTTTTGTTGGCTTCCATCAGAGCCAGGAATACATATTCCTCAGCTTCTTGCGATTTACAAGATTTACAAAGCCATCCACAGAAGGCCTCACCTAAGTCTGTTTACAAGTCTGGGTTACTCAGGTAATTCAAACAAGGCAAGTCATGTTTTCCACCCAAAGCCCTTCTTGGAGGAAGCAGAAGCAAATCCACCCAACCAAGCTAAGTCAACCCTCACAAGTGCTCTTATCAGTGAAATGTTGTCATACAGCATCAACCAGAGAATAGTCAGCCATACACCACTGTAATAAAAATGTATTTGGCACTTCCCAGCCTACTTACTATTTTATTGAATCCCACACTCCTATGAGTGACGACTGCAAATTCCAGGGGACAATTCAGCCCACTCTCTCTTCAAGAATGGAATTTTAATGGGTCTGATAAGAAACTGCCATCTTTCATCAGATACTGTGGTGTCTATTTTAGCTTTCTGCCTCTTCTGTGGCAATCTTGTATGCACACAGGCCTGGGGTATCAACTGATGACAGTCAATCCTTTCAGAAGCCTCACCAAGGTACTTGAACAATCCATTACGCGGGGCAGTGTGAGATAAATTTATCAGAAATATTTGCACAGGCCTTCAGCAAAGGAAGTGGTGCACTCTGTGTAATTTTTGCAGGCTTGTTTGGGAGCACAGTCAGGGTCAAATGATGGAGAGATTTGATTTGCAAGAAGAGGTCATTCCCTCATTCAGGTTTACTTGAAGTTTCATCAGTGCAAAATCAGTATACTCTGAATTGGTGCCTGTGTACGGACATGGATACGGCGATGAAAGGGTTCCAAGACTCAGCTGACTTTGACTTTGCTCTACTGGCTACATTTCTTGTCTCTCAACTTCCTGGAATTTAACCCCAAAAAGGTTAATGCAGTTGCCTAAGCTGACATTCCACTTGCAGCCCAGTTCAGGACATTGAGACAGAAAGAACAATGTGTACAAATTCTTACTTTTATAAACATTGGTCACTTGATCAAAGGTCATACTATTTGTAACTTCTCACATTTCCAGCCCAAGAGTTGAACTGTCACATATCAATGCGTGTTTTCTTCTTCCATAAACAGATGCTCACCACAATATACTTTGGAAATGAATTTTCTCTTACTCTTTAAAGAAGAAATAATGGGCAAATCCAGGATACGCTGATGGATTTGTCATGACTTTTCTTCAACACATCTACCAGTGTTTCCCAAGACAATTGGCTACAGCTTCAACAGTCAGATGTGATTGTCCCTGAGACATCCAGTGCTTTGAAGCAAGTGCACCTTTAATCAAAAATATGTATATACTCATGATTTTTGCCTTACAATTTGTGTGTCTGAATCTGGAAAAAAGGTGGAGCCAGCATCCATGGCAGATAAGTTGTTTGTTGGGAAAAGCCTTCTCCCAAACTGCTGGTGGGAATTGATCCTGTGTTTTTTGGTGGGTGGTATTTTATGGCACCCTGACCAGAAGCTGACCCCCGAAGAGTGTGCACAGTCCCAGCAGCCAGGGATTTGGGTCTCCTTAGTGTTATTAGTAATACTATTTCTAAATCCTCAGGAAAATTCTAAAGAGCAGAACCAGAGGTCGGACACCTTGTTCCCATTGACTTTTAATTGCAATACTTGTCCTAGCTGCTCCTTTGGAAACGTCAGCTCATAAAAACTAGAATTTCCCAATGACCCTAAGCAAATGCAGAACTTGTGCAAAGACCTACATTTATGTGGTCCCCTGGAAATCCTCCATTTGTTTTGCTAACAATTTTTGTTATAATTTATGTTTTCCAAACACTGGCATAGAATTCTTAAGAAAAACACAATCTGCTTGATTTTCCAGGTGGATTTAAGCATTGAGTATGTGAGCCATGAACTCTGGAGAACACTCCCTGAAGGTCAGCAACATCAGGTCAGGCTCTGCAGAGCTCCCTGTGAGATGTGGGATGCACCTCAGGTTAATCAGTTGCAATCAGCTTTCCCTGAAACTGCACATAAAGTTAATGCGTATCAGAACTCAGCAAGACTATTCAAATTACTTCAATTTCCCAGTGATTTATGATGTAGGTTTCTAACATCGTTGGTTATTTATCTGTCCTCCTAATGTTGTGAGCCAAAGCAAAGAGGGGAGAAACAGATGCAGTAAAACTATGTTTGAGCAAAGGGTCAGATGTTTTCAGAGACAGTACATGTTGGATAGAAGGGTAGTGAAGGACTTGAAAGTCAAAAACCAAGAAGAGATATCAGTCCAGTCCAGAGTCAAAGAAAGTGAAAGCGTCTTTCCTCATTTTTTTTCCTACAAAGGATGATTTCCTGACTCTGGAAGATGGATTCTATTCATTCAAGTAGTTTTCCAGGGTGTATTTTATGTTGCAGACTAGAAGTTTTTTACAACATGTCACTTATAACTTTTCATAACCCTAAAAAGTTAGGCTTTTTAGTAAAAGAAAAATTCACTTCAGTCACAGCACTTAGAATAAATGGGCCAAGTTTTGTTCTCATTTACAGCTGTGCAACCCTCATCCTTAGTGCATGAAATATTTGAGCTTAGTAGAGGTTGTGGATGAAAGACCTGGGGTTCCAAAATGCACCCTCAGATGCATGTGTGTGGCTAGGACTGAAACCAGTGTGACTCCCATGTGTACATCCAGGGTAGACTTTGGCTTGTGATTTTTATTGTTTGCACTATTGGATAAAATTGATTCCAGCATTACATTTCTCAGTCAGAGTTATTTCTACATCATCATGCATCAAAATATTGGCTCTGATCTCTTCTTCTTGATGGTAGCTTTGAGGAGTATTTGTTTTCTGATTAGTTTGGGCCCAGCATTAATCATTCTCAGGCTTCCTCTAACCTTTTTTTTTTTTATTATTTTACTGATGGCAGATTTAACTGTTGGCTCACCTTTATTTCCAAAACAGATGAGTTTTATTGGTCTCTAATATTAGCCAGATCCAACTAGTTGATAAAGTTAAACCAATGTGGGCCAGATGCTCAGCCTCAAACTGCAGCCCTGTTGATCTGGTACCCTGTCTGGGAGAGCCTGACAAGGTGCTCGGGCAGGAGGAGAGCCCCAGCTCATATGTGCAATCATGTAGAGCTGAAGGTCTGGTTCTTTGGCTTCTTTGGGTGCTCTGAATCAACAAAGAGACCTAGTAAATTCACTGCTTTGTAACTAGAAGGAAGATGACCTTTCAGGGGGTGTGTTTTAATAGTTGGAGAGGTGTATTTCATAGAATTGTTAGGATTGAAAGGGACCTTTATAAGTAATCTAGTCCAACTCCACCCTGTAATGAGCAGGAACATTTTCAACTAGATCAACTTGCTCAGAACCCTGTATTTCTTCATATTGGTAGAAGAATGATTCTGAACAAGACAGTAAAATCTCTGGCAAGGAGCTGTAGGCTCTTCTTGAATCAGTATGTTACATCTCCTAATGATTTTTATCTTTGAAACTTGTGTCAGTCTCTAATCTAAAAGCCAGGTATCAGATTCAGGAACACAGGTACTTTTGTGAAAGGCATTTCTTCTTTCTTGTTTTGTTTTTACTTCTTCTGCTTTTCTTTCTCCTGGGGAATGAGAGCAGTGGTTTGTGTGTGGCTCTAAGTCTACAGGAAGTGTTCAGCAGTGCCATTTGCAAGGATTGTGTAAAGGCTCATAAATGAAAGGGGAAATGGGTGCCAAGAGGAATTTCATGTTGCCACCAGGTGGGCTTATGGAGGTTCTGCAAAGTGGATGAAATACCTGAATATTTAGAAACATCTTCTCCAGCAGCCTCAAAAGAGGCAAAAGAAGGAGTGCTACCTCTGTCAGTGCCTGTATGTCAATAGCTGTTACAGGTGCAGCCTCCTGCTGAGCATTCATTTGTGCACTTTGAAGTAAGACAGACCTGAATGCTTTTAAAGTAGACATGAGGCTTATTCAAACTAATTAAGCTGGATTTAAGAACTCCCGGTTCTCAAGTAATTCTTAATTACAGGATCACAGGAGGATTCAAGTTGGGGAGGACTTCAGGAGGTCTCTGAGCAGGAGCCTCCTGCACAAAGCAGGGACAGCTATTGTCTGGGTATTTGGAAAAAGTAAAGATGACTGAAAATACTACCTATCAGATTTTAGTTTTAAACGTGTGACTTCTCTCAGAGCTCATATAGCCTTTAAGAGAAAGCCTAGAGTGCAATATAATGAATTTATTTGTATTTCCATGCCTAGAAATTGTTTTTTAGAACAATTTGCAGCAGAATTTTATGTGTTTCACCTGGTGTGAATTCAGCATCAGGCCCTCAGTGCAGTACAACAGCATTCCCTGGCAGAGAGCAGGTAGGATAGACAACAGGCTTCAAATTAAACAGCAGCATGGCATTGGTTCTTATACCTTTTATGCACTTCTTGCATAAAAGAACTCAGGAAGCCCAAGGCAAGGCAGAAGGACACATTTATCCTGAAGTGCTGGATCTGCAGGTTGCCAAGGCAGTGACAGGTTCTGCACCCATACACAGCAGTAATTTTGCTATGTGTAGATTTTTCTTGATGTTTATTGGTAGTGAACATATTTGTGATGTGGAGATTAATTCCTGCAGAATTAATCACAAGAAGATCTGCAGAGAATGTTTTCCCTCCAAGTGATTTTGTCTGTAGTACATATAACCATTTCCATTTTTCCTGAGAAAGACAATCGGCTCTTTTCATTTCCCCAGTTTATTATGGGTTCTTTGCTCTGTGCCTTGGTCTGTTTGTGTAAAGTCTTATGGGTCTTTGTGCAATGGCTTCTGAACTGAGCTATGAGGTCAGATCATAGACTTCTGGGGAGAACAAAAGGTGCTTTACATGGAAGAGCCCTGTGTTGAATTGTTTTCCTTGTGAACGTGGTAGCAATGTGCTTCACAACTGAGCTTGGTACTTGTGTGCCAAAATGCTGTCAGCCATGGACAGATCTCCCATAATATGAAGAAAAGACCTAGGGAAAAAAAGATCAAGTATTTTGGAATGTTTGGCCCTGTGGGACTTTTGAATTGGGTATGCAAACTTGGCCACAAAATTATCAAAAACTAGCCTTAGCTCAAAACTTCTCAATAGGTGTTACTAAGCTCTGTTTCAAACGGTGCTGCTTGCCTGTGACACCACTTATTGTTAAAGAGGGATTGTGACAGGAGCAGGAAGCACACTGTGAGATACGTCAGGAGCAGCAGCTACCAGCATATCTATGCTGTGCTGGCCAGAGGCTCAGAGTAACACCACAGTGCACACCAGAGCTGTCCTTGCACTAGCTCTGCTGTTATGCCTAATTATTTATTTAGGATAGCTGCTGACCTCATACAGAATGTTTACAATGCTTGTGAGGGTTTTATCTATAAATACAAGACCCAGAGAGTGTTGCTTTTTTCAAGTTTTATCAGGGTAATGCTGTGAGACTGAGTTGTTTCCAACCTCAGATGCTCCTAGAGCCCAGTATCCCAAGCATTGTAGCTGCCACTGCACTTGAATGGCCAGCTTGGACATTTTAATACATCCTTCTCCACAAGCAGATCAATGGAGAACAGTTTCACATATCTTCATTTATCTCAAAGGATTTAATCTAAAAACACCTAAAATTGAGCAATATCTTAATGTTTATGTGCTTTAAAATCTACTGAAAAATCTAAAAAAAAAAAATTCAGGCTAATAATTACACACAAGAACCATGCATGAAGTTATTCTCAAAAAATATGCATTAGCTGAGCAAAAATGACCTTGTCATTCAGCTAGAGCTTAGTTTGGTGCCAGCATTACGCAAGCAATGATAGATCATATGGACCTTGATTGTATCTTAGAGAATTAGGTTGCCCAAAGATTATCCTTATCCTCTGTCAGTAGGGAATGAGAGCTCAGGGCTGTTTAAATAGTGCAAAGAGAATGCTGCACTGAACAGCGTAACTTGGAAATAAGCCTTGGGAATAAGTGCCCATGTGGATAAGCAGGCCTTTTCGAAAAGCCGTGGATGCGCACTGCTGCTCTCGCTGCGTATCATGCATTGTCACTGGTAGGCATATGGAGAGAGGAATGAGTAACCAGTAGCAAATACCATGTGTGTGAGCAGACTTCCCTGCTGCAGTGTAATTCTGTCACTGTCGGCCTCCTTTCAGGCCTCTTCAGAAGAATTCCAGAAAATCAGATGGATTTTAAGCCAGAGGACTGATTACACAGCCGCCAAGTCATAAGGGTAAAGCACTCTATAACTATCCTCCAGAATCCATTAAAGCCCTGCTGAAACATGATCTACCACTGATTAAAGGCGATTAAAAGGGAGAGGGAGAGGTTTTTGGGTTGTAATGCACTGAATGAATGAGATCAATAAATGAAGTGGGGTGACCTGAGAATCAGCCTGTCCTTGCAAATGTTTTAGTTCAGCTTCACCGGGAGAAACTGCATCCTGGACTCTTCCCATCAGCTCCATGGGAACCAGATCAATTTAATGGGTTTGCAGGGAGGGTGGGGAGGTTAGCACTGTTAATGGAAAAATACTGACAACTGTATCAAATGCTGCTGTTAATTCAAAACATTAGCAAAGTCTTCCGAAGTAATGTTTCACCTTAATTGCCTTAGGGAATAATTTAGCTGTAATTGGAGAGTAGCTTAAAGTTATGTGCATTTCTGAAACTCAAGAAGGAAAAGGAACGCAGCAAGGAAGAAATGCCCATCTATTCAGTCTACAGAGAAACCATTAACTTGGCAAAAACACGGGTGAAAGTTCAGTGATTGAGCAAGCTGGCAGCACGGAGTCAGAGAGTAGGGGAATGGAGAAGAGGGCAGTGAACCAGCCTGGTCTTCAGAGACAGGGTTTACACTGAAATCGGTGTTGTGCTGGTGAAGCACAGCAGAAGCATTTGTCAGACAAGACAAAAAAGAGAGATGAATGGGAGTAACAAAGAGGCCCCTTGGAACGTCCAATGAATTGTGAGAGCTCACAAAAGACGCAGGATTGAATGAGGATACTGAAGGAAAGTGATCCCACGTCACGTGTGCTGCTCTTGCAAGGTACAATCCTCCCACCAGGATGTCAGCTCTTGCTGCCTGGGAGATAGTGCCCTTGCTGAAGTTTTCATTTTGTTTTGTGCCCAAGCTGGGAATCCCGCAGGGAGCCTTAACCCAGGGAGCTCAGTTCTTCCTAGATGTGGACAATATCTGTGAGGTTTCTGACTTGGAGTACCCAAACCCATTATATTCTGCTGAAAAACAGCTACATCCTTTCTTGTAGCTGAGAAAGGAAATAGAATAGCTCAAAACAGTATTTCACAACTGCTTAAAGTCATTAGTTGGGCTTGACCTATTTGATAGTAGTGCTGGTACCACATTCAAGCAGGAGTTAGTATTGCAAGGCATATTTGCTGATTTAGAAAATGTGAAGGAAGCTAAGAACAACATAATGTAATTTTTGATGGGGCATTCAGCTATCTGGATTAGGTTTTCCTCCTAATTTTTTTCCTTAAGTACTGATCCTGGTCACTCTTAATGAGCAAGACATTAATAAGCTACGAGAGCACTGGGGAAAAGCGCTGGGCTTTGCAAATATGCAGTCTTTAACCTAAACGTGTTAGTGGTAAAGGAACAAAGCTGGCCTTGCAATGCCAGATGTATTTTACTATACATATTTTATTATACATGATGGCTTTTAAAAGTAGTGTTTTCTACAAGCTCAGAAAGAGAATCAACATCAATTTTACATGGAATAACTAGAGTAATAACAACTTAGAAGTTATTCTAAATATTATTCCAGATGAGAAAGTGATGAGCTGGCATAGGTTTCTTAATATCCTGAAAACTGAGATTAGTGTGCAACAGTGTGCTGCTGGGATTATTCATCATTCAGCCTTCTACAAGAGATAAAGATTACTTTGAGAACACCTTATCAAAGAAATGTCATGTAATTTCTACTCTTCTCATGTTGTTTTCTTGATAATTGCAACTGCTTTGAAAATAACTACTCTTAAATGAAAAAGATTTTACATAATTATATAACGTTTAAAATTTAAAATGGAGGGAAACACTGCAGAATGACTCCTCATTATTTTAGACCCTCTAGGTCCCAAAGCCACTGCCAGAGGGTGTGGTGTTGCACTTCATTGGTTACAGGGTCAGTAGGAACCATCCCAGCACTGGGGCCACAAACCTATTGCCACAACCTGAAATCTGTTCAGACATTTTCTCTCAGGACTGTCCGGACTCTTTGAAATGCTGAGATGTGGAAGTCAGCACTCTTTCTAATTCAAAGATCAAATTGAATGATTAACCAGCATATTAACTAAGACATCCTTTTTTTCTCCATTCTCAAATGGCAGCTAGAGGATTAGAGTGAACATGAACTGAAAGCACTCGACTTCGTACACATGCAGAAAAAGATTAAATGTGGGTAGGATTCCTGTTCTCTCTTACCCTACCAGCTTCCATAAATTATTTTCTTTTTTTTCTTCAGGCCCAAACCCCACAAAAAGACAAATAAGCCTGCATTGTGTAAACTTGTTTCAAATATACAGCAAAAGTCAGGAAAGCATGCAGTAAAATAATCTTAATTTCGGGTTCAGCTTTAAAGTTCTAAACCTCCTGACAACATTGCACAATCTGAAGTAATTTCCCAGTTGGAAAAAGACGTCCCTAGGCAGATTCAAGCCAGGAACCCTGCAGACTTGACAGCTGCACAGGAGCCAACAGAGAGTGTGCCTGAAAACATTCTGAGGTACTGAAATAGTCAAATTCTTCCAACAGTCCTACAGTCCTACTGGTCTGACTTCAGATAAGCGCCAACTTGTTTCACATCTAAGTGGCTGTCAAGGAGGTGAGAATTTCACAGTTTTGTTTTATCATGTGCTACTTTTTTGCCTCCTTATGCAGTCTAGGAGAAGCCCCATAGCAAACAGAGATTAAGATGGTGTCTTAAATCTAATTGACTTGGAAAATTTTACTAATAGGACCAACCCAGGAGACACTCAGCAGTGTCAAAAAGGAAGTGCATAGTGTTCTTTTCTTTCTCAGCCTTTTCAACAGATCTCTAACTTACTTAAATATGTTAAAACTCTTGTAACTTTGATCTACTACTTAATATGAACCATTCCTGATTCACCCAGGAATGGGAAGTGATTTGTGATTACCATGCCAGGATTCTCTGCAGCATGTGCTCTTCCAGTGGCACAGGCCTTGTGTAATGAGAAATCTTCCAAGGAGTAGGAATGGGTGAATTCATCACCCAGAGCCATAGCCTGTAATTGGTTCTAATTTTCTCTTCAAGGGTTTTGGTTTTGTTGTTGTTGTTGTTTTGGGGGGTTTTTTTAGGAAAAAAAAATTCCTGGCCTCAGATTGTCTCCCTGAGAGCACATTTGTTAATCTAAAATACCAGCACAAACCCAAATCACAACAGGATGCATTTTCAGTCAGTCAGCGGCGCAAGTACAACTCGGGTGTGGTACATACCATTATATAACAGCCAGTAAATAATTGCAGAAAAACATCAATGAGCCTTAAGCACGTGAGTACCAGCTACTTTACAGAGCAAGCACTGTCCCATGGTGTGACATCCTCCATGGCACAGTGTGGTTCAACACCATTTACTGGGAAACAGCTATGCTGCTCTGCACCAGCTGAGGGCTGGGCAGTGCAGGCTGACCAACAGCTTCTAGAAACAAAAGGACAATTGGTCACATTTCTAGAAACTGAAGTGGAAAATCTCCTGTTGAAAACACAGGTACTTATATGACCAAATTCAGACAAGAACCATTTCAGTCTTTGAGAGAGAATTGCAAATAATGGTGATTTCTGAGTAGGAGTAATCACCTAGGAGACAGTTTCCTCACGGGTTTGGAAATCAGCAGTGGCAATGGCAGCAGTAGCAAGAGTTTCAGGCCTCTGGTCCTTGCTGTTTGGAAGACCTAGAGGATACATCCTTCTTTTTGATGGCCATTTACATCTCACTTAGTGGTAGATTCTGCCTGTCAGTCTGCAAACCTCTAGGTAGAATGCTAGTTGTATTATTTCCCAGAGATCACTGTAAGATGAGCTACACAAATACAGATCTCAAGGAGAAATAATTGTAGCTGCACAGAAGAGACTATATTTCAGAACTATTTAAGGACTTTTAGTTGCAGAGGGGTACTTGTGCATTTCTTATTTTCACTGTCAGTCAATTTGATACCCAAATGGACCACTTTTTTGAGTAAAATCTCTATACTTCTTCCACGAAAGAGAGAAACAGACTCCTGAAACATCCTGGCATGATAAATGCAGGGATGTAGTACCTCCAACTTAGTAACTGCTGTCTTCTCGGTAGATTTGAAGCTGTAATGAACAATTACAATGAAGGAAATACATGCCAAGTAACATTGGGAAGGAGCATCTGTGGGATTCTCAGGACAGTTTGGCATTGCCTGGACATAGTTTCAATTAACTGAGAAGCAGATGAACCAGTGTCAGAGGGTACTGCATCTTTCTTATGGGAAGTGTAAATTCTGTGTGTTGAAAAGTGTAAGCACAATCAAGAAACAGCAGTCTGCAGTCAACAGAGATGAGAAAGGAAATCATGACTGCTTGGGATTCCAGACATTTAAACAAATGAGAATAACATTTCTAAGCAACAGAGAGATAGAAGAATGAAAAACATGAGGAAATGGCATACTGTGATTTAAAAATAGCCCAGGACAGCCACGCTGAGCATGGAGGGAGCTGTGCAGCTGCAGGATCACTTCTGCCTTACATGACTTGGGGCATGCACCAGAGCTTTGAGTTCTTCCTCCATCCCAAATCTGGGAACTTTAATGGAGCACTGACGATGAGGATAGAGGGCCAAGTTATGTAGTTAGAGAAGAGTCAAGACACATGTAACTTCAGGCTCTCTGGGATGGAAGGGGAAGACAGTGCAATTTCAAAGGAATCACTAGAGTGGAAAGAATATGTGGAAATTCCTAGTTCACAACTGGAGCTACGTAAAACTTGGCCCTTGTTCTTTTCAGAGATTTGCTGTTTTCTCTTTTATGTCAGCTCATGCAGGCTTGCACCCTCTGGCTTTTCTTTTGTGTTCTGGGAATTGAATAAACCCTGGAAGTAGTGAGAATCATCTGGTCTCACAACCTAACCATGCAAAATCCCCTGGCTGGACTGGTTTTGATGTGAAATCATAAATCAGTCCAGGTTCACACAAAGGGTTTCTGAGCTGCAGCAAACTTCAGACAAATGTGAATTTGGCTTGCTACTATTTTTATTTAAGTTTTCCTCTTAATTTCATTCCTTCTATGTTTTTTTAATTAACAAACATCTGGAAATTGCATAAACTGTATTAATGGATTACTATCTTCTCCCTTTCTCCCCTCTCTTGGTGTATAATTAACTTTTCCTTTTGCTCCCTTCTTTTCTGTTCCACACACAAATGCACTTGAAAAAAGCATTCAAGGAAGATTGTTGTTAGAAGGACCACAGTAGCTTTAGGACTCAGAAAGAATGTATTCACAGGTCACACCAAGTAGGGAGCTGGAGTACCCCTCTCTGTGAGGTCTAATTTGCTATGTTTGAACTATCAATCTGATAGTTCTGATAGACAGTACTGATCTTATAATGAAAAAAATAGATAATTATATTACCGTTTTGCATGAAGATCATGAGGAATAAATATATTCCTTTAGGTAGACCATTGACCAGTCATTAATTTTACTTGCGCTTTTCTTATTGTCACAGTTCCATCAAACTCAAAGCTCAGATGCTTTTATTGCACATTCAAAGAGTTAAGAGGAATAAAGTGATAGATGTAATTTAGTCATACTTTTAAAAAGCTTTTCACAGAGACCTTCACAGAACACTAGATATGCCTGAAGAGTTTGAGGTCTGTGAGCAAACACAGCATCAGCAATCCTATTCCAGTGGATTTAGAAGTGATGTGGTAATGAATTGTGTGGGGAGAGAGTGCAGGGAGTTGAAAATGGGTGGGGAAAAGAAAGACACTAAGCTGCCAGTGGCTCAGTGCTGGGCCCAAGCTTTCTATTGCCTTTCCAAATGCTGAATCATATAAACAAAATATTTTTCTTGACTTTCTGTGTATTTTTTAAGCACCTGTTATAAACTTTATGAAAACAAGTAACACAGAAAAATTTACAGCTGTGAAAATATATTTTTAATGCAAAATTTCATTATACCAAGGTCTCTTCAGACAATCCAGTGTGTTTTATAGCCATCATGTTTCTATTTGACTGATATATAAGGCTCATGCTGAGGTATGAAGAGGAAGAAGAGTAGATTCCTATGAAGATCAGCCCAGAGCCAAAGTCCTAAAAATCTCCTTTCTAAGAAACCCTTTCCACATCTGTATCTGTAATTGCTATAGGTTATGTAATTTTTTAAATCAGTCTCTTTCATTATGTTTGAGCAGTTTTGTCCCTCTCTTTTCCTATTTGAAAAGACAGGAGCAGGAATGTGTCTGGCAGAGTAGGATGATACTGTAACAGAAAAACCAAATGATGCTTTGAAGCTTTGTGGCTTAGCAGAGATTTTTCATTTTATAAGGAGATGCTATTTTTGTATTACTGGTCCAGCTTATATTTCTGGTTGTTGGGCAGGGCAGTTCAAATTCCCTTTGATTCTATATTACTTGATCTTTAACTACCAGTTTTGAAAGATAGTTTGGTCCTGTAATTTTTCTCCATCCTTTTTGCATTCATTATTATTTCTTAGCCATTTCACATTACACTGTGAGGCACAATCTTCCTCTGTGTGTCCCCTCATACTTCAACAATGCAAGGACAATAATAATGATAATATCTTCCTTCTTGCAGTAGACTATGTCAAAGGTGTTTTTTTAACTTTTCTAAGTCTTGCTTGGTGAAAGAGTCAAGAAAAAAGCTGTTTGGGGTCAGTCAAGCCCTACAGCCAATCTTAAATCTGTGTGCAGCAATGGCACTAAATAATGAAGAAACAGCTTGGAAATGCTGGCACAGAGAAACCCTTCTCTGTTTAATTCATCCTGCTTCCCCAGCAGCTTTCAGCTCATGTTTATTGTGGTTTGTTCTAAGTCCTCCATGTTTTCTTCTTGCCTGCTAAAAAAAGTAAGCCACTGGTGGCAAGAGCTCTACCACACTGAAGTGTAACTACAACAGAAGCATTTGTGAGCCTGTTGCTACTGTTGTTTTATGGGGCTTTTTTAGTGGGGGTGGAAAGAAAGATTGCACAAAGTTTGGGAGTTAAACTGAGCTCTTTGTGTGGCTAAAGCATTTTTAACCTTCTCATTTACCTATTCACTGGAGGAAGACACAAGACTGTACCTACAATAAAGGCATTTATAACACATCAGACTGCCCAGGGAGAGTCCTTCACTTTTCTCTTTGTAATTCAAAACAGCATTTGCATCCTTGCTGGAAGTGGAGCCCTCCTCAACTCTCCCTCACTCTTGGGAAAGGAAGTGCTGAAGGATGGAACAGTTAAGCATACATGAACCCAAGCATCTCCTGTGCAGGGGAATTTCACAGGAGAAAGGCATCTGTTGTGCTGAAATAGCTGCTCTCCAGATATCAGCTTTTTAAATATCAGCTCTCCAGCTGATATTTAAAGCTGCAGGCTGTCTGTCACTCTTTTAAGATCTTGTTTTTTCTGTGAAGGAGCTAACACCATCCTATAACCCAGACAACAAAGATCTGTGTGGGGTTTACCATATATTAAGTGCTATGCAAAGCTGTCTGCAAAAATCTTCATATGCATATTGATTTTATTAGAGTAACAAAACCCTTTTAGAGCAGGTTTGATTTGTTCCTGTTGTTTGCTTCTGAGTCGGTCCTCACTAATGCCTTAATACAGGAGGAGAAACAAATATATTTTTATTTTTGTTTACCTTGGACTCAGACCTCAAGCTCAGTAATACTAATATTAATATTAGTCTGTAATGGTAATATTGCTTCACTGGCCCAAATACACCTGGATCAGGGGCATATAACATCAAAGAAAAACATCACTTGCACATAGGTATGAAAGCAAGAAGCTCTCTGAGCACGTCCTACCTGTGTTTACGCGTCCAGTCCAGTCCAGTCCACCAGAGTAGTGCATTGGTCAGGCATTTCCCACTGACTGGGGCAATGCAAAGAGCATTTATATCTCTTACTCAAAAATTCACCCACATTTCCTCTGTCAGCGTTGATGCAATTTGGGTTAAGATTAGTGCAATTTATCATGAATTAGGAAAATCTATTCCCTCTGCCCTGTCAAACAGGGGATAAAGGGCTGCCACACCTTCCCAGTGCTAAGAGTTATTTATTTATATCCCCCTGTGTCCTGCATTATCAGATTTGACTGGCCCTATAAGTCATCTCTGCAGCAAAAGTTACTATTGTTTCAATGAAATTGTGCATTTCTTTAAGCTCAGATGTAACATTTGGTTCAATGACTGATGCAACTTACCACTCAATTTCTCAGAATGGCTTAATAACAAACTGCATGAAGAAGCAATCCACTTTTGTTGGGGTTCATTTGTACTGAGTAATTATGTCAATATTCTTCTTTGCAGTCTCAGGAGAAAATAATGTAAAGGAATTCATAGTTCTTGTTTTCAACCTCTGATAATTTAGAATGTGCTAGTCAACCTTCCTTTTTCTTTCTGAACAAATCACATTTTGCATCCTAATATGATGGTTTTAATGATGCATTTACTTTTGACTTTATTGCCATTTCACTATCATATCTAGACTCCTTTATGGTTTGGTTTTTGGGGTTTTTTTTCCATTTAAATAACCAAGATCCAATTCACATATCTTTTAAATATGGAAGTTTTTTTAAAAAAGAAGTAATATAGTCAGTGAAGATGATAAGGTCCCATGGAAAGGTACTTGGATGAGAGCCAAGGAAAACTAGACTTGGTTTATCATCTTCTATTGACCACTTGGGAAGTTCTTAACAAGCCACCATATTTCTTTGTGCTTGTTTCTTATTTCACTCTGAAGAGAAACTGAGGCACAGTTGTGGTTTCTTTCCTTTTCCCTACACTAAGTGTGAGAGAACACAAACCTTTTTTTATGGTTTTATAATGCAAGTGAGCAAAATGTGATAGTCCAGTGTCAAAATACTCGCTTTTCTCTAATGGGAAAAACAGTGGAAAGTCAATTATGTTGAACATATCACTGTGCATGTGCAATTAATAGTACCAACACAAGCATTCCTGGATAAACATTTTTCACATCAGTAACTCACAAGTCTCTCAATTTTTAATCAGACAGACAGTCATGAACTTCCTTGCAATAAATTCCATCTGGTCTTGCTTGGCCTGAGTCTCACCATGAGCCTCAGAAAAGCTATAGCATGAACAATGAGCTGAGAAACAGAGAGAAGGTGCAGGTGAGCCCAGCAAGACCCCAGGGCTGCCTGCCTGGCAGCTCACAAAATGAGGGTGCTCCTCACCAGCAGCACTGCAGAGAAGAGCACCTGAGAGCAGCTCTACTCATAAATATGGGGATTTAGGTTACCTCCCCTTCCTTCCTTCCCAAAGTTGAGCATTGTCTCTCTGCTTTGGCTCAGTTCTTTGCTCTGAACCAAAGGGAGCATTTTTACAATATAATCAGAATAATCAGTTAGTAGCAGCCCCAAAAAGTCATTAGAAACCACTGTTTCCCACCTGTCATGTCTGGCCCCTTTCAAGAGGGCATGTGGGTTGGTCTGGGGTTACGGGGAACCTCCTGAGCTTCACACAGGTTTGTGCCTTGCAGCTCTCCCCTCCAAACATGATGCTCTGCCAAAGGCAGCATGAGGTTGAGGCCTTCCCACCCCCACATCCTCTTCTGCGCCTGCAGGTTGGGGACTGACCTCCAGGTCACTGCTCTTTCAAGTTTTGGGAAGCCTCACTACGCTGAGCAAGACCCTCTTGCCCAAATCCCAGATGGTGACATGTAACTGAGAGGTACTGCAGGGGGGAGGTGGGGAGCTGTCTACTGTCACTCTGGAAATGGGATCTCCTCCGACCAGATTAATCTCCACAATCTGGGAAAACATGGTTTCAGTTTGCTCTTTTGTAACAGCAATCCAGTGTTGTCAACTTAGATTATAGACCTGAATGGTCAGATTATGCTGTCAAAGGCTTATTTCTGACAGGCTCTGTCGAACAGGCCAGGTGTCACACCTCCTCTTGTTCTTTCCATAGCTCTTTGAGCTGATATTTTACACCCTGCTAAGACTGAAGATGCCCTGAACCAGACTTGAGCAGCTGAGAGGAGGACTAACATGCCTCCCAGAGTGAAGGATTGCTGCTGACTGGAGCTGAGGTTTTCACACCAAAAGCAAATTTACACAGATATATCTTTGAACCACATGCTGGGCTTGAGACCAAGCAACAGAAATAACAACGTTGAGTTTTTTCTCTATTTGGTCATTGGATTTAGATACCTTGAACTTCAGGAAAATTTGAGTTTGGATTTGAAACACCTTGGGATCTGAAGGACCCTGGACTACTGGGAGATGGTATTATGAGCCCAGCAGAGAAGTGTGCAGTCACAATGAGCTGCGGAACCCGGGCTTGTGGTTTCCAGTGGGCCCACCTCCAACCTTTTAGGTTGAAGTTTAATTAATTCAGCTGCAGACAATATCTACTCTGTCCTATATAATTTCATAGAGCATTGCACTGTTCCAAGGCTCATTTGAGTCTACAGTAACATTTTACCTGTTGGAATGGGTTTTTGCTCCAGCTAGTTTAAAGGCATGTTGTGGCAATGAGTAGGTGGGGTGTATTTAGCTGTAATGAAAATATTACCATTCTTGATCTGAGCAGCTGAAGCAAGAGGAACCAGAGAGAGAGAAAACCACCAAGTGGGGCAAGGAGAGGGGCAGATGGGTGGGAATAAGGAGTGTTTCCTTGATGAAGATCTAATGAATTTACAATTACAAGAGAGAAGCACTTTTGGAAAGACAATACATTGATGAAAGGGCATGGACCCCTAAGCAGGGTGATTCTATACAGCTGCCCCATTGCTTAGTAAATAATCATGACAGAAAGGTTACCTAGAGGATTGGGCAATGGCTGCTGCCCAGTGCTCCCTTTTCTGGGTCCTAGGCAGCATGTAGCTGGGCTTGTTGAATCCGTATGTTTTAGGACCCTCTGAACAAAAGTGGACATTGCCCATTGCCAGGCAACATAGCCAAAATATTTCCAATTCCCAGGTGTCCCATTTTTATATTTTCCAAAATAAGTTGCCAGGTTGTTACACTCCAAGGTTTATCACAGCCTGTGGTATTTAGCAGGGAGTATCTCAGATTCACTGTGAATAAACTGTTTTAGAGGTCTACTGTCCACTACATAATTTTAAACCTTTTACCTTTCATCTCATATCTGGAAGATGTTTCCAGGGAATGCTGAGAACCAAGGGCTTAGCGAAAGGAGGGTATAGCTGGTTCCACTGCAAACCATGTGAAGCAGAGTGGCACACTAAAAAAGGAAAAAGCAAAAACAAATGGGTTAAACACTAACTAGTTACTGCTTATAAAATTATTTTCATTTCTAAGTGTTTTGGAGAGGAATATCAGTATGAAATGCCTTGGCTGAAAGAGAGAAAAGGAGACACGTTGGCATCTGAGACAACTCTCATCAAATGCTGACCATGGCAAGCCCCACTTCCAACTTGCTCTGTGCAATCACCCACTTTTAAATGCCACAGCTCCATGCAACAGGGAATGCAAGCAGGGCACGTGGTTGTACATCTGCTTCACAGGGAGGTTTGTGTGCCTTGCACTTGGGATTCTCGGCACTGCTGCGCCTCTTGTGTAACAGCTGCTTCACTCCGAGCAAGCGGAGAGTCCTTCCCTCCCCCATATGTTCGGTTGCTAATTGCAAACATGAAGGGATGACATTCTGATGCCTGCTTTTTTCAAGTTCACACTTTCAGGCAGTCTGCTTCCAGTCTGAATTGCCTTCTTTTCATGGGTGTTTCTATGTGAGCAGTTTAGACTATTCCACCTAGCAGCTTTCATAAATTTAGATGCTATGGACATCCATGGTGGGCTTTTTTAGCCAATTTTTAGAATTATTAGGTCCATACTCATTTTGGAGTGAGCAAGAAGCAGAGAACATACAATGTGCTGGACACTGAGCTGTCTTTGCATAGAAGAATGCTAGGAGACCTCAGTCTACTGAAGGCTGAGGCCACAGATCTTTACAATAGACTAATAAAGTGTTATCTTGTCAAAGAGAAGATTTTCCTCCAGGTAACTTGTTCTTTTGTCATGCTCTACTCATCCAGCATAGAGCATTGTCACTTTGCCCATAAGGGTATCGATATTAGTTCTGATTGTTTCTTTCTTTATGAGACTTATTTGGCTCTAAAAGGATGCAGTTGTTTGCCCACTTCTGTTTCCCTGCCCATATTAGCAATAAGTGTAGAATAAGCCAATTATGGTAAAGCATTGCCTCTGCAGCTCTCAGCCTAGCAAGAAAACATGTTTCTTTTTGTGACAGCTGGGGAAGAGACCCCCAGACAAGAAGTTTTTGTTCCTGATCCTCCCAACTCTCCCGCCTTTCTAAAGCTAGGTCACATCTAGTCTCTGACCTGTTTGTCACTCCCCCCACCCCACCAAGCTGCTGTGAACATCTCCTGCCCCAGTCAGTTAAGGGTCTCTAATTAGTGACATAATAGTTAGGCAATGAATGAACCAAACCTGCAACATAATGAAGGATGAACATTGTTAGTGAGTCACTCTGCAGCAGGGATCCAGCACTGCTGGAGTGTTTTTTCCCCAGCAAGCTGCAGCTGGTTGTAAGTGGGGTGTATCTTTTATATATTCTGCCTCAGGGGCAAATTGCTTCAAACAGGACTTTGCTGCACGGCAAGGAGAAAACAATCATTTGTTTGTAGTTTTCCTTTCAAAGGGATGAGTCTAAAATATCCTTTTCTGACTGAGCAAAGCAAAGTAGTACCTTCAAGGCCAATTCCTTTCTTGCACTGGAAATTTTCAAAGGAATTACTGGATTTGTCCATGCAGGGCACTCACTGAAGGGGGTGTGTCTGTGCCCCAGGCTGCAGGCAGCTGTGTGCCCACAGAGCGAGCAGGGAGCGGTGACAGGCGTTCCCATGTCACCCACCACAGCCCATTTTGCCATTACTAGTGGAAGACACAATGTGTATTAACACCTCTCTGATTACTGGATAAAGCTTTTCTAGGGTGAGGCTCAAACCAGTAACACTGTACACAATTGACTTGGGTTAGTGGTTTACCTCAAAAAATGGAGGAAATCATTTAGCTCTTTAACCAGGAGATTACCACAGCCATAGTGGTTTTGCAGCAGCATGGGTTTGGTTGGTATTACTTAGAGATGGAGAAAAGGGAAAGTCCTGCGGCAGAATTCAGGGATTTTCCATCATGGCCTTGAGTGGGCAGCAATTGTTGCTGGGTTTTGGGGATGCCAAAATCCACAACCAGGGCATCCCAGTGGCAGCTGCAAGGAAATCAGCATCATACCCACCAACATGTTTTTTTCAGCAGATCTATTTATAGCTTGAAGCTGTCTGTCATCCAAACTTCCTACTATCCAAGATGCAATTTGCATGAGATCAGTCAGGTTTGGTGCTCTGGGGATTGCACTGGACACCCCCAAAGAGGATGGAGGGGCTGCATGGCAGCGAGACACAGCAGGTAGAAAGCAAAACTCTGCCCTGTTTCCCACCTTGGGAGCCTCACTGAGCAATAAGCAGATGCCTACCAGTCCTGGCAGACCATCACTCTGCGGATTTCGGGTGTGTGAGAGCCTGCAGGTCAGGGAGAAATGGGACTCACAACAGATGTCTTTGTCTCAGTGAGTCTAATTTAGTTTACTTCTCCTCTGGTGAGCAGAGAGACAGTTTTCTCTGTGGAGAGATACAAAGCAGCTAAGTTAGGTGCTCACTCTGAACCTTCCTGTAAAGGGTGCCTTTTTTCTTCATTAAACTTGAGGAAACTAATCTCACAGGATTTTCTGGCTCCCGTTTACATCCCTAGTATCACCTGAGTTTCAGGTTGTACATGCTTCATGTATCCTCTTGCATGTTCTCCAGGAGTACGCTGGAATTTCTTGGGATTTGAAAGGTTTTACTGTGTTTCCACTTAGTAAAAAAAGTTGAGTGTTGCGTTAATCAAAGGGCCTCCAGACACAAAGGAAATAAACTTCCAGATAAAGCTTTGAGGAGCCATGGATTGTGCTCCACATTGACATGGAAACCCACCAACTACAGAGTTTGTAAATAATGTGGAAGTAGATTATGGCACTTTTTATGCCTGATGATAGTGTTTTAGAGAGGCTGTGACAAAGTGGCCTGTCCCTTTATGAGTCCATACAATTTTCATACACGTCTGGCCCTGGAAATGGGATCTCTACATGGAGTGGGGAGAGAAGGGCCTCATGCAATTGGTAACACAGAATAAAACACACTAGTGAGCCTGTAAACTCCTTAGGTATCTCTCCATCTTCAGGCCATACATTTAAGCCTGGTCAGGCCTAGTTACACATTGCAAGGAAATGGCTAGATCATCCCTAGAAACCTGCAAGGGCAAACCTGAAGGAGTAAGTAAACCATTGCAGCAGCCCTGACACACACAAGAGAAAGGATCTCCAGATACCTGCTGCATGCAGAAGCAAGGTCCACCTCCTGTGTTAGAGAACAGCACCCCTGAAAGAGACTCTTGGTTCTGGCAGAGTAAGGAAAGACAACAGCTACCATATGGGGAGAGCAGCAAGAGCTCACTGGGCTTCAGGGATCCTCAGTGATCAGAAGTAGGACACTGTAAGCCCACAGAGTATGCTTACAGTCCAGTTCAGCAGAGTCACAGAAAGCATATCCCATGGCTGTACATGGCCTAAACACTGCTGAGATTTTGTCTGTCTGTCACTGAAATCTCTGTACAACAATAAAAAACTGAGACATATAGTTAAAATACCTCCAAAAGATAGGAGGACACATAAGGTATATTCCCCACAGTACCAGCTCCTGTCCCAGCTGGTTCTCATCCAAACTAAAAGTGCTCTAGCATTTTATAGGAGGAGAAAAAAATTAATTTCCAGGGAAGTGAGAAGATTCTTGGAGAGTCCCTCTGGAACAAGCATTATCTGTCTGAGCCATATGCAGTGAAAAGGATCCTACCTCGTCCACCTCTGCTGTATCATCTACCTTACTCTAAAAATAGCCTTCCAACACTGAAAGAACTCCACTTCTGTTCTCAATCCATGTGTTTTTCCCGCCTTGAATTTGTGCAGTGCTGTCACCTGTGTCAGATGTGCAGGCAGAGTAAAACAGCCATTTGTACTGACTGTCAGAGGGAATTAGCTCAAACAAAAACTGCTGTCTCACAATGAGCAGGACACTTTGCTCTTCTCAGATTTCCATTTTGGTCCTGAGTTAAGCTGGGTAACTTTTCTGCTTACCCATCTTACCAAGCTTTGCAGGTACAAAAATATTTGCTCTGTCAGAGCAGAGAGCAGCCACTGTTTGCCATAGCTTCAATTCCTTGAAAATGTTTTCTTGTGTCTTCCCATTCTCTTCTCCTTCAGCTAAACTCCCTCACAATAAGCCTTTGTAATGCAAACACCTTAGTATGACATGTTAGGATCTGTTCCACAGAGCCAATTTAGACAAGAAGCATGCTTGTAACTGTGTAATTGAACAGCGCTGATATGCTTGTGCCAGGGAACATTAACGTCTTCTAAACTCTCAATAGTTTCACATTCATGGTATTTTTCCAGATGGATTGTAGCTGAAACTGTATCTTTAATGTCCTTAAGATACAGCACAGCAACCTATAAACTTATTGAGCTCCGCAGAGCATTGGGTGGAAAAGCATTTGCTGTGCCAGATTTCTCCACTAAGTATTTCTCCTGACAGTGGCATGTTGAAAAAACATGTAACCGTGAGATCTGATAGTTACAGTGCTTTTGGAAAGAAAGAATAGTGCCATGAACAAACGTTAACCTACAGTGATTGATTTACTTAAGTTTTAAGCAGTCACGCTGAACCTTCAGATAAATGTTTATTTAACATTGAAAATGTGTTGTTCATTTTCATGACACAACAAACAAAGTCTCTGTACTTGCTGGGACATAGCAAGGTTAGCTAAGTTCTCTGCCTTCAAAAACAGAGCCCTAGTACTAGGGAAGAATATGAAAACCTACTTTGCCATTTAGTGGGATAACACTTCAGGTTAGTCTCCCATTTATGGGTTTGTTTGAGAAGCTGAGGAAAGGGATTGTCCCAAACAAGATGAGAGATACAAAGAAGTACTCACCAGCAAAGTGTAGTACTTTATAGGCCTGGTCTAACACCTGTTAATCCCCTTTTTAGTTGAATGCCAAAGTAATTAATCAAAGTGCTAATTTTGGAAGGGGGAGGTTTCAGCGGTATTCTGAACTTCTACCCTTCTACCTCTGTCTGTCCAATCTCCAGACAGGGTAACCAAGATGTTCCCTTGATGCCATCAACAAGAGAAGGTGCTCAGCACTTCCACACACCAAGGGTGCATCAGAAACAGCCTGTCAGATGGATCAGAGGGTGTCCTGTGCTGTGAAGCACCAGGGAACCTTGAGCAGCCCCTCAGCATTGACTTGCTCTGCAATGGGAAGTTCTGTGGCACTGGAAAACAGAGGCAGTGAATTTAATGCTGCTAGAGTTGCCATTGAGGGCTTCTGGTATCTCCGTGTCTTTTTGGGTCTTTGTTTGTTTGTTTGTTTTATGGTGAAGAAAAGTCTTGTCAAGGTAGAATGACATACAGCTGTCAGGGGACAGGTAATGTCAGTGGTGCTGACACCTGTCAGGATGATTACTAAAGCATCTACCAGGCCAGAAGAATTTTAGGAACATGCCCTAGGGAACCATTTTCTGGGATAACTGGGGCCAGACTCCCTCATGAAGTCAAGCACCCCAGATACAATCTAGCATGGGCACATGCCATGGTGCAGACTATAAAGTACTCTTTTGACTTCACATTTTCATCATCTCCTTCAGGATGGCTGGAAACTCTCTCTGAAAAAAACCATCATGCCTGGGAAATTAGAAATCTTACTCTCCTCTGGCTGCTAGAAAATTGCAAGGTTATTGGTAGTGCTAAAGGGGAAAGCAGGAGAGTTCTCTTCCCCAGCAGTGTGTTCTCCTTCTGTTGTCCATGTTCTTCAGTTTGAGATCAATTAGGAAGGAAGGATAGGTGTCAGGGCTGGATCCTGATTCTTGTCCAGCAGGACAATTCCTACTGGAGAATTATGGAGCAAGAAGGTTGCACACAAGGCCCCAGAGCTGGCTTGTGATTGCACTGGATCCAAATGCTCCCCCCCTCAAAGTTTTTGTCTTTGATTTTTGGGACCAACCCAAGTAGCTGCAGTTGTAGCCTCTTTGGAAAAAGTCAGTCTCTTACAGCACTGATTTAAATCCAGGGTTGGTGGGTAGGCTACTTTCAAAGATGCATGAAAAACAATGAAGAAAATCTTTCAACTTGGCAGTACCTTAGGAGGTCTGCACTTCCCTTGGAAG
This sequence comes from Dicaeum eximium, assembly GCA_013396995.1. Lineage (NCBI taxonomy): Eukaryota > Metazoa > Chordata > Aves > Passeriformes > Dicaeidae > Dicaeum > Dicaeum eximium. Next base: position 4,381,073 of record VWZP01009871.1, on the reverse strand, counting down.
TTGTCTTGAGTTCTCCACATCAATAAAAAATGTTGAAAAATCACAGTTCTTGAGAGATTTTCTGTAACATTCCGATTGCAGGTGGTTTTGTTTCTGTTCTTCTATACAGTGCTCTTCTGAGGGAAAAAGAGCAAAAAAGTAACCTAAATTAAGATATCTGCAATAAATCCAGTAAATCCTTTAAAACTTTATATAAGACCCATATTTCCATATAGACCATTTTGCATTCATTAGAGTCTACATGGGATTTACTTAATGAGTAAGTAGAGAAGAGCACAGATAATCCCTCCAGGCCTCAGTCTGAAGTTCTTCTTCATGCAAAACTCCAGTGACGTCAGTGAGTCATTTCACCATGTAAGCATTTCAGTAGTGGCCCTATCAGATTAAATGCAACTTTGCCCAAGATTCTACTTTGTGAAATTATAGTAATCTCAGACCCTGGATCTTCTGACTACAACTAAGGTGCAGAACACTGCCAGTTTAAAAGCATAATAGTATGAAATCTTATCAGACCTGCACTCTATATGCTTGTCTTAGTGTGGTACCAAACTGGCTGCCAAAATGTTTGTGTTTTTGGCCACATGTCATCTTTAATAAGAACATGACAGTTATGGTAAATTTTGGACTAGTTCACCATTAATTATGAATATCTCATACTCCATTTACATAACAACAGCTATGAGCCCTTTCTTTTTTAATTTAGTCAACTCTATAGGTAATTTGGAGTGATCTTGACCATTTTTTTCTTTCTAAACATGCAGCTTGTTGGCTTTGAATTTCAAGAGGAAAGGGAGAAGATTAATTATCCTATTGTGATCTCTTCAATGTCAGAGAACTGCATTTTCCAAAATGCAACATGATTTTACAGAAAACCTGTCCAAATTAGGACAGGGACATTGAATCCTGTGAGGAAGGAGAGGGATTGGGTAGAGAAAAGCCTGCCTTTTATGAGTGTGTGATCTCTCTAGTGGAGGGAATATTGTCAGCGATTCATAAGCTGTTCTTCAGGTCAAAAGCAGTAAGGAAGAAGAATATGTTTCAGTGGTCAGTCAGACAGATCATTAGTCTTTCCATAATCCAAGATGTACTGAAGAATCTGGCTGAAAGGTCAGATCTAGAGAGACTCTGTTTTTCTTTCCCTTCTGATTTTTAATAGATACTCATTTTTGCACACTTATTTAATCTTTCTACCATATCCCCATCCTTGCTCCAAAGTTCCAGAGGAAAAAAAAACTTTTTTCAATGTGCAAAAAACTCACATTAGGATGGAAGAGGAAAAGAAACTGCAAAGCCCAGGTGCCCTGAAAGTGAATATTTAAAGCGAATTTTGCTGGGCACAAACCTCAGTAATTGGATGGATCCTGCGGAAACTGTTTTTTTAGCAGTCTGGTTTCACTACCACATAGGTCCAAAACTGTGTCATCTGAGATATTTTCTCTATGAAAAATTAAATGTGCCTGATTTTTTTTTCTTGGGAGTTTGAATTATTTAAATGAAACCCTATCACCCAAAATTCTGGCAATCTGTAGCGAGGCAGGAAACAAAAACCTTGCAAATCAAATAGGAAAATACATTCCTTCCAAATCCCAGCTAAACTCCAGTGTTTACTGGGCTAAAGTCTTGGAAACATTCCTTTAGAGAAGATAAATCTCTGGGGTTTGTGACTTGTCCTCATCTATGTTGTAACACGATGAGAGCATTGTAAGGTAATAAGCAGAGGTATGCTAATACAATGGTTAAATAATGCCTGACATTCCCAGGGACTCTTGCGCAGGAGTCGTTCTTCCATTGAAAATGCAGGTTGGGCTGATGGACGACAGCACTGCTGTGTCTTCCACAGCCCTATTCACTACCAAGCCACAGAGAATATTTCACACCTGAGAAGCCTTCAGAAGGTTGCCTGATCCGACACCCCCAGCCAAAGCTGGGCCAGTCTTGAGATAAGATGACATTTAGGTCAGCGCCATCGAGGATGTGAGCTTCAATCAAAGTCGGTGAGGGAGCCCTTGATCCGAAATCCGATCCGGCTGCCGAGAGGGTCTCCTGAAAAGCATTTTAATCAGTGCAAAGGCTCACATTGACTTCCGCGGGAGCCAGGTCAGACATCAGTTCAGTGAGACTGCCTGCCACAGTCCAATCACAGGGTAATACAACTGAGCTTTTGTTGGCAGCATTCACGGCGCCAGATTGTGTTCTCTCCTGTATTGGTGTCTATCCAAAATAAGTCCATTCACGTCACTACAGCAATTCCCTACTTGTTTGTGTGTAATTAAGAGAAAGATCTTTCCCACCAGGTTGGTGAAATCACTCAGCATTAAGGGTAGGGATAATCTGTTCATGTTTATCACTGTCAGCATGAAAATATTTAGGATCCTATGCAGGACTGAACTTTTTCTGTGGGTTTCCATGTTGAAGTCATAAAAACATAAAGGTTGCTAATAAGGACTTTTCAAAAATTAACCTCACCTGGCTCTGCATTTCTACCCAGTTTGAGAATACCAAATTTTAAGTCTGTCTGAGTAACTGACACATATTAACTATGTGGGTCCTGACATCTCCTGGGAGCTGTACTGCAGCAAAGATTTGAGCCTGTGCCCAACTCTGATTGATGTAGTAAGTACTGGAGACAGGGCAGAAGAGGTCTGTCCTTCCCATGTCTTCCAGTACAGGTTTTATTCCTGTGATATCATGTAGTGGATGTTGTAAGGCAGAAGAAAAGAATTCACAAGCTTTAGAATCAGAAACTTCTGAGCAAATCCAGAATCACAAGCAGAGCTAAGAGAACCATAGCGAACGAAACCACTGTGACATAGATCCCTGAGGAAATTTTTCCCTGCAACATTTTTCCCTGAGGAAAAATCTCAGGGAATAGGAGGAAAGAAGAGAGCTGGAAATGAGGAATAGGGAAAAGAAGAGAGCTGGAAATGTCAGAGGAAATTTGGAGAAGTAAGAAAAAGGCAAAAATCCTTTAGAATTTGATGTCAGATTTCTCAAATACTACTATATGTGCTATGAGTTTAGCATCATTGCTGCTATGGATGACAAAAGTGCTGAGCATTTTTGGCAGCACAGAATTTCAAAGTAATGCCTCTGTAAAAGAAGTCAATCACCCAATAGAAGTTGCATGGTGTTGTGGTTTAACTCCAGCCAGCAACCAGATGCCACACAGGCGCTGCTCAAAAACGTAGCCCCACAACAGCCACTGTGAAGAAAATCAGCTCGACCCCCACTGAAACCAACACACATGGATACAAATCTTCATTTGCAACACAAGGGAAACTTCTGTTGTAATCTGTAGACTAGATATTTTTGACAGTTAATTTTTGCTAGAAAGGATAATATAGAATAAGCAAGGGTGGGTGGTATGACCCAAAAGGGAGGCACAATTGTGGCTGCAGCAGTGGGAGAGATGCTCAAGAAGAGAGCAATCACATCCTCTGTGAGTGTGACCCAACTCACCCAGACCTCATCTGAGCAGTCAGAGGTAAGCAAAACAGGAGTCCCTGGGAAGTGAAGTGAGCAGTGTTACAGTGTCAACACAGGGACAAGTGGCTTCATTCATGGTGATTTATGTTTCTCCACGCAGTAATGGACATAACAAGATTGCTCTTGGATCTGATGTTTAACTTTGTGAATATCCCTTTCCTCCTGATTAGTATGAACATCTCAGTGTAGGGATGCTTCTAACCATCAACATATAGAGGATCCTGTGAACAAAATGCACAGGAAAGTTGTGTTCCTTAATATTTCATGAGCACTGTGTAAGCATCAGCTGTAAATCGATGCCAGAAGCCGAGCCTTTGTCTTTTTAGGACATATGCAGCAGGTGGTTACATTTCACCTGGGTCACAAGACAGTACATACCCTACTTAACACAAGTCACAGCCAGTGTCTCGAGTGTTGAGGTGATGTTTTATCTTGCTATTTGTTTTGCATCAGGGCCAAGTTCTTGTTCTAATCTCATTGCATTTCTTAAAATGTTCCTAGGACATCGTGTGTTGGTATAATCCTATGATTGCTTGGACCACTCCTTAAAACATGAAAAATGGCTAATAATCCATAATTTAAACTAAAATTCCTTATGTGAAAAAAAGAAAAAAAAAAAAGACTGATCACTAGCAGAAGAATAAACCTGCCATTCATTGTGTGAATTATTTTCCAACCCAAGATCTAAAGCATATCACTGGTTAAGCCTTGAAGTAGGTCTGTGATGTGCATAAGTGAGTAATAAGTGCCTTCTAATTTTTCAGGATCAAACAACTTTGGTCTTGATTTTCAAACATTCTGCCCAGATGAAAAATATTCATGTTCATCTGGAATTTCAAGGATTGGCAAAAAGTCAGCCTTAGGGCTTTGACAGTAAGATGCAAAATAATGACCACTTATTTGAACTCTTATACTTGATTAATTTGAGATGACAGTAGAGGCCAGTGGCTGAACCTGGAGCTGAACCTGGGTGAGCAGATTTCATAACCTTAAGATACAATACTTTTCTCACATAGTGCATCTACTTTCTTACTGAGGTTTTAGGGTTGTATCATAGCTTTGTTCAACTGGTCAGCAACATTTTTATTTGAAAGAGCACACACTGTCATTGTCTACTCTTTAATCATTGAATCAGACTGTTGAAATTTCATCTTTCCAACTAGTATAACTGAGTAAAGAATCAAGCACACAATTCCCATCTCTCTGACTTCTTCCCCGTATTCTGGCTCAGACATTAGAGCTTTTCTGGTAGCTCCTTAGGTTTCAGGCACATGTGTGAGGTTCTCCTTGCTTTGTTGGTTTTAGTGTTATAATGACCCTTTAACTTGGAATTTATTTCACATTACAGTAGTAGAAGGGTGCTTAAAAAACCTGTGGAGGAGAGATGCTCTTTATTTAACTCTTTACAGATGTCACATTAGTCATAACAGGTAAAGAATGTACCTCCTGGCTTTACTCTGAGCTGTAGCAAATGGCTTTGACCCACATCCTCATAAATTAGGATGTAAGCAGAAACTTAACACAACTACACCTTACAAATGTAATGAAAATCAGACCCCTGACATGTAACAACTCTATCTATCCACTGTGACACCTTTTTGTGCCTCTCAATTATAGCCATGGACATAATGATCAAATGACAGCAAAATCTTCAGTGAGGGTTAGGCTTATCTAGTTATTTGTAAATAAGAGGATTTGCTTTTCACACTTTAGTACAATTTCATCATGTCTGAATTGTATACTCTGCTTACCCTGCAGAAATGGCCAAACAATTATCCTTAGAAGTATTGTGCTGCCACATTACTTTTTTATTGCATCATTGAGGGCTTGACTCCGCACCTCTGAATTTAAAAACCATGTCATTACCATAGCACTACCATACAAAATGTTCACAGCTCATGTCTTGGAGGCTTCTTGCTTTCCTACATCAAAGAACACATATACATGATTCTCTGTCAGTAGGTCTTCTGCCTAATTTCTGGAATAAGTATGATTCAGAACTATCTGCAGGGAGGATGAAGATAAAACTAAAGCAGCAGAGGTTTCTTTCACATTTCCTTAGTGCCATGGCACAACTTGCCTGGCATCTGCTGTCTACTCGTTCCCTACCTGCCCCAAAGTAGCAGAAACAGTCTGCATGTTTCCCTGGGCATTGTGTGATCCTTCCTTCCTAGCAGCCTGCTCTAGGCCAAGGTTCTTATCAGTCCCTGCATCTGCAAGGGAGAAGGTGGCCCCAAGAGAGTGGCTGGTTTGACTCCCAGCTTCTATGTACCCCATGTTTTGTGGTTTTGAGGAATTTAGTGGAGAGGGATCAGCTCTGCTGTCCTCCACACAACCGACTCAGTAGAGTATGATGGTGAACCAAAGTAGTTCAAGAGTTTAGGAAGGACAGACAAATTGCTTTTCCCAGAGCTTCCTTATTAATCAGACAATACTGAAAAAAACTACCATTTGCTCTATTTGCTGTACAGCTCAGAGCATTTCCTAGCAGGTGAGACTAAATCCAGTCCATATCTATTCTGTAAAGTGATGGTGCTTGTGTCCTGTACTGCCAAAGGATCAGTTTATCAAATGGATTGTCCTGGCAGTTCAGGAGAGAATTACCAATGCTTTCAATGATTAGTTTCTCTTCCTGTTTAGTGTCCAGTTACACTTAGAGCATAAAGTTTCCTCAGTAGCAATTTCACTACCTACGTATATTCCAGTACTGCCCTTAATATTTGGCGTGTGTTTCGCTGCAGGAGCTTGGTTCTGATTTAAGTGGAAGACACCAAACGTTAGCTCGGATGAAAGCCCACTGAAGTTAGGGAGCAGACATCGGTCTTGAATTTGGCCTACAGTCTGTGGTACTAAGGAAGAGGGCCACAAAATGAATTGTTGATATATGTGCTTGCTAAATGGTATTTTCACCTCAAAGCATACTTGAATCTTACAAGAATGCAACTATTTCAGCTTTCTTGGATGATGTGCCAATGATACGGCCTGCAGCTAATATGGATCATATCTTTCTTTTAGCTATTCCAGCACTATTTTATTGATTCAATGTGTTCAATGTCTCTCCTATGATGTTCATTAAGAAGAAATATCACAGATCCTACATGATAGCTTTTTGAACCAAATCCTTAGCAGTGGAAAACTAGGATGAACTGCTTGAATACCCAAGTAAACCTATAAACTGCAGATCTTGCTGTGTACCTGCAGTGTCTTGCTGTCTGTTTGTAGTTATGCCATTGTAGCTTGAGAACAGAAACCATGAGAAGAAATTAGACATTACTGTTCGCTCAACCACATGGCACAAAACTCACTCTATCGTGTTTTAGGTGATGGACAAAAATGGACAAGGCTGGGCAGACATTTACGGTCTACAGCAATAAGAGGGAAAAACAGAATTGCATTGCTTAATAGCTGTATTATACATAATATGTACACTGTATAAAAACACACATGCAAAGCGATAAATTAATTGCAGATGGAGTACAGTAAGCTCAGCCTCCTGAGAGTTAGACAGTAATATACAACAGCAACACCACAGTCTCCAGGCCATGAATCTACCACCCACATCCAACACAACTCAGGGCTTCTTAAATAATTATGCCAAATTGTAATGCAAACAGTGTACAGAAGGAGGAACAAAGAAAATAATTGACGTGTCTACCCTAAGGCTCTTCCAAAGATTAGAGAGAAAAGCCCCAGGACTGGCATGTTATTTGCTTTGTTCTTTATCTTTTTCCTGGTTGTTTGCATCAATTTTGGCACTGGATGATTTAGAGCACCCTTAGTTTTGATGGATGCAGGTGGCAGCGTGTGCATGGTCCCTTAGTAAATAATATTACCAATGTGGGTTGCTTGAAGTGGCTCTGCTATCAAGAGTTCTGTCTTAATTTGAAAATACATCTATGTGATTAAATAATGTCTTAGAGCTAGATTCATTTGTCTCCTTTGATTTTCATGGCATTCTAATTAAAGCTCCAAATACATAATTATATGAACCAGAACAGTGAGCAACTTAGTTTCTCTCATTACAACTTAATGCATGGTGGAGATGCAGGGAGGAAATGCTTTCACACACAGGAGCATTGCAGGAGACTGTGGGTTTACTGATAGCAGTTGAGTACCATAGGACTCAAAATCCCCAGATGTGCAGTTTGGGAATACCTGCACCTCTTCTGTTCACAGAGGAGCAGAGACATCACCATCATGGTCACAACAGCTGTTACCTATGGAAAAAGGGGTAGCCTATGGGGTAGGTCTATAAGAAATTTTAAGAGAAATTTAAATAGTGGTCAGGTTGTTGCCTGAAGAGTACTGAGTGGTGGAAAAAACCAACAGCAATTACCAGAAATATGAACAGCTTCAGAGGAAAGTTTGAAGGCACTGCTAAGTGACGGTATGAGGAGAGATGTGCATAAATATTTGCAAGGGCTTAACACTCAGTGGAGAGTGGAATTACTTATCTAGGAACAACAGGATAAGCATGATAAAGTAGCCCAGTAAATGTGATACAGAGCAGTACTGCAAGGTGGAATGTACAGCTATGTTGTTCAGCAAAAACAGGCACCAGAAACAAGAGCTGCTCCTGGAACATGGTGTTTGGCTTGATTAGGACAAATTTTACCACATCCTAGTGAGGAAGAGGAGTTGCAAGAGGGAACAGCAGTTGCAGCTTCAAAATTCCCCAATATACCTATCACCTCTCATCAGAAAGGCCACCCAGGAAAACCACAGCACAGGAAACCTGAGACACTCACTGCATTCTCTCTTGAGGGGTTTTTCCCACATACTTTGGGGGATGGTGTCCTGCATACTCACCCAAAATGCCCTCATTTTTCTCCCGAATACCAGTAGGGAATTAAGAGCATGCTGGTGTACAGAGGCAGGGGAAAGGGTAATGTGAAGAAGCATAGGAAATGCTTTGAGTCCTATTGCCTACAGAGTATATAGAGTTTTAAGGTCTTTCCAGAGGGTGATGGCAGAGGAGACTAAGAAGATAGCAAAAGAAAGGAGAAGATGCCTATACATCCCATATCACATGAAACAACAGAGATTTTTTTTGTCTTAATGGGTGAAGGATTAAGATGATCTTTCCTTATTCTGCATGTATCTTTCAAAAAGATATGGGTATGTCAAGCCATGGTGTCACGCTGTTAATTTACTTTCTCCAGAGATCAAGATTAAATGAAACCCCAAAGAATAACAATAACAACAACAAACCAAACAAAAACCAAAACAGTTCTGTAAAATAGAGATTATAGAAATCGAATCTAGAATGCTTACTCTCTCTCAGCATATTAATTCAAAACCTTGTAAATCTAAGAGTGTTGATGGAGACACTTCTCACTCACACCCTATATAAATCTGGAACCAAAAATGTCAGGAGAAAAACAAATTTTTATCTCTATCACCAGCTGATAAAGAGTGGAAAAAAAGACATATGGGACAATGAGGCACAGTGCCTTCTGGGGACTGCTTTGTACTTTCCACAGGCATCAGCAGCTGTGTCTTGAGGCATTGTGCAAACGCAGCCATTGTGATGACACACACGGTTCTTTATGTGATCCAAAGGCATGAGATTGACATGAACATTTTTGCTCACTCAGTATGGTGATGAAAGCTCCCGCCTACAATAATGATCCATTGATTTCTTAAGGAATGTTCTAAGGATAAAAAAATGCAAAAGACATTTATAAATTATATAAAATCTCATTAAATGCTTCTGGGTTTTTTTTTCTCTCATATTTTTTTCTTTGAAAGGTAGGGTTTCTTTTTAGAGGTACTTCTTCATGGGAAACTGCTGAATACTCCATCCTCTTTCTCATTCAGGTCCTTGGAATGAGTCATCTTCAGCTCAGCTTTCCTTCCTTCCTTGTTCCTGAGCCATTCAGAAATGCTGCTGTTTCTGCCTACTCTGTATTGTCTTATGCAGGGTGACCCTTTGTATCTAAGAGCCTTACAATCATTAAAAATAGGCTTCCTTTTTCCTCTCTTCCCCTCTTTAAGACCACCAGTTGGTGTCTTTCTTCATTTTGACTGCAACATTTGAAAGGACAGGATTTAACTTGTTGACTATCTGTCCCGAGCTGAGAGCCTCGCTCTGCTGAGCTCCATTTAATGGTGTCACTCAAGTATTTTCCTTGCAATCATAAAATCATTGCAGAATCATAGAATGCTTTGGGTTGGAAGGGACTTTAAAGATCATCTAGTTCCAACCCCCTGCCATGGGCAGGGACACCAGATCAAGTTGCTCAGAGCCCCATCCAGCCTGGCCTTGAACACTTCAGCTTCTGCTCCTCACACCAGCTGCAAACCCCTGTGGAGTCAGCATGGCAACCCACTCATGTCCTCGAAGACCTAGCCCAGCTTTCAGTCAATATTACACCTTTTCCACTGGCTGTGTTTTACTGGGTGGGGAGAGGGGAAAAGGGTGACAGAATTAAGGTCTTGGTATGCCTCCCACTGCTATAAATAGCATTGAGTGCAGCACAGAGCAGTTTTGACTTTATTTCAGTCTTTTTCATAAGGCACAGAAGTATGAGATCACAGCTATTTTGTATGAAAGTCTGGCCTGAGAGGTGACCTTTGCTGTTAGTAATATCAGCATTCAGCTTCCCACTACTTTTATCTCATTCACCAGTGAATTAATCTAGTAGGGAAGTCTATAAGAAAAATAAATTCATGCTCAATTCCTCTGCTGGTACAAACTGATATTATTCATAGCAGTTAACATCAGTAAAGGTCAACCTTTTTGGGTAAAACTTCAATGCTTGATCTCATTTTCTTTCTTATTTTTTCTTTCCTTTTTCTTTTTTCTTCTTTTTTTTTTTTTCCTGAAGGCCTCCCTTCAAAATGCAGTTGCTGAGATCATATTCTTTGCCTATTAATCGCCCACTGTCAGCTCCTCCTGTCCTCTTTGATTCACTCTTCAAACTCCCTTGGCTTCAGGACATGAAGGTCAGGCTTTTTGTATCCAGTTTGAATGCTCTCCACAGGCTGATCTTTCTGCCTACCTGCCCTTATAAAGCCTGCACTGTCAGACGGTGCCTGAGTTCCCACCCTTTTTCAATAGAAGCAAGCAGAAGAGCCCATTGCCCTCTACTCTTTGGGGACCTCCAAATGAACAATGAACCAAGTCAAACTAACCAACCAAACCAAATCTCAAACCCAACAGGTCACCAAACAAACTGCAGGATTCTCATAAGGGTTCATTGTGGTCTGTGAACCTGAAACTATTTCCAAGCATGAAATACACTGAAAAACCAAACCCATGGCAAAATTGGCCTAGGAGAGTTCAATACAGCGCAGAGCATGATGGATGGCAGAAATGCCAGTGAGCTAATTTTTGGCAGATTTTCTTTTTTCTTCCTGAAAATCAAAGTAAAATTCAGAAGATACAAGCTCATATAAACCAGAACCAGGAGACAAGCTTTACTGTGCCCACAGACACCAGTCCAGCAAGAGCTGCAGATGCCCCAGCACAAACTCCTCATGCTTCCCCGTGCCCTAGGAAGGACACCAGGCTGTGTTCAAAGGGCAGAGCTGGGCAACCCACCCTAAGTGCCAAAGAGCAGAGGGCCAGGATATCCATAGGATGATATGGAAGTTCACCTTTGTAAAGCTTTATTCTGCCCCTGCTCTCTGGCCTTAAACCTGAGGCAATGGTGCTGCCAGCTGTGTGTATCTGGCTCCTGGCTGGCCCACAGGCCTGATTCCTCATTGCATGGAAATCAGGAGATTGGGATGGAGTAGGGGAAGGAGAGGAGGAGGGAAGAACATGGCCCAGGCTGTTCTTAGCCCTACACAAGTTCTAGGCTAATATCCATACCACTAGACTTTCTTTCCTTCTAGATGAATGACAGAGATTTAGAGCAATGAATGATTTGTTAAAACCTCTTCTGAATGAGTCAGCTCAAATCTGTTCTCTTTTCCATTCTGTCTGCTTCTTGCAAAGGCTCTGGCCTTGTTAATTGCCAGAGTTTTCCCCCTGCCCTCACTCAATTATAGATAATTTAACAGGCATGGAGAAAAATGTCATTTGGTTGCCCTTTAGACACAAGCCGGAAAGTGACAATAAATTTAAAGCAGAGTTTTGGGATAAAGCAAAAACTATTTCTGAAGAATGACAGTACGTGCTAAGCATAAATCTTGAAGCTTAGCAGCTGAATTCTGAACCCATGCAATATTACACTGCCCTGTGTCATTAGCAAGCTGCCAAAATGACAGCAAACTGGATTATCTCCTTCATAATGTAGCCTGTTCAGCACAAAATAAATGACTGCTGACTTTTAACAGTGTGCAGCACCATTAGAGTGAAACTGTGTTGTGACCAGAGGCAATCCTACATGGAATTTCCTTGGAAAATGAAGCTGCAATTAATCTTTTCTAGCTGCACGTTACCCTAGGTTCTTCTTATCAAAACCATCTAATTAAACACTGCATTATTTCCAGTTTCATACAAGCCTAACTCCCTTGATGTTATTGGAGTAATAACACTATTGACTTGGAGCAGTACCAGAGGAAAGCAAGGCATACTCCCCACATATTGCCCAGCACAACCACATCATCATGGTTTCTCCCACTCAAAGGGTGTCTCCAACACACTTTCTAATCAACACTTTCCAGGAGAAATTCAAAGTTTAGTACTGGTGCTCTCAGACCAGAAGCTTATGCTGAACCAAACCAGCAGAAATTCTTGTGCCAGAGGGAAATGATGACAGATCTTTAAACAGCTACTGTCTTGGTTTACAAAGTCTCTCTTTTATACTGAGTCATAAAGACACTCTGTAGAGATCTGGTCTTCCAACTGATTATGAAACTGAGCATGAAAATCCAGCTGAAGTTTTTCCAGGGCTTAGCAGAACAGGACTCCTTTTCACTCTTTCAAGATGAAAGATTTAAGGAATTGTATTGTCAAGCCTAAGTACAACATCCTGCACGTGTCTCTACTGAATTTCATCCTACTTTCTTCGGTCAGTTTTCCTAAGGTGATGAGATAATTTTAAATTCCATTTCTCACCCTGATGCACTGCAGATTTCCCAGATCTGCGTCTTCCTCAGATCAACAAAACACCATCACTACCAACCTTCAACATGACTACTGAAGACACTGAGCTATGCTGTAGTCAGAGCAGCCTCAGCTGTTCCCCCTTCAGGGCATCCTTCCAGCTGGGCAGTGACTGTGCCACCAAAGTGGCCCTTCAAAGCCTCATTCTCTAGCTAGTGAGAGATGGCACCAGAAATTGTGCAGATCCTCAGCAGCCCTGAAGGTTGGAGGGGTCCCAGGTATGGGTGTTGGCTGAACCTTGGAGAGTATCTCAGTGGGAACCTCTATGGATCACCTGGGTCTGTGAAAGAGTGGGGCAAAAGGATGGCCAGCACTGTAGCTCAGTCACTCTACCTTGTGTTGTGTCCATCTGTGGGAAGCCTCCTAAATGTTGAGAGACCCAGTGCTTTCTCCATGGGAACAGGCCCAGGAAGCAAGTTCTCCAAAGGCAACCACCAACTGTGGTTGTTTTACCTTTCTGGGAGAATGAAGGCAGTGTTTTTGCATAGGAGCTGGGTGTGTCATTCCAGGCAAGCCCAGGCAGGTGGGCTACGTTGCGTGTTCCCCTGCCTTTTTGGCCCTTCCCTGCAGGCTGAGCACACACGCATGTGGGCAGCCTGTCACAGCGTCAGCCAGGCCACAGCTGCCTCCAGATTTGCAAGCAGCAGGCTTCTGCCGACCGAGCATGTGCTTCCAGCAAGCTGGCCTCTTCAGCAAGGCAGGCATTTTGCTAATTTTCTGCGTGTGTGTACACATCTCCACATGAGCACGCAGCTTGCTTGGCTGCATCCAAACCACCAGCACCTTGGAGGAGTCACAAGGGAGAGGCTGCCCACCTCACTGCCAGCTGCCTCATCAGTCCCAACTGTGTGTGACCCCCAAATAAGAATTCATCACACAGCAGAGCTGACATGGTCTGAGAGGGGATACACACGCCCAGAGTCAGCCAGAGGTGATCTTTCTAACCCTATCCCAGTTTCAGAAGAAACACCTGACTATAGAAGAAAACACTCCAGATCCCAGCTCTTTATGTCTTTGACTGGTATCTGAAATAAAACCCCCAAAGAGACTCTTAGATGATCTAGATTAACATCTCTGATATGCTTATTTAAATTATAAATCCTGGATTAGAGGTATGTGTGAACAGAGCTTGGGGTGATAGGGCTTTGTCTGTGGTGGTGGCACTAATAAAACAAAGAAGTCCAGATTTCAAAAGAGGTTAGGTGTTTTATTAGGAGTTAATAGTAGATCCCTGTGAACAGGTAGATTTGTGGCATCTTTCTGAGTGGCAATAAAAATAGGGGGTTTTTTTATAAAAGGACTGTCCTCTGCTCCTACTAAAGGTATTTCTGCTTTGCTAAAACTCCACGATGATACACCAGAAGATGTCACAATACAATGCACTGAATTCAGAGGTGAGCACTGAGTGTTCATCCTCATGATACATAATCAATGTGTTACTACATTTCCTCATGCTTGGGATAGGTCCTGCATTTTGCTGTACTCAGTGGGAAATTGCAGGTAAAATGGGGTGATTTTGCTAAAAAGTATGCTGTGACTCCTCTGGATTTTCCCTGGATACAGTACTGGTCATATGCACATGCCTGAGTTTTCAGCAGAGGAATGGTTCTGCTACAGACTGAGCTGCTGAGACAGCACCTGAATTCATGGAAATTGTTTTCACCTATATCATTTATTTAGTAAAGCTTCATTCACATTCATGACTAAGAAGATATTTTTACTTTTGCACATTTGTCCTTGATCTATTGAATATTTTTCTTCTTACTACAAGTCACCAGAAGGGCATGTGTCTTTATGTGTGCGTGCAGGACAGTTTTGTCTAAATAATTGCCATGCTGCCTTGATGTCATTAATTAAAAAAAAAAAATTTAAAAAGGATTCATTGTTACAGCTCAGAAGTCTGAAGGGCCTCAAGACAGATGTTAAACCCAGCAAGATTGCAGTCTAGGCTCATGAAAATGTTCTTCATGCATATTTCATATACAAGGAATTTTCCATTTCTTTTTCCTTGCTCACCTCCCAGTAGCCACCCAAGAAATGCATGTTATTCACTGAGATAGAACCTAATCTTTTTTAATGTCAGGTGCTGGTTCAATGACAGGGAGTTGGGATAATTCCTAGAGACTGCAATACCGCTGAAAAGCTGACAGGTTGAACTGCAGGAGTCTAAGCTATGGATTTGAGGTGTTCTAACTAAAATGCCAAATGCATCATGTCCACTGTGAAATATATAGCAAGGAGAGATCTGGATCACATGTGCACACACACACACACACACAAAATAGTTGGTGACAGTAGCAGAGCATTCCTTGGTCAGCACAGGGCTTCACCACTTTAACATGAGCACATCTGAAGGATCTGTGCAGGAAAAAGTGCCCCCTGGAAGCTTGCTCTTCAGGGATAAAATGGATACTAGCTCTCTCTTGCTACCAGGAGACTGGAGAATTGCATTATGGGGCATACTGGAGAGTTTCTGAAGAGGAAGTGAGTCAAAGTTTGTTATTTTCAGTGCAGCCAGGATTGTGTTTTCTGCCACTTGT